>JAMWYP010000371.1:0-359346 GCA_025563575.1 Acacia pycnantha | reverse complement strand
TTATTTGTCCAAAGTAAGACATATTGGGCTTCCAAAATCATGATGTCAAGGGGGTAGACGCGGGCTTTGGGAAAGAGTGTGGATCGGGATGAATTGTCACAAGTCCACTTTATACATCTTGAATAATGTTGATGAAGTTCAAGCCAGGGATATTCGGACATAAAGAGGTCAGGAAGGGAAAGAGAACCATCGAATGACCGAACAAAGGTTGATTAGGGAGCATACCGTAACTTTTGCAAACTGGTTCAAACAAAAGGTCGAGGGATCGAATGTGTTTCGAGACAATGAAATGGTTAGCACGTGGTCCCGAGTTTGATGTCATAAGTTGGAATTGCATGTGATCAATGGTTATACATTTTACACGAAGTCCCTAGATGATTGAGCACAAATTCCAAACAGTGGTGTTATGTTGGGAGGTAATCTATGCACTTCTTCAATTCAAAGACAAGAGGCCTAAATTGGCAATCATGCCATATGATGGGGTTATTGAAGAGATTTGGGAGGTGGACTATGTCAAAGTTAGATTTCCCATCTTCAAATGCAAGTGGGTTAATGTCAATAATGGAATTCAGATCGATCGACTAGGATTCACTTTAGTCGATGTCAATAGTAGAAGTTTTGGAGATGAACCTTTTATTATGGCGCATCATGCAAAACAAGTGTTCTATATCACCGATCAAGAAAATAAATGTGGTCCGTAGCTCTCCAAGGAAAGAGGGTCATTGATATTGATGAGGAAAGTCATTCAAATTATGGTGATCTTCCCGAGAGTCCTTTACAAGGGGTCTACCTGACATGAACGAAGAAGACGAAGGATAATGAACCCCTAAGATAAGAAATGATCATCAAGAAGGGATATGGGAGGATATCACTTTATAAAAGTGTCAATTCATAAGGTAATTAATATTCATATGCGGGATTCTTAGAAAACTTTAAGGTTTTAACAATTATTATATTGCCTATGTTCTTAATTAAACAATGTCATCATTGAATATGAATTTGTTCTTGTTTTGTTTTTTGTAAGTGTGATCCGTTTCAAAGGGGCATGTTATAAAAGAGGATGCATGTTACGTTGTTGGGTGGGAATCAAATGAAGGCATGGTGAATAATATATTGGACTACATTTGTATGTTGAATTACGTGCCCCGCATGTATTGTAACTCATTGCCTTTGTAATTAGTTATATGTTAGCTTATTTTATAAATTACTTTAGTTGTTTTAGATTTAATTAAGAGGCCACATAACTCATGGTGGATAATATTTGTATTCTTTTTCCCAATTCAATTTATTCATGTTCATAGCTTGTAGCTTAAAGTATATCGACTTTTATGTGCCGTTTTGTATGGTGGATTTGTGTATATATATTGATCGGGAAGAACAAACACAGGGGAAAAATACGGGAAAATTTAGACCGCAAATAAAAATACGGTCTTAAATGTTCAAATATTAAGACCGGATGTATATATAACACCGCTCTAAAAAAGTGTTCGGTCTTAAAAGTTATCTCTTTAAGACCGGCCCATTGAAACAATCCGGCCTTGAAAGTCAACCTTTTAAGACCGGGTAATTATTCCTCCTGGCCTTAGAGTCCGCTTATCTTTAGGACCGGATTGATATTTGTCCGGGCTTAATATTTGGATCTTTTAAGAGCGGTCTGACTTTTTGTCCGGTCTTAAAGTTTGAGTTTTAGGACCGAACCAAAAATATTTCAGATTTATTTAGTACGACTTTTTGGACCGAAGGCTTAAAATGTCCTAGCTTAAAGAAAATCTTTAAGACCGTGTAAAAGTCCTGCCTTAAAGGTCGACTTTTAATACCGCCCGGAACAAGATCTGTCGCGGGGGGTCCGGTCCTAATGTACCTTTTTGTCCTGGTCTAAAAAGCCTTTTTTTCCACTAGCAGTTACAGAGGAACAACACGCCGAGACTATCAAAGGAACGTACTCTCGAATCCTGAACAATGTCAAAACGATCTATGTACTGAGAAAACATAATGAGATTTCCTACCACCTAGACGATCAAGTTTGATCAACCTTATACCGTCTTTCCCAAGACCGGTCGGATGGAGCCAGATGAATAAGCTCTTAGACTTTTAACGTAAAATTGATTTCTTTTCCATTTCTAAATAATCTCCAAGGACTAATTTTAAACAGAAACTGTAAATTATGACAATGTAGTGGATATAACGATATAACCAATCACCAACCAGCCGATGATGTAATTTAGGTTAACAAGTACATTACATCTAATATGAAATATATGTTCATATATTGAGGTCCTTTTAGTAAATATCTCGTTGTTATTAAACAAGGAAAAGTTAAAATACGTCAATATAAGAAAGGCCACACCACATGAGAGGTACAGTTAGAGGTAGAGGCCGAGGTGAGGAAGAGGCGCACAACCCTTATAGACCGCAATGTGGCCCAACAAGACCCGAATTCCAAGTACTAAACCAACCAATGTAACGAAGTCTGAGAGCTAAAAGAATCAATGCAAGAACAGGTTTTATGAATTTAATCCTAAGAAAGGCGGAAAGACAAGGTCAAGAACATGGAAAACAAAACACCGAGGAAGAAGGGAAGACGAAAATGACGGGTAGAGCACGTTATGATGCTAGAGGAGTCTCGAGGCAAATCCTGGCCACCGACAAGGGAGGAGCGTAGACCACACAATAACTGGTCAACCGCTTTGTAATACTCAAACCACCCGATCCGTGGTGTGATGCAAGTTAGGTCAAGATTGGCCGATAAGTTAGGATAAGATTTTTAACGCCATGGAATGCCCGAGAATCGAAAAGGTGCCTTCTCTTATAAGCTCGAGGGTGCCGCCGATAGATTATGTGGATCGTTGAGTGGCAATGTCAGGACTCCGTACAGTTCTATCACCTAGAAAGTTCCTGGGGGAGTTTAATAACCTGGCATTCTCCTCTCGACTCAAGTTATCATGGAGTCGAGTTTCCACATACAACAAGATCACGAAGAGTCATTTGATGACTACGCCTGCCTCACCAACTCCGTTTCACCATTCATCATACTTAAAGAGTCATTTACGATGAAAGCCGAAGGCTAATCAAAGTTGATATACGGGCTAAAAGTAATGCAGATAAGAGATAGGGTCATTTATCTCCCAGGGCCTCGAAATGGTCTAACCTTGCTAAAATCTTGCCGATCGATTAGAGCGCACCAAGGAGCCGTTTACAGATCCCGACCAAGGGCAAAGGTCAATGCCGGACGTGGCGGGTTCAACCGCGGAATTTCCCACGTAAAAGGCAGGCACCACGGAACAACCCCGTGGGCGTAAATAACATGCTATTTCAAGCCTTGCAGGCAAAACTATCCGAGATTGTCAAAGATCAAAATCATGCCCAAATGCGTGAAGTTCATCCAGATTCAATCGTGGATGCAATCAAATGCTACAAATGTCGGGGGTCGGGGACATTTCACACTGAACCGTCCCGAAAAGGTTGGCAGAGACAAAGCACTCACAAAAGCTCGTGCTGGAACTTTTGCGCTAACTAATACGGAGACTAGAGAATCTTCTAGAACGGTCCAAGATACTATCGCTCAAGAGAAATCTATTTACCTATAAACCAAAGCTGGTACTAAATCGATCATTTCCTTTGATGCTTGTACAATCCTTTTGGGATGCATACATATTTACTAGCTGTACACCATTAGGTGTGAGCTCTTTAGTTTCTAAATCGTGTCTAGGATCAAATTATGAGTATAAAATAGATCTTATTACTACTTTCACAAAGTTGTCACCATTTTTCAAATCATGCCCGAAATAATGTCTTATCAAAAATTCTAACTAATATAGGAGTTTAAAAGGCAACTTGAAGAACTACTGAGAAAATGGGTTTATTTCAACCCAACATTTCTAGGATCGACGATCACCCGTATATCTAAATTTACGTTTTAGATCAACTTACGCCTCGTAACACCCCCTATTACAAATCAAAACCAGGATGGTTCTAAAGATAGCTTTCGCAACTAGATACGAGCCTTTGGAATCTCTTGTGAGGCCTTTCAAACCAAACACACCTACCTTGTACATGGAGTACTTAAACAAAATTTTCTCTCAAACACGTAGGAAGGGTTAATAGAGGTGCTCTGAGGATGACGTCCTCACTTCTTCGTAAATAACAAAAGGAAGCACAAAGAACGACTAGATTTCGATCAATAGCGAGAGAAATATGAGACTCTTTACTAGATTAAGAAAATGAGCGTTGGCCGCGTAACACACTTTCGGCCATGTTCTAATGACGCAACGATGTTGTTAATCCTGCTTATTAAAGGGAGTGCAGGTTGGAATAGAAATAACCGAAATAGTAACATAGAAATGTAGTTTTGGGTTTAGCGAGGATAGTAATCGCTAGATTCAAATGGAATTTCTTGTAACTTGCCATTGACGAGTAAAAACCAAATCAATTGCATAAAACAAGGATCGTGAGATTTGCTTCCAAATATTGAGGGAGAAGGTTTACTACACCAAGCAAGAAATTGGTTATCCCTTAAATCCAAGTAGATTCTATGGTGGTACCAAAGAGTATGTCCGGCCGCAGCAGGACAACGTGAATGACTCACACCTCTCGCCGCTGGAACCTCTCAAGTCAATCTAATCTGCCACAATTCTACCTGTGGTTAGTGGTTATCGTGTTTAATTTAAGAAAGTAGAGGCGATGCCTCCCATATTTGAACATGTAAAGAACATCCGTTACCACAAGTTCTTGAAAAACCTTTAGAACTCTGTGATATAGCATCGCTAGATGAAGTTACATAGGGCTACGATGTAGAAAATGAGTATCATCCGTATAAGGTAAAAATCGAGTAGGTACTCTACGTAAAGTTTGTACCAAGATCTCATATTACAATTCAAGGAACGAAAGTCGTTAAGTATGATGGAAGTTTAACTCATCAAAGGAAATTTTCGTGAAACCGTAAATATCCCTGTGAAGCCATGTCAATAGAACACCCACATGTGCGAACATGTAGTCCGCATTACGTGAGATCAGCCAAGTATTCATGGAAAACAAACCGCCTGCCACTGGATTGCTTATCCTCGAACTTGATTAGACTTCCATAACGATTTCCATATTCCTTAGTTGTTACAATCCAACCGCGATCGTGTCTTTGAGCAGAGGTATTCTTGTGTTGTCATGGTATATAGACACCATGGAAACATTTAAGATATCTTGTGCTGCTATGGTGAAGGGAGCCGTGGAGACATTTTGGGTATTTGTGGTGTTGGACCGGGGTGTAGGGGAGCTCACCAGTACACTATATATCAAAGTACGATATGACAAGATCTTTGTCGTCAAATTCCAGATGAGCAAAATCCGACGCGTATAGGTCCAAAGTCCGAAATAGGGCGTAGTCTTGTTAGTAATGGAACAAATTTCGAGGACGAAATTTTATTTAACTGGGAGAAATGTAATACCCTAAAAATTTGACTCATGATAAGAATCATATTTAGTAAAATATACCTACTAAAATAGGTGAATATGAGGTCTCAATGTCGGAGTGGACCATTCGTAATTTTCTAGGGCAATTTCATGAAATTAGAGGAATTAAGGTCCTAAAAGCCCCTAAATGAATCTATATGAGCCATAAATATCGTGATAAATGCTAGATAAAGAAAATAATTTCTTAAAAATTAGAGTATATTGTCTCTAATTTTAGCAATTTAATAAATTATAACCTTGGAAAAATTAAAGGGCAAAAATCAAAAAGTATTTCAAGGACCAAAATGCCCCCATGATTTTTAATATAATACATGGGACATAAAATACCAATGTAAGTAAAATAGTTGTGAGATAATAATCTCCTAAATAAGAAAATTATCAACAATTAGTAAGTGATTAAATAAATAATTATGGGCTAATTGTTAGCAGAATCAAGGGAATATTCAAAGATAATTATGTAAAACCATTTAATTAAATGTTAATGGCTAAAATTAGCATAAAATATACTTGCTAATTAATTGGAAAAGATTAAGAAAATTAGTGAGATTTGTTAGTTATGCATAGTTTTGATGATGACAAATATGCTTATCAATATTAAGAGGAGAAAGTTTACATACTACATTTATCTTATACTTTGACTGATTCTTATATTTAATGTAGATGTAATGTTGATATAAAGAAGATGGAAGTTGGAATGGCTCAATCCGACTTAAAATGATTAAAACGAGCTTCGGGATGAATTGCCTTGAATTTCCGTCAATACCCGAGTATCAAACATCTATTCGCAAGTATCTGGGCTTCAACTCTTGAGTATGACACTTCAATACCCAGTATGGTACTTGACTACTCAAGTATGGTGCATAAACATTGCTTTTGTGCTTAAATCCCCGACAATACCGAGTATGGATCATCAATACTCGAGTATGACACCACTGATCAGCTCGTTCTCTCACGTTCAGTTTCGGACAACCTCGGTAATTGATAATATCTTCCTAACCCGAGATCGGATTGAGGTGAAACCAATTTTTGGAAACTAGACTTCCAAACGGTCCTAGTCGCACAAGATTCAAGTCCAAAGGAGGTCAGATGAGAGATATATGAATTGTTGAAGATGAGAGTGACATCACCGTCACACTGCGGCCAAGCCTCAATGTTTTGGGTATATCTCACAAACTAGAAATCGACGAATCTTAAATCGGTGCCATTTGAAAGAAGACTCAAAGGGATTTCCATAAAGACTTTAACAAACCTAAACGGAGTTCATACAAGGAAGTTATGATCTTCGAAAGTGGACACTTGAAATACTGGAAGCAACAGAGAACAACATAGATACCCGAGTATAAGTATTTAATACTCGAGTATGATCGGTAAAATTCTTCCGCTTCGTCGAGACTTCGATTTTGATTATGGCATTCAATACTATTAATGATGATCTTTAATTACACTGTTTCTAACCGTTATGCTCGAGTTTTTCAAATATTTGAATTATAGTACAGGATCATTTGAAATAAAGATGGGTCACGCATTATTCTATATCCATTCAAAAACGAAGTGAAATCGGCAACATATTGAAAAGATGGATAATCATCCTCAAAACGAACGAGAAAGCAACAAAGAATGATTCATTGAAGAAAGCACCGAATCATGGGCTAAGATTATGGTCATGTTCGAAGCTCCAACGTTCCAACGGGAAGATTTCCAATTAATATGAATGATGCGGCAACGAGGATCATCTTACAGAGTCTGTAATTGTGGTTGTAAAGTCCCGGAGTGGTTCTGGGCAAGAGTAAAGTCCCGGAGTGTTTCTGGGCAAGTGTAAAATCCCAGAGTGTTTCTGGGTGAGTGAAATCCCAGAGTGTTTCTGGGTAAGTTAGTGAAATCCCGGAGTGTTTCTGGGGACTGGACGTAGGTCAAGAGTTGGGCCGAACCAGTATAAATTCTCTGTGTCTATCTCCTCTACTCTATCTCTACTTTGCCTTGATATATATCTTAATTGAAAAAAATAAAAAGAAAATAAAAAAGTGGTAGCCGAATTTGAGGGATTTTGGGAGCAAAAATGGTGCAAAATAATATCATGATATTTAGTTGCAAGTTGAAATTTTATATTAATATAAAAATGAGATTTTTGTGAAAAGCAAATAGGATAAATGACCACCGATAGAAATTAAATCCTAACTAGAAACCATGAATTAGGTTTCTAAAGTCAGGGCATATTATTGACAAGTGAATTTTTAGCTCGGAGTAGTTACCTCAAAGCTATTTTCGTAATCGAAAAGGGTTATACTAGATCGTTAAGAAGCTATCTCGATGTTCAAAAGCAAATCGATAAATGGGAAGCCCATAACTTGAAATCCAGAGCTAAGGTAGTAAACAACTGGACGTATTATGAATCAGTGGATTTTTGTCCAGAAGTTGGTGTTTTCGGAAGCAATTTCCGTAACCGAAGACGTTTATCCGAAAATGTTCGGCAGGCAACGGAATACCCTGAATGGAATCAAAAATTTAGTTAACCAAGATATTTCCAAAGAGGAAGAATAGACCTTCAGGGCTATGTTGCCGGATTTTTGAGATTTTCCAAGATTACGCGATTAGGACATCGAAGAGCACTTGAGAAATTCAAAATTTCAAGAGGAGAGGAAGGAGGAAGAGTCCGGGAAATTTGTAGCGAAGCTCGAGTAAGTTCTTCTGGCCCTTAGTCTTAAGCTTTAGTAGTTCTTTCGTAGTTAGAGTAGAAATGCTAGATTAGTCTTTAATCATAGGGGCAAAATGGTAATTTGTACCTAAAATGCCTGTTATGATGTCAAATGTTAATGGATGTGATGTTATCCTTATAGGATATCTGTAATCTCGTACCGCTGTCATTCCGCCGTCGACGTATCTCTGTCAAACATGTCGTTTTCCGTAAAAGTACACGACTACCGTCGACGAAGGTACGACGCGCATCGTAATACCGACTCGATGCTTGTGTATGCTTATATATGTTGTGTATAGTTTCATGAAGTCATGAACGGACTCGTCCCCGGACATGCACTGTGACTAGGGAACCGTATCTAGATCACTAAATACAGCTTTACACGGGATTATAGTCATGATAATACCGTTATATTTTCCTAGTGCTGAGGGCACGACCGTACATCCGCTCTTTTAGAGAGTTTATCTTTGATTATCAATCATTGTAAGAATCTCAAAGTATTGGGACTTTGAGGTTGGGTTACTTGATTACAACTTGTAAGGGGGAGTGAGTTCTAGAGAGAGAATTGCTCCAAGAGTTACAGAGTGTGTAATCATTTGAGTTAGTGAAATCCTGCAGAGTCCTGGGACCGGACGTAGGTCAAGGATTCAAACCGAACCAAGATAAATCTCTTGTGTTCATCCTTTCTACTCTTCACTCTTTCGTCTCTGTTATTGGTCGCGTCATCGAGTATATTTTAAACGAAAATTCAATATCCCCAATTCACCCCCCTCTTGGTGATATTCTGTCTTTCATTTGGTATCAGAGCAAGGTCTTCTCTGAAAAGATTAACATCTTGGGAAGGATCATCATGAACGGAATATTGCCTGATGGAGCTTCAATCAACCGACCACCAGGATTCAATGGGGAACATTATTCCTTCTGGAAGGCTAAGTTCAAGGTGTTTGTTTCAGCCACTGCATATGGTCTTTGGAGGGTGTTCAAGAGAGGAGACTATCAATCATCCATAATTGAAGATGGTGTTAGAACTCCAAAGCTCGAAGAAGAGTATGATGAGAATGACAGAAGGCTGGTCACTCTCAATAGCAAGGCTATTCTTATGCTTCAAAGTGCCTTGAGTCAAAGTGAGTATTTCCGCATATACACTTTGACAACAACAAAGGAGATGTGGGATGCCTTGGAAATTGCTCATGAAGGAACCTCGAATCAAAGAAAACCGTGTAAATACCCTCATGACTGAATATGATTTACTTCGTATGAAGTCTGGGGAATCCATTGGTGAATTCCAACTTAGATTTACTCATCTGATAAATCAACCTGCTGCCTTGGGCAAACATTATGAACAACCTGTCCAAGTGAGAAAATTCTCAATATCCTTAGCAAGGAATGGGAAGCCAAGGTCACTACTATTGAGGAAGCTCATGGAGAATCAATGGCATCTGTGGCAGCCTTGTTTGGTAGTCTATCTGAATATGAAGGAAAGATCAAGTTCAGAAAGGGACTTGATGAGATCAATAACAAGAGCAAAGGCATTGCTCTTAAGACTGTCAATGAAGTTAAGGAATCGATGATGAAGAGGAAGAAGATGACGAAGACGGAGAGCTGGGCATGTTGGTCTGAAGATTCAGAAAATTTTACAAGAAGGACCAAGGCTACAAAAGATTCAACAATGGTAGCTCTAGCACCGAGACAAAGAAGCCGATCATATGTTATGAATGTGACAAGCCCGCCACATCAAATCTGAATGCCCCCAGTTGAAGAACAAGGACAAAGGCAAGAAGAAGTTCAACAAGTTTAAAAAGAAAGCCTATGTCTCAAGCATATGGGGAGATAGCTCATCCGATGAAGATGAAGCTGAAGAGGAAGAAAAAGCCAATATATGCTTGGTTGCTGAAGAATAAGAACAACATAACAAAAAGAGGTATACAATTCAAAACCTACCTACGATGAGTTGTTTGATGAGTAAAAAGTTGTTCAAAATGAGTTTGAAAACTTGCCGAGAAATATATTGTTTTGAAAAAGAAAAATATTACTCTTGAACAAAGAAGTGGAAAAACTTCCCTTTCCCGAAAGCATCATTTGTGATGATTGTGTTGAGTTAAAGAAAAGAATTCATACCTTACAAAAACCCTTGAAAAGTTTACTAAAGGCAAATGAAATGCTAAATGTGATTTTAAAAGCACAAAGATTTACAAACGATCGTTCAGTGGATAGGATATAATCCCATTTTTGATAAAAAGAAAGGAAAGAAGAAAAGTGGTGGAAAATATTATTTAAACTATTTTAGAAAAACTGTTCACTCTTCAAATCTTTTTGCACACCGCAATTATTGTAACCGAAAGGGTCATACGACTTCATCATGTTTTCACAAGAAAGATAGGAGAGATAAACCAAGAGGAAATTATCAATGGGTGCCTAAAGGAACTTATGTTCCTCAGCTCAAACTAACCCCAAAGGACCCAAGAAAAGATGGTACCTAAAACCTAATCTATGATGTTTTGCGTTTGTCTAAAAGCATCAAAATCCAACAAGTGGTATATTGACAGTGGATGCTCTAGACATATGACGGAGACCATTCAAAGTTTGCTACAATCAAGCACAAGGATGGTGGCAAAGTAATCTTTGGTGGAGATCAATCCGGAAAGATTGCTAGAGTAGGATAAGTTGGAAACAACGATGAACCACAAATTAAGGACATCTACCTTGTGGAAGGACTTTGCCACAATCTTCTAAGTGTAAGTAAAAGCACCGACAAAGGCAACTTAGTTGTGTTTGATTCAGAAGAATGCTTGATCGTAAGCAAGGATATGCTCCCATTAGACAAAATCAAATCCAAAGCCTTATTCAGGGCCCCTAGGGAAGGTAACTGTTACATCCTCAATCTTTCTAGAAATAATCTTGATTCTGAAAAATGTTTTATTGGAAACTTGGATGAAAGTTGGCTATGGCATAAAAGATTAGCTCATGTCAATATGAACCAACTTGACAAGTTATTGAAAAAGGATTTGATTATTGGTTTACCAAAACTCCATTTCAAAAATGACATGATTTGTGATGCTTGTCAAAAGGGGAAGCAAACCAAATCATCCTTCAAGTCCAAAAATGAAATTTCAACTAATAGACCTCTTCAACTACTACATATGGATCTAGTCAGACCAGCTAGAGTTAGAAGCCTTGGTGGCTATCTTTATACTTTGGTTATAGTTGATGATTTCTCTAGATTTACTTGGACTATATTTTTTAACATTTGATCAATTTGTTGTCTTTGCCAAAAAGGTCCAAAACGAGAAAGGTTATTTAATTTCAGAATTCTGACTAATCATGGTGGAGAATTCAAAATCAAGCCTTTAGTGAGTTTTGTGACAATACCGGCATTAATCACAACTTCTCACCCCTAAGTACCCCTCAACAAAATGGAGTTGTGGAGAGAAAGAATAGAGTCCTAACTGAGATGGCAAGAGCAATGTTGAATGAAAAATCAACCTCTCAAGTGTTTTGGGCTGATGCAATGAGTACAGCTTGCTACATCTCTAATCGGGCTTATCTCCCAAGAAGTTGAACAAAACTACCTATGAGTTGTACAGAGGAAGGAAGCCTAATATGGCACATTTGCATGTGTTTGGTTGCAAATGCTTTATCCACAATAATGGTAAAGAAAATTTGGGTAAGTTTGATTCCAAGACTGATAAAGGTATATTTTTAGGTTATTCTAATAGGAGTAAGGCATATAGAGTTTTTAATACCCGCACTCGTATTGTTGAAGAATCTGTGCATGTTGTATTTTGTGAGTCTAAATCTGATATGTCACTGGATGATGATGAGGAAAATATTTTGAAAAATCAATTCTTTTAAAAAACCACTCCTGCTTCTATTGAAAATCCTGAAAATGTTTTTGAAGTTGATCCTCAAAATAATTTAGAAAATCCTGATCAACCTCAACCTAGGGCTTGGACGTTTATAAGGAATCATCCTTTGGATCAAGTCATAGGTGATGTTAATCAAGGAGTGAGGACAAGAAGCAGCACTTTAAATGAAGTCACTTTTTCTGCTTTCATTTCAAAAATAGAACCCTCTAAGATAGAAGAAGCCCTTTCAGACAATGATTGGATGATAGCTATGCAAGAGGAACTACATCAATTTGATAGAAATCAAGTTTGGGATTTGATACCCAGGCCTAAAGACCATCCGGTCATTGGCACCAAATGGGTATTCAAGAACAAACGAGATGAATCAGCAATCATTGTCCGAAATAAGGCAAGATTGGTTGCTAAAGGCTATAATCAAGAAGAAGGAATTGATTATGAAGAAACTTATGCTCCAGTGGCAAGATTGGAAGCCATAAGAGTTCTTCTAGCCTTTGCTTGTATCAAAGCATTCAAGCTCTATCAAATGGATGTGAAAAGTGATTTTCTTAATGGCTTTATTCAAGAGGAGGTTTATGTTGAACAACCTCCTGGCTTTGAAAGTGGCATCATGTTTATCGGCTCAAGAAAACTTTATATGGTCTTAAGCAAGCTCCTAGAGCTTGGTATGAGCGATTGAGTAAATTTCTTCTTGATCAAGGTTTTACTAGAGGAAAATCTGATACAACCTTATTTATTAAAAGCAATAAGTTAAATGAAATCTTGATTGTTCAGATTTATGTAGATAATATCATTTTTGGTGCTTCTAACGAATCTATGTGTGAAGAATTCTCTAAGACAATGCAGGGAGAATTTGAAATGTCTATGATGGGTGAACTCAATTACTTTCTTGGTCTTCAAATCAAGCAATGATCAAATGGGATTTTTATATCTCAGACCAAGTACCTAAGAGACTTGCTGAAGAAGTATGGCTTGGATGGATGCAATGGAGCCGATACACCAATGAGTTCCACTGCTTCATTGGATGCAAATGAGAAAGGAACCGACTTCAATATCACAAGATATAGAGGAATGATTGGTTCATTACTTTATCTCGACCGCTAGTAGACTCGACATTCAATTCGGTGTGGGAATGTGTCCTCGCTTCCAATCCGCTCCTAAGGAGACCCATGCCGAACATGTGAAAAGAATATTCGATATCTTGTTGATACAAGAATTGGGATTATGGTTTCCTAAGGGTCAACCTGAACATTTAGTAGCATATTCGACTCGATCATGCGGGATACAAGACGGATAGAAAAACACCAAGTGGTCAATGTGAGTTTCTTGGAGGATCACTTGTCTCATGGTTCAAGAAGAAATGACAACCATCTCAGATCATCAACGAAGCTGAATATATTGCTGCGCCAAGTTGTTGTGCACAAGTACTATGGCTCAAACAACAACTTCAAGATTTGGGGATTCATCTCAAAGAAATTCCAATCTTATGTGACAACACTAGCACAATAAGTTTGGCAAAGAATCCAAGGCAACATACTCTGACCAAGCACATTGATGTTAGACACCACTTTATAAGAGATTATGTACAAAAAGAGATGTCAAAGTAATGTTCATCCCAACTCACTTGCAATTTGATGATATATTCACCAAGCCTCTAGCCTAAGAACAATTCATGTTTATCGAAGAGAATTGGGAATGGTAAATCCCAATGAGCCGTAAGTTGTCTCTTGTATAATTTTAGTTTTATGTATTTGATGATCATTAGTCACTAACTTAAGCTTCTGGAGTATATAGATACTAATTTTGCAGACTCCATACCGATATCAATCGACGTAAGTTATCAAGATAGATCGACTCGAGTCATCCATGGTATGACTCCACTCATATCGAGGATCTTCTAGCAAATGAGTATGGACACGAAGTAACTCGAGTCATTAAGTGAATGACTCGAGTCAAGTTCAGACACAGAGCAAATGACTCAAAGTTGACTCGAGTCACGCGAGCAACTCGAGTCAAGCGAAGCGAGAGCAAAATGCACAAAATGACTCGAGTCATTAAGTCATAACTCGAGTCATGGGTAAGTCACTACACGAAAGGTCAAGATAATTTCATACATGACTCGAGTCACCCAAGAAATGACTCGAGTCACGCAATTATTATATATATGCTTGCCTTCGACTACTGTCATTTCGCACACGACTCTCAATCCCTAACCCGAGTTACGCTCTTATGCTCTTCCCTTCCCAACTCTCAAATCTCTCACAATGCCTCCTAAATCTTCCAAACGAGAAGGATTCCACTTCGATTATGAAGCAACGATGTCTTCATCTCCACCGCTGCTTCTCGGCCCAAACGTCAACGAAAACCCACGAAAAAGGTTTCGGATTCACTACCCAAAACCCAAAAAGCCGAGAATTGAAGAACCAAAGGATGTTCCTACTCAAGAAGATCGACCCAACCGCCGCAACAATAAGAGACAAAGAGCCATTGGTGGCTCCCTTGAAGAAGAACAAGAAAGTCACAATCTCGTAAGCTCAAGGGTCCAAGGATCAATCCACCTCCAAAGCTCCCACTGCTCTAAGATAGGAGTTTCTACTAGCTCTAAGGTATCCGGTCCTCCTAAATATGTTTTCAATCCTCCTTCCTTAGAACGACCTCTTACCCATGAATTCTATGTACCCCTACTCCTTTCGCTGAAGCTCAAATGAAAGAGTTTAAAGCTAAATTCTTTTCTCGAACCTTTTGTCCCACAATGTATGCGGATTTAGAAAAATTACATAAGGATTGTAATCTTGATTTTTCTCCCTGGCTCAACCAACTTAGGAATTTGTTAGCTATACACACTCCTTATTGTCCTACTTTGTTAAGTACTTTTACTTTAATATGTCACTAGTCTGTTGAGGTGGATGGTGATGGCAACACAATTGAGGATAAGATTATAACTTCAGTAAGAGGGAGGTCTATCACTATTTCGCCGATATAATCAACTCTTTACTATTTATTGAAAATCCTCCACCTGTGCCTGACATTTTATATGATAGAGAAATTTTTTTAAAACTCTTAGGCCTGCTGAACCTGTAGGAGAACTTAATTTTTCTCCAATTGTGATGCCCCTATCCACAAAGCATTGTGGTATATTTATTCCAGAAACTTAGTTCAAAAGGGAAAGAATTTTACTCACTTCAATTCCATTGATTACATGCTTTTCGCCTCCTTGATAAACAAAGTACCTTTTAATATAGGTCACTGGGTCTCTTGATCTCGTATGAAAAATTTGTAAAACCTCGCTTATTTGGTCAAGTCTACTTGAATTTTATGAAAATCTCCTTTCAAGAAGGATCAGACAGCCCCTGCTCCTTCTAGGTCTAAAGCTTCGTGTCCAATCCCAATGAAGCCCAAGCCATCTCCTATTCAGTCCCAACCTACTCCTTCTTCTTCCAATCTTAATGCCAACATCAAAAATAGTGGAACAAGCCATACAGACACCTTTGGGACCCTTCGACTACCTTGACAAACTTCAACACTATGAGCTCACCGAGAGACTTCAATCCGAGATGACCAAGCTTGTTGAGAAGCTTACCACTGACAAGAACAACAAACAAAAGCCTTGGAGGCTCGATGATAGGATAGAGAACCTTGAAGGCCACTTTGGAGATCTTGGCCATAGGTTTGATTACATGAGCAATCTCTATCTCATGCTTGATTCCAAGGTCTCTAAGTTACTCCAATCGAAGTTGCTGGTCCTTCCAACCCTATACCTTCACCACCTTTTATCCTAAGTCTTCACTTCCATCTCCTCCTCCTTCCACAACTCCCATTCTACCAACCCCCACCTTCACACCTTTTCCCATTTCCTCTCGCTCCTCCCACTCGCCCCGTACCTCCATCCATTGCCTCTACAAAGGAGAGTCTCTATCTCAGAGATAATGCCGACCTATTTGATGAGCTTTCGACTCTTCTATTCATCCTCTCACACACCTCCCTGACCCTCTTCTCCCATTCATGTCCTTTCACCACTTGACCCTCATCTCTCTCTCCCTCACCATTTATTCTCTTATACCGTCCTTCAAGCCCTCTCGAGCTTCCTTGGCCTCTCGATCCCTCCTTTTTGCCTCGATGACAAAGGGGGAGAGAAAGAGAAGAAAAAGAAGAAGTAGTTCTAATGTAGTGTGCAATGTGTAGTGTGTTTCATTGTGTTTAATGCATTCAGTTTATGTATGAACTTGCTTTCGATGCTTATGTTATTTGCTCCCGATATGAATGATATTTGAGCAATGCATATTTTGGCTAATTTCTCATCTATATGCTTCACATTATGTTTATTTGCCATGATTGAGAATTGGATGTTCATGTTATAGGTTCAAATTTTTCAACTTATCTCTCTTTGATTTACAAGTGTTGTCATCATCAAAAGGGGGAGAATGTTAGTTCTCGGATGTTTTGATGATAACTAACAATTGGAAATCAAAAGGAATGATTAACTTAAGCAAATGTGTTGAAATATTTGAGAAACAAATTCACATAAGTTTGACTCAAGTCATATGTTTATGACTCACTCATTTATCTCTTGTCCTTAAAAGAAACACATTCTCGATGACAAATAACTCGGCCAAACTTTCATGACTCCACCATAATGTTTTTAAAATCAATTTAAAAGAGCCATGACTCGAGTCAGTCATTAAGTAACTCGAGTCATGATGTGTGTTTCAAGCTTTCCAAAATGAGTCATTCGATATCAGTCTCTGATAACTGATATGACTCGAGTCATCCAGTATATATCTCGAGTCATGCTATCACAGAGAGCTTATACTAATAAGCTTTACTGATATGACTCGAGTCAACCTATTGTAACTCGAGTCATAAAATGGCCATTTCGTCTCTGTCTGAGATTAACTCGAGTCAAGAGAACATGACTCGAGTCAAGACATTCGAAGCTCTTCTCTGATTGAATGTATTAAATCAGATGACTCGAGTCACCAGGAAATGACTCACTCATCGCAACGAAATTACATTCTGTTCATACTTGACTCCAGTCAAGGAAGAATGACTCGAGTCACATTTACACATGAGTCTTCCTAAACTTTGAAAGATGACTCGAGTTGAACATAAATGACTCGAGTCCTGGCGCTAATTTTTTGAAAATAGCAGTCTCATAATCTGCAATTCGTTGATTTAATGGTTGGGTACTTCATATTATTATTGATTATTGATCCTAACCAAGTTTAATCAGTTTGCTTATGAGTTTCAGATGATTCTAACATGGTTTAAGGTTCAAATCACCTAAAAGCACTTTATGTCAGAAGTTCATTAAATCCAAAGCAGAAACCAAGCACCAATCAAGCAAACCAGCCTCTGAGCATACAAAAAGCTTTGTAACCATTTCCATTCAACATTTCAGCTGAGTCTCAACGGACAAATCGAATGTGGAATGTCAACTAAGAATATTCGGATGAAATAGACGAAACAAAGGAAACAAAACTCAACAGATATATTCCAACGGCTCATTCAATCTCTTCAAACGGTCATTAAATGACTTTAACTATAAATAGAAGAAGAATTGAATTCTCCAACTACCAAACTACTGAGCATTCAATTCGTGATTAAGAATATCTACTGCTCAAACTCACAGACCATATTTTCGTCACTTCAATCTTCAGTGTTTATCTATATCTGCTCTTTTAGAGAGTTTATCTTTGATTATCAATCATTTTAAGAATCTCAAAGTATTGGGACTTTGAGGTTGGGTTACTTATTACAACTTGTAAGGGGAGTGAGTTCTAGAGAGAGAATTTCTCCAAGAGTTACAGAGTGTGTAATAATTTGAGTTAGTGAAATCCCGTAAAGTCTCTGGGATCGGACGTTGTCAAGGATTTAGACCGAACCAGTATAAATCTCTTGTGTTCATCCTTTCTACTCTCCACTCTGTTCGTCTCTCGTTATTGGTCGCGTCATTAGAATATATTTTAAACAAAATTTAATATCCCCAATTCACCCCCTCTTGGTGATATTCTCGTCTTTCAAAAGGTATTAAGCCGGTCTTAAAAGTTGGTCTTTTAAGACCGGTCTATTATAAGTCCGGCCTAAAAGTTCAATTTTTGAGACCGGATGTATATAACATCCGGTCTTGAAAATCAGTCTTTTAAGACCGGTAATTAGTCGTCTGGTGTTAGAATCCGCTATCTTTAGGACCGGATTGGTCTTTGTCCGGCCTTAATATTTGGATCTTTTAAAGCGGTCGAATTTTTGTCCGTTCTTAAAGGTTGAGTTTTAGGACCGAACAAAAAATATTTCAGATATATTTAGTACAACTTTTAAGACCGAAGGTTTAAAATGTCCTGGTCTAAAAGAAACTCTTTAAGACCGGTTTCATGTCCGGTCTTAATAGGAGACTTTTAATACCGCCCGGAACAAGACTCGACTCTGTCCGATCTAACCGCACTCTTTTGTCCTGGCCTTAAAAGCCTTTTTCCACCCGTGGTAGTCTCGATATCTATCTACAAGAACCTTAAGTCAAAATCCATCCATACATTAAGGACAACAACATTAGATAAAATAAGGCATACACTTGCACATTAAACTCGAAATCAAAGAATCTTCAAATTTTGTTTTAAGTTGGCCAAAAGAATTATATATTTCAATGCAAAGTTCAGGATGGAGATCAGGTCTTGTACCTACAACAATCCATTCCCTTAAGATTTTTTTTTTTTTTTGAATTGCATCTCAATTTATAGTTAGTAGTTGAGTATACGGTGATGTTAACAACAAACTGCTACTACAGAAGAAAGGGAAAGCACAATAATACTCAATCCATCCACTCGGTTACTGAGCCATCTATCTCCTTTAGTTATGCTTACGGGGATAAAACTCGCCCAACATACCAACAAACTGTCAAGAGATTACTAATTATTAATTCCACACCGATAATCTCATCCAATTCTATGAGTATTTCATGAAGAAGCCCCATAATGGTTATTTATGAAATTTGGTTTGAGCTACGCTCCTAGTCGGCTACTTTCATTATTTCATCTTAGAAGATTTAGCAAATAACTAGGAAGTCTGCATGTGTATAATTATAATCACTGGAAGCCTCACTTGTTTACTAGAAATTATAGAAATCACTAAAATACTTCTCAAGTAAACAGAGAAAACAATATAGAAATCAACCCACAGGAGCACTGAAGACAAATTCTCGCAGATCAGGTCCACAAAGAAAGAAAGAAAAAGGCGCCAAAAAAGAAAAGCAAAAAGAAAAAAAACAGAGAGCCAAACGTAATACCTTGAGATTGAAACAGTATAGTACCGATCCCAGCAAGGTGAAGAATAAAATTTCAGAACAGCAACAATAGCCAACGAGATTCGAAGAAGAAGATCTGATTCTACCGGTAACCTCGCGAGTCCGCGACGATTATGCCCGAGCCCGAGCGATTGAGCTCGAACCAAAGATGAAGATGAAGAAAAATGATTTTGATTTTACCCTAATCCGATATTACACCGAACTTAAAAAAAAAATTAAAAGATTAAAAACGACGTCGTTTGATAATTGAATATTATTTCACTTATTTGTATCTCTTGGTTAGTAATTTAGGAATGTTTAATAGAGAATTAATTTATTTTATTACTTAATTGGGATTTAGGCTTTTAATTAGATTAAATTCGTTTTTGGTAATAAAATTCCAGATTTACAATGATTTAATATTTTCGCCATAACTTTTGATCTAGATATTCGATTAGCCTGATTCTTCTTTCATTTTTTAGATGATTCAGAGAGCTACAACTGTTATGAAGACTCAGAAGGATGATTCAAACAAGAAGATGGACGAAATTGGAGCTAAAGACGGACACATTTTTCTGGATTTTTATTGAGCCCGAATTTTGTAATAAAAGACCAATTTTTAGAGGTTTCCTATTTTTTAGAGGTTTCCTATTTATTAGAGGTTTCCTATTTGTTAGAGGTTTCCTATTTTTTTAGAGATTTCCTATTTATTAGAGGTTTCCTATTATTAGGGGATTCCTATTTTTGTTTAGTCATCTCTCCTATATAAGGAGGATTAGATGGTGGCTACAAACATATTCTCGATTTTCTCAATTACGCTTTATGAGATTTTTGGATTAAATTAGAAGCTTTTTATTTTCTCTGAGTTGTTCATCATGTTCTTCATGTTCTTCATCTTTTCTTCTGAGTTTTGCCTAGCCATGCTTGGCTAAGCTTTTGTGGTTGACCCATGGATTGAGGATTCTGTGAATCCAGAGGGCCCGCACTTCAATCGATAACGTAATTCGTTTCTATTTATTTTAATCGGATCCGATTATGATTGCGAATGAGTATTATATTTAATACCCGATTGATATCCCAAGGACATAGGTCGGACCTGGTTACAGAGAGCGTTGTGCGATCGCACAATGAGCTCGCCATGAGTTCGATCAAATGCTAGGTGATCGTCTAGTCGAGGGAGTTTCTGGATAAACGTAGAGATTTCGGTTTGCTCAGAATCAATCACGAGTTCGATTATTATGTTTTTGTCTGATGAAGGTTATGGAATCCCAATTCTGGGTTAATCGTTTTTAATCTGATTAATCTCATTTTCTTACATTTTGTTCTAGATTTGCTTCATTTTAATTACCTTAAAAAACTCCCCATTCTCGGTTTCTTGTGTTATTTGTTGTTATTTGTTTAATTGTTGATTTTGGACCATTGTGAATTCCTTGAGAGAAACGATCTAGGTTTCCTATACTACAAATCTTTGAATCCTGGTTATTTTGTGAGGGCTCAGCAACTCTCATCAAAATTTGGCGCCGTTGTCGGGAAATTTGCATCGGTCGATTACTAACAAGAAAGTAGTTTTTTTTTTTTGGTCTCGGAGGGATATATCGGGTATTTCGAAATTGTTTGACTTACTCGATTTGGCTGATTTTTGTTGAGTGATGGAAAATAGCATTTAAATAAGAACACAGTGCTTTAACACTGTGGTCTTCGTATTTTAGCCAAATTTCATCTAGGTTAATTTCTAGCATAGATTTTGTTTTGCTTTGTTTTTTTTTTTTTGTGTTTCGTAGTTAGGTAGTTATCTTATTATTCATTGGGAATTTTCAATTCTCACTCTTTTGTAGGCAATCAAGAACGTCATGGTCCATTCCATCACCCATTACATGAACCACACCACCAACCTCCATTTCAACAATATCATCAACCCTCTCACTTACCCTACCATCCTTCATTATATTCCATCCTACTTCCAGACCATGATATCCATCTCATGAATCCCTATATCCATTTGAGCCACCTTATGGACCTCATTTTCAACCGTGTGTGCCCAACCAAGAACCTTCCATTTGTGAAGTCATTGGAGATTTCCAAAATCAAACAACTTGGGCTATAAATGAGGAGTGGTCACATAAGGAAAGCTTTTATCAACAAATGGACTCTATGCTTAAAATTATGGAACAACAAGTGAAAATGAGTGAGAGATTAGGAAAAGAAGTTGAGCTGCAATCAAAATGTTGAAAGTGATGTTTCAAGAAAATCCTTCTCTCATGGTCACACATGCACAAGTAGTGAAGCAAGTGCTAAAACACATTGAAGAGTCTTCCTCCCATTTGGTAATGATCTTATCCATATAGAAGTAGACTCTCCTACTACTTTAACTAATGCAGCAATTCATGATTTGAGTGATGATGATGTTGATGAGGAAATCATTGTTGAACCCCCTCAATTGTTTGGAACTGTAATTGCTCAACCAATTGGCTTTAGTAGTAGTGATTCAATTGTACTTGTTGATGAGTGTACTCCTATTTCTTCATGTGATGCTTTAACTATTGAAAATGCTTCTCTTCTTAGTACTACGATGATTGCAATAAATTGAATGACATATTTTCATGCTCTTGTGAGGAATATCAAATATGTGCGATTGTTATCATGAAAATGTCATTTACTTGTTGAGCTTCAAAGAAAGCATTTAGTGAAGTGGTTGATTCTACCATTGATCATAATGCACCCTCTTGTACTATTGATGATAATAAGCATGTCAATTTTGAAAAGATTGAATCAAGCACGGATGCTAATGTTGATGATGAAGTTATTGTTGATTGGTATGCTGATTGTCCAGATTTTTCATCTGTGAATGAATCTGTTGTATGTGATTGTTCGATTATGAATGGTGCCTGTTTGCACCGAGATTACCGCATCGATTTTGACTTGCTTGAGGAATTTGATATTGATTCTAAATTTGAGCTGCATTCTAATCCCGATGTACACCCCGATGTTCATTCCCCTGACACTATTGATTTTAAAGATACTCCACTTACCCCTAACCATAATGATGCTTTGAATGATGGAAGTAATATCTCCATTGATTGTATTGATATTATTCATGATCTTGACATGACTGTTGTTAGTGGGGATACTATTAAAGATAAGTGTGGGGAAAGCCTTGCTTTTGATATGCATTTACAGGGAAAGACCATCATGAAATATGATGTTTCACATGTAGAATTTGTCTTGTGTAATGATTTGAGCAACCATTGTGAGACTATTTTGAGTGATCACTTGAATTATTCTTTAGAGAGTTTAACTCTTACCGAGGAGAGTCATATTGATTTCGTGGGTTGCTCAAAATATCCGGAAGTTCCAACATTTTCTTTTGATCAATTTCTTTTGGGATCTTCATGCATTTACAGGGAAAGACCATCATGAAATATGATGTTTCACATGTAGAATTTGTCTTGTGTGATGATTTGAGCAACCATTGTGAGACTATTTTGAGTGATCACTTGAATTATTCTTTAGAGAGTTTGACTCTTACTGAGGAGAGTCATATTGATTTCGTGGGTTGCTCAAAATATCCGGGAAGTTCCAACATTTTCTTTTGATCAATTTCTTTGGGATCTTCCTTGATTCTTGATAAATCGAGTTTTATTGATTACATTTATGTGGGACAAGATACCGCTTGGTGCCATGATTTTATGCAGTATATGGATTGATTACTCCTATCCTAAAGATAAGTGTGGGAAAGCCTTGCTTTTGATATGCATTTACAGGAAAGACCATAATGAAATATGATGTTTCACATGTAGAATTTGTCTTGTGTGATGATTTGAGCAACCATTGTGAGACTATTTTGAGTGATCACTTGAATTATTCTTTAGAGAGTTTGACTCTTACTGAGGAGAGTCATATTGATTTCGTGGGTTGCTCAAAATATCTGAAAGTTACAACATTTTCTTTTGATCAATTTCTTTTGGGATCTTCCTTGATTCTTGATAAATCGAGTTTTATTGATTATATTTATGTGGGACAAGATAATGCTTGGTGCTATGATTTTATGCAGGTATATGGATTGATTACTCCTATCCAAACACCTTCTATACTTGAGCTGAAATGTTATTTGCGGATCTTAAAAGGAAGTTGTTTGCTAAACATCAACAAGGGACATCACTAGTGCTTTCATGTGACTTACAACCAGACAAAGAAAAGAAGTCAATTATGCCACTTCATTTGAGTCTCCAAGATTTTAATAATCCGGTCGTACTCCTCCTTACTCTTTTACTTGCATTACCTACTATTATTGGTTATATTTATCTTTTGCACTAAGGCCAATGCATGATTTAAGTGTGGGGAGGGATTTTGTTCTTACTTTTGGTTTTTGTTCTTTGTTTTCAAAATGAGAAAAAGAAAAATGTTTTTTTTTTGTTTTGGTTTTTATTCCTTGTGTTCAAGAAAAGGAAGAAAAGTTTTCTTTGTGAATAATTTCCCTTTTCAAAATAAAAATTAGTTTTATGAATAATACACTCTCTTTCTATGATTGCTCTACCTCTTGTGAACTTTGACATTTTAGTTTTGATGGATCCTTCTATTTGGGCTGAATTTCTGGACTCTTGAATTATATTTCTTGGTAGTTAATTTTGGGATGCTGGTTGCCTAAGTTGGTATTGACTTTGTGAGATTTTGGGCCTACATGAATGGAATTCATCTTTTGCCATTCTTTCTTTCATGTGTGCATATGCTCATGATTTGTATTCTCTAGAACTTGCTCCTTTTCTTTTTGAAACTACATTTTTCACTTACGTGTATAATTATGATGGAAGCTTGTTTTCTTTCTTTTATTTTCCCCACTTTGGCCAAATAGCCTTTTCCCTTGCATTATGATTCCTTTGCTAGCCCCTTTGTGCCTTTTTCACTCATTATTTTCTAAACCACATTACAAGCCTAAGCGTAAAACCATTTTATTCCGCACCTTGAAAATTTATTGAGCATTAGTTTCACCTTGGTTTTGTGTTTAAGTATGGGGTTGCTCAGAGTGCAATAGTTTAAGTGTGGGGGGAGATATTTGATTTTTTTCATTGAGATTATGTATATAGTATAGTTTCTAAAAAAAAAAAAAAAGAAAATGGCTTGGAAAAAAAAAGAGAAAAGAAAAAGTGAAATAAAAGTTTTCATATATAGAGAATGATTGTGTTAATTAGTGCTCTTTTAATTTCTTTGGTGCTTAGCCTCTCATTCCATACTATTACCTACCTTCACCCTAGCCCCATTACAACCTTTAATAACAAGCTCTCTTGATTTGTGCATGCATGTGTTATGAGTAGTGGAGAAGTAGAAATTGAGCAAGCTTGTGGTAAAACAATTTTCTTAAATAGAATTTGAGCGATACACTTATTTACCCTATACACTTGAGAGATTGATTGAGGGCATCCTTGAGAGACCATCTTGTGTGGCTAGCATCATTAACTGAGATTGCCATGCTTTATAATTTGAGATGAAAGAAATTCAGTCTTGATTGGTTGATCTTGAGAAGCTTTGTGATCATTGTTTAACTTTTGAAGTTTGGCAATTGTTAGAAAGAAGAAGTTTTTATTTTATTTTATTTTTTTTTCTTTTAATTTTCCCAGGAGTGCAAAAGGATAAGTATGGGGGAATTTGATAATTGAATATTATTTCACTTATTTGTATCTCTTGGTTAGTAATTTAGGAATGTTTAATAGAGAAATAATGGATTTTATTACTTAATTGGGATTTAGGCTTTTAATTAGATTAAATTCGTTTTTGGTAATAAAATTCCAGATTTACAGTGCTTTACTATTTTCACCATAACTTTTGATGTAGATATCGAATTAGCCAGATTCTTCTTTCATATTTTAGATGATTCAGAGAGCTAAAATTGTTATGAAGACTCGGAAGGCTGATTCGGACAAGAAGATGGACGAAATTGGAGCTAAAGATAGATGCATTTTTCGAGATTTTTATTTTGCCCGAATTTTGTAATAAAAGACCAATTTTTAGAGGTTTCCTATTTTTTTAGAGATTTCCTATTGATTAGAGGTTTCCTATTTGTTAGAGGTTTCCTATTTTTTAGAGATTTCCTATTTATTAGAGGTTTCCTATTATTAGAGGATTCCTATTTTTGTTTAGTCATCTCTCCTATATAAGGAGGATTAGATGGTGGCTACAAAGATATTCTCAATATTCTCAATTACGGTTTATGAGATTTTTGGATTAAATTATAAGCTTTTTATTTTCTCTGAGTTGTTCATCATGTTCTTCATCTTTTCTTCTGAGTTTTGCCTAGCCATGCTTGGCTAAGCTTTTGTGGTTGACCCATGGATTGAGGATTCTGTGAATCCAGAGGGCCCGCACTTCAATCGATAACGTAATTCGTTTCTGTTTATTTTAATAGGATCCAATTATGATTGCGGAATGGGTATTAGATTTAATACCCAGATTGATATCCCAATGACATAGGTCGGACCAGGTTACAGAGAGCATTGTGCGATCGCACAACGAGCTCGCCATGAGTTGGATCAAATGCTAGGCGATCGTCTAGTCAAGGGAGTTTCGGATAAACGCAAAGATTTCGGTTTGTCCGAGAATCAATCACGAGTTCGATTATTATGTTTTTGTCCGATGAAGGATATGGAATCTCAATTCAGGTTAATCGTTTTTAATTTGATTAATCTCATTTTCTTATATTTTTCTAGATTTGCTTCATTTTAATTACCTTAAAAAAACTCTCCCATTCTCGTTACTGTGTTATTTGTTTACTTGTTGACTTTGGACCATTGTGAATTCCTTGAGAGAAACGATCCAGTTTCCTATACTACAAATATTTGAATCCTGGTTATTTTGTGAGGGCTCGGCAACTCTCATCATCGTTTAATTGGGGGCACTTGCCCCCAACCTTACACTGGTCCGCCTCTATATATATATATATATATATATATTTTTTTTTTTTTTTTTTTTTTTTTTTTTCCTAAGTTCTAACCGCTATATATTTGCCTTTTTGACAGCTACAAAATGCTGTTTTTTTAATGTAGGTTCTTTTAAATTTATTTATTTGTTTTGTAAATGCTTTAATTTATCTTGTGAACTCTCTTATTTCTATTGTCCATGGCAAAAATGTTCTTGTTTATTACTTGGTTTTCTTTAAATCCCTTTATTTATCTTATAAATATTTTTATTTATCTTGTAAATGTCTATATCTCCCCATATTTGCATAACGGCCCATCTTGAATTAGACTTGGGCCCTAATCCACCAAAGGTAGAGTAGATACATCGCAACAATCATTTTAAATCTTTCTCAAGTTATCAACTTTAATTGATTTTTTCTCAAATAACATTGAATAATCCAGTCATAAAATACATTAATTTAAGCTAACTTATTTAATTTCTTTGGACAAATTTAAATGAGACATCTTTGAAGGAATGAAAATATTAAAATATCTAGTCTACTTGGCAATTTTACATTGCAACTTTGTCAACACACGCAGTTGAATTGATTGCATTTGTCACTGTCAAAATTCCTTCGATCACACTCCAAAACTCATTTAATTTGGAATCGCTTTGCAATATTAATAGACAAACGTGATAATGTTGATAAGGTTTGTATGGTGGTATAGTGGTCGTAGTGATAGTGATATGATGACTTATAGGCACCTTCTCATATGGTTTGGACATAAGTCAAGCTTTGGTTTCCTATTAACATTCTAAATGGGACATTTTCAAGTCCGTCGCTTGCAAATTTGCATGGCTATTGTGAGTTTTCCTATTAAAAGAAATTGTTAATTAATTACTTTAAACCTAAAATCTAAACAATTTATTACTCCCTTCAGTCCGTTTTAAGTGTGGTACTACCTCATGTGCTTATAATAAGAGGTAAACCTTAATCCACAAGGGTATTTCAGGAAAGTCAACACCAATTTATTACAAATATTTAACTTAATTAATTTCTTTAATATTCTCAAATTAGTTGTCTAGCTTAACTGGAGATAGTATTGTTTACTTATCTTCAAGAAATATTTCACAAAATTATTTCTATGTACACCTCTTTGGTGGATAACTCTTAGTTATTGCAAAGAGTTTGGCATTATAAAGAGAGGCTTATTTGAAAAAAAAATTCATGGTAGGCACATCAAAATATTATTTTATATTGTTCCTTTTTTAGTGATCTCGTTAGGTTCCATCTCACACCTTAGGCTTGATTAATTTGAAGCAATTAAATTAATAAATGACATGTGATGAGGGAGAAATACAAAGTATTCTATAATCCGTTCGGAAGAATTACTTTTGAGGAAATATATTGTTTATCCAAAAATCCAAACTGAATAAATCATTAGCTTCAATATTATTTATATATTTATTCTGTTAACTCATGTTTAGATGGTAATAACTTTTATAAAATTTCATTGGATATAAAATTGGAAAGCTACGAAATATGAAGACAAAATTTAAAAATAAATAAGAGAATAAAATCATTTGATTTTTATTTATAAAAATAAGAGTAAATACTTTTGGGTCCACAGGAAAACACGCGCCCATTTTGGTCCCCGAGTAAAAAAATGTCATTTCGGTCCTTTTTAGGGACTAAAAAGGATTTTGGGAATTTGTGAGGGATTAAAATGCCCACAAAAATGACTAAAAGGACTAAAAGGGGCCTTTTTTTTTGTTTAAGGACTAAAAATGACATTTTTTTACTCGGGGACCAAAATGGGTAGCGCGTGTTATTTCGGGGACCAAAAGGGTATTTACTCTAAAAATAAATAAGATGCAAAAATATATTTAATTATTGTCCGCTAAAAACGCTTTCTTTAGCTAGATTTTTCTTGGAAAATGCTTCAAGGCAAGTAGTGTGAAAGATAGATTAGATGACTTGGTGTGTGAAATAGAAAGGGAAGAGACGGGGAGAAGAGAAAGAAGAGAAGAGAAGCCAAAAGAGAGGTAATAACTGTAATATGTAATATTTAAAATGAAAATAATGAAATATATAACTAAACCCTAATTATTTCTCATCACATATTCCACCAAAAGTCTTCGACTTCATTTATAGGTACATGAGTGCCGTGCTTGACTTGTAAGTAGACCCAAAATAATGCAATGATAATGGAAATGTGGTCCCCCATCATTGTGATATAACGGAAGAAATTATACAACATACAACGATGAGAGACCACATTTCCATTACCATTGCATTATTTTGATCTTTTAGTCAGTCAAGAAGAAAATTGTGTTTTATGTGGAATGGCTTTGGAATATTTGATGGATTTGAATTGTTAGAACTTATAAGTTCTCAACTAATCGGTGCTACATATTGGAGTTTTTGAGAAAATCAATACAAAATAAAAGTGACAATATAAATATTTTTACCATATATGAAGTATTATTAGTTAAAAATATAGATAAAATCATCTTTAATTTACTGCCCCAAAAAAAAATCATACATTTCAACTCTAATGAGAACATGGTTTGACCTATAAAACAAAAAAAAATAAAAATAAAAAATTAATAATTAATAATGAAACAAATATGTAACTATAAAAGTTCTCCCTCTAAAAAAGTTGATATGACAAAAGAGCAAAAAAAAAAAAAAAAAAATTGTTTCTATGATTTGACTGGATTTGGAATAGAAGTATAAATTGAGATGTGTGTTAATTGCTCGATGCACTTAGACTGGAAATTTTGTTGAGTCTGCTATGCTAGAAATGGGAAAACCTTCTTTCCTTGTTTTCCTTCTCTTACTTCAATGTTTCATGGGCTCCTTAGCTTGGTGATACAAACATCGATCTTGATAAATCTGCACTTCTTGCCCTTAAATCTTATATCACTTGAGATCCATATGATTTCTTAGCTAATTGGTTTGTCTCTTCTTCTCCATGCAATTGGGTGGTGTCAAATGTGATACTCGTCATAGAAGGGTCCGCTCCTTGAATCTTGGTGGCATGGAACTTAAGGGCTCCATATCTCCACACTAGGAAATCTCTCAATCCTTGTTGAACTTGATCTCGGTGACAACAATTTTTATGGCCAAATACCAAAAGATTTAGTTCGATTGCGTAATTTGAAACTATTCAACTTGAGTTACAATGACTTTCATGGTGAGCAAGTTCCAACATGGATAGGAAATTTATATTCACTTGTGCAACTAGATCTTCGAAATAATGGTCTTAATGGATTTATTCCATTATCTCTATTCAATTTGTCATGGTTGCAGATCTTAGATTGTAATCATAACTTCATTAAAGGGACAATTCCACAAGATCCGGGAAGACTTAAGAAATTAAAGATTTTACGACTTGCGGGTAACAAACTTTCAGAAACATTCATCAAACAATTTCCAACTTATCTTCTCTTGAGTTATTGAGTTTGTCTTCTAATAGTTTCTCGGGTATGTTTTAGATAATTTTCAATATTTATATTTGTCTTGGTTTTAAACTTGTTTATTTGGTTAGCAAGATCTTATCCTCAATGAATTTTGGTTTGTCTCAATTTTGGTTTGTTTGTTTTTGGTGTTTTTATGAATTTTCTTTTTAATTTTTGCCAATTTTTTCTCTTCGTTTTCAAATGGGGAAAAAAGCCATTTGTATTCAAAATTTTGAATTTGATTATATAGTCACACCTTTTTCTTTTCTTTTCTTTTCTTTTTTTTGGGGGGGACTGATGTAACATTAGTCCAATTGATGGATCAAAAGGCACATCTTCGAGTCTTTGGAAGGAGTGTTTATTATTTTGCCATTAAAAAAATTTTGATGGGTTCTTTCTAATTGAGTCAACCTTATAACAAACATATCTAAAATATTTAATTTTGGTTTTAATATTCTAAACTATATTTTAATTTTATTATTTACTAATGCTTTATTTTAAAAAGTTTGTATAGTTAACAAAAAGAATTTTTAAGGGTTCTCTCAACAACTGCTGTTTTGATAGGAATGATTAAAAGGTATAGCAAATTAGATTTCAACAGGCCTCTTAGTTTTAATTGTCATTAATCTATCCAACTTTCTCAACCAAACACTTAACCAACTAATTTAATCTATCGTTATTACCTTTTTGAAAATAATAGTTGTTGAGTTTTATCATTTAGAGTATATTTGTGTTATTTCTTAAAAATGTGCGCATGTCTTATTACATGTGTTTTTTTAAAAAATAAATAAATAAATAAAGTTATCTCATATACTCCCTTCGGTCCTAATTATAAGACAACATTTGGGGGTTGATTTTGGTCCTAATTATAAGACAACTTTCTAGTTTTTGTCAATTCTTCCTAAAATACCCCTATTTTATTCTCAAATGTGTTTGACTTTTGGTGAGTATATGTATGTGGGTTGTAATACACACGCGCACACACATGTGTGTTTCTATAAACATATATATGTATGTATGTATATATGTGTGTCTATATATATGTATCTGTGTATATATGTATGTGTGTGTGTGTGTGTGTGTGTAAATGTGCGTACATATGTATGTATATCTGTGTTTGTGTGTGTCAATATATATGTGTGTGTGTGTGGGTGTGTGTGTGTGTACATACACAAACACACACACACATATAAACATATACATATCTCTATGTGTGTAGATATATATATATATGTGTAGATATATGGGTGTGTATGTGTGTGTATATCTGTGTGTAAATAAATCTATATGTATACATATACACACACATATATGTATATATAGTAAAACCATTATTTCAATTAGAAAGTGTATGGAAAGGAAAATTGGTCAGAGAGATATGTGGCGGGGTTGTTGATTCACTTTTACTTATATCATTTTAAAATTATACAAGGGCATTTTAGGAAAATAAGTAAAATTAACTAATTTAACATCTCTCCTTAATCTCCCCAAAATCGGTTAAATATGTCTTATAATTAGGACTAGAGGGAGTATATAATAACTTATGATACGTAAACAATTGTTATTGACATTACCTTTTTCTTACTCCCTCATTTTTAAGGAGGCATACCAAATGAGATTGGCCATCTTTCACAACTAAAGGTGTTGTATCTTGTTGAGAATCAACTTGCTGGTTCTATACCTTCATCAATATTTAACAATTCGAGCTGCAAGAGATTGATCTTGGAATAAATAAATTATTTGGTAGTCTCCCAACAAATCTATGTTTTGGACTTCCAAAACTTGATGTATTTTTGTGGAAGGAAATGATTTGTCCGGAAAATACCATCCATTTGGCGTCAATGTAAAGAATTAGTAGAGCTACAATTGGGTGATAACTGATTCAATGGAGGAAGTATACCAAGTGATATTGTAAATTTGACAAACCTCCAATTGCTAGATCTTCACAACAACAATTTACAAGGTAAGAGTTTTAATTATAAGATAGACTTTGCTATTGTCATTATAAAACTCTTCTTTGATCTACCATGCTGCAGGGGCATCCCTAAATACCTTCCCTATTCATCCACTTGCATGAAACTATATATTCTCACCACATCCCTCCTGAACAACCAAGAAACATTTTTTGAATATAAAATAACATACTTCGCACTATTAACTTTTTTTCCCGGACATCAAACAAAATTTTCCAGTTGTTTGGGATTCTTCTTTGTGTACTATTTGAAATATGTAATTGGGCCTCCCTATTCTGTCCAAGTCCATGGTCTTTTGTGGAGGCCTTTTTATGAAACTTTTTATCTTCATTTAGCAAAGTTGTCTTTATATAATAAAATAATCAATAAAAAATTAATTCTTTGCATGGATGAAGAGAAAATATGGGAGGAAATACAATATATATAAAGAAAGAAAATGAAGAGAAGAGAAAATTGAAAAGATAATGTTCTTTACTCTTTGTGCTTTGGATGGATAGAAGAAATATAGAGGAAAGAAAATAAGCAAATGATATAATGACAATAACACCCTTATCTCATGTTAAGATGATGAAGGTGGAAGAGGGGAGCATGTGGAACAAATTTGTTCTCTTAAAATCCCTCCATGTTTGGAGATAGATTTTGGGGAGAAAATGGGAGGGTCTCACCCTATTTTCTCCTCTACTTTTTCTTCATTTATCTTTTTATCCCTCATTATCTCTCAATCGGGATTAGTCCTCTCCAAAAATTAATTTCTCCATGAACAATACAAACAAACAGGGCAAAGGGGTCCCCGCCTTATACCCCGAGCAGGATAAAACATCTCATGATTATATTTGATTTTTGTTAAGATATTTTAAATCATATTTTAATTTTATTATTTATTAGTAACTATTATTTTTAAAAACTTTTTAAACAGAAAGAATTTTATTATTTATTAGTAATTATTATTTCTTTACGCAACGAATGATGAAAACCAATGGCCTATTGGATTTCAATGCACCTCTTACTTTTAATTTAATCATCATGAATTCAAATTTTTCAACCAAACACAAACTTAATTGATTTAATCTATGGTTATTAATTAGTCCACCCGAATTAAAAAGGGCTATACCTTATTGAAAATAATAGTTGTTGTTGTGTTTTCTCATTTAGATTACGTTGTTGTTATTTCTAAAAGATGTGCAGGTGTTTTTTAAAAAATAAAATAAAATAAAATAAATTGATCTAATCTGCATAATTACTTGTGATACGTAAAGAATATTGTGATTGCCATTTCTTTATTTCCCAACACCAATATTGAAGGAGGCATACCAATATTGTGATTCACACCGATATTTTGGTGTGTGTAACATCCCAACTTTTCAAAAGCAGTATAAATTTTTTTTTTTCCAAAACATCAAAGTAGAGCAACAGAGCGATTGAGTAACTGATATGTATATATAAAACGCCATAAGTCTGGCTGGTTACAACAATGATACGAAACCGCGTGGTTCGAAGTATATAACAAAGAAAGGCTTAGTTGAAACAACAAAAGAAAGTCTTCAGCCGGGTCTTCTACTCGGGCTGCTTGCCTCTCTCCTCGGTCCTCGGTCCTCCGGAACCTGACGCTATGTTAAGGGCTGAGATCCGCACCGGATCTCAGGTAACGGTTAACCTCATATTTACATACACAACATATGAACTACAGACAATCATTTCAACAACAGTATATGTGCACTCATCGCCCAAGAGCATGCATACACATATCGCTCAATAGCATGTATACATATATCGCCCAATAGCATGCGGATATATCGCCCATGGAAAACGTAAACATATCAACAGTATACAAGCATATCACAGAGCTATCAACTACCACATACAATACACCTAGCACATACATGCATACCATAAACATCAGATTAGTGTTACAGTACGCGAACGTACATACCTATACACATACAATACACATATCACATATATGTATACAATAAACATCAGAGTTAGTGTTACAGTACGCGGACGTACATTCGTTGACGGTAGACGGCACTTCACCCAATCATAATTTCAAATTCTAACTTAAAATAGCCCTATCATATGATATCTAATCATACTTGAAAGATTAAAGGCTATTCTAGCATTTCTACTCTAACTACCGAACAAAACTACGGAAGCTTTAATACAGAAAACTTACCCAGAGCTTATTGCAGTTTTCTCTCCAGAGCTCCTCTCTCTAAAACCTCTCTCTAGAACCGAAATTCTCTTCTTGAAATGGTGTGAGAATTGAAGAGAAGAGAGGGGTATTTATAGGAAAAGATGCAGGATTTCGTAGTTGGATCAACTTTATGAGAATCGATCTGGGCCGTCCAAAACATAACTTTGGAAACAAGTTCCTTCCTCCATTTCCATCCACAAAAACGTCCTCCCCATGTCATGCTTCAAAAAGATGATGTCACCTAGGTGATGTCATCTACTTGTTCAAGAAGCTGACTTACCGATAAGTTTCCCGATCGGTGTCCGAATCGCGTAATCTTGTAAACTCTCAAAATTCTGCCTGGCTCTCTAGATAGGATCCGTTTCCTATTTATTATATTACTATTCACTATAATTAATTATATAATATAATAATACTACTTGTATAAAATATCATGATATTTCAATCCAAAATTCTATCCACTTTTGCTCAATAATTTCGGTCAAAAATCTGGTCCTTTTCTTTTAATTTTCGTTTTTATTAATTATTTAATTAATTAATATTATATAAAATAATTATTTAATAATATATAATGTTTTTACAAAATTTCCCTATTGGTCCATACTTGTTTTTAGGCTTAAAATTATCTATTCTTATCAATTTTTCACCATATTTTCCAATTAATTAGCAAATATATTTATGCTAATTTTCAGCCCTTACCCACTAATTCTAGGGTTTTACATAATTATCTCTGAATTTTCCTTCTTTTATGCTTAAGTAATTAGCCAATAATTACCTAATTACTTTCTTATCAATAGTTGATAATTTTCTTAATTAGAATGCCTCACTACCTCATAACTTTGGCCCCGACATCTTTTTTCATGTCTTACGCATTATTTTAGGATTTACGAGGTATTTTGGTCATTTCAATACTTTTTGGACATTCTTATACAATTTCTCCAAGTTTGTAATTTTATAAATTACTTAAATTAGGGACAATATCCTTCCCTATTTCAAATAGATATTTACTTGCCTCTTTTATAGCTTTCACAATGTATTTATAACCCATAATGTATTTAGGGACCTATTTGCAAATTTTCAAACGTTTTAGGGACCTAATTGCAAATTATCTAATTTCAAGGAAATTACCCTAACAACAAGGTAAACTCAATACAAGGTATTTGAGACCTCATATTCACCTATGTTCAATAGGTATATTTCCCAATTTTGATATTTACCCTAAGTGTGATTTTTAGGGTATTACGGTGTGAATCAACTTGATGGTTCTATACATTAACTTATGACATGTAAAGTAAATATATCATAAAAAAGTAGAAACTAATATTTACTAGTACTATAAATTGATAATACAAACATATGTATGGTATAACAATTTTTTCAACTTCTACATGTTATATTTGTATTTATAGGTTTTTTCTACCAAATAATATTTCGAACTTCAAAAGGTATAACCAATAACCAATGATATTTGGAATATATTAGGTTTTTTTACCTCGGTTTCTTTTTATATCAGTCATAGGCAATCACTTAGTGGTTGTGTTCTTATAAATTGTCATTTTTTTAAAAAAAAAAAATACTACAATTTCCGTTTATAATATATAAATTGTCATTTTTTAAAAAAATGAATAAGAAGAAGAAGAAGGCGCTCAATATGGTTTAATAGAGCTTTTGTTTCGTTCTATTATTATATCTTTCTTTTTTATTCTTTTTATAATGGATGGATGTACCTATATTAGTTTAATACTACTTAAAGATTACTACCAAAGCCTTTAATTATATTAACTTTGATAAAGCTTATATCTTGTACGATTTTAAATTGAACATGTGAAATTCCATTGTCTCTGTTCAGCATTTCTACTTTAAGTTTGTAGATTTATATCAAAACAATTTAAATGGTAATCTTCCAATATCAATCGACAATGGAACGAGGTTGGAAGAATTATACTCCGTCTACCCATCTCTTATAATTAGGACCCGAGGAGTATTATAAAACACTTCTTTGATCTACCATGTTGCAGGGGCATCCCTAAATACCTTCCCTATTCATCCACCGGCATGAAACTATATCTTCTCCCCACATTCCTCCTGGTCAACCAAGAAACATTTTTGAATATAAAATAACATACTTCGCGCTATTAACTTTTTCCCAGACATCCAAAAAAAAATTTCGAGACGCACTTAAATAGAAGCTTATGCAAAAATCAAATAGTCGTTAGCCAATTGTTTGGGATTCTCCTTTGTGTACTATTTAAAATATGTAATTGGGCCTCCATATTCTGTCCAAGTTCATGGTCTTTTGTGGAGGCCTTTTTATGTAACCTTTTATCTTCATTTAGTGAAGTTGTCTTTATATAATAAAATAATCAATAGAAAAATTAATTCTTTGCATGGATGAAGAGAAAATATGGGAGTAAATAAAATATAAAGAAACAAAATGAAGAGAAGAGAAAACTGAAAAGATAATGTTATTTACTCTTTGTGCTTTAGATGGATAGAAGAAAATATAGGGAAAATAAAATAATTAAGCAAATGATATAATGACAATAACACCCTTATCTCATGTTACTCTTTCTAGCCTTTTACTTTTCATTTATCCTTATATTTTTGTTTCCAATGGATGTACCTATATTAGTCTAATATTGAAGATTAATACCAAAGCCTTTAATTATTAGCTAACTTTAATAAAACTTATATCTTGTACGCTTTTAAATTGTACAGGCGAAATTCCATCATCTCTGTTCAGCATTTCTACTTTAAGAGTTCTAGATTTCAATAACAACAATTTGAATGGTAGTCTTCCAATATCAATCAACAATGGAACGAGGTTGGAAGAATTATATCTGCATTACAACTCCTTTATAGGTATACTCCGTCTATCCATCTCTTAATTTTTATGCTTTCACAAACAATTGCATTTAATATTTATGCTTCACACACACCCACACATATTTCTTGATATATTTTTTTAACTTTGAATTTTAAGAGTAAAAGTTATAGTGTCTAATATGTTCAACGCAATCAATTTTATATAACCAATAACTTTGAATTTTACGTTGTGGCACTCGGCTTTTATCTCCAGAATGTGTAAACTAAAAGTATTTTAATTCCATAAATAGAAACTAAAATTCCATCCTTTTTGCCTATTATAAATTCCTCATCAGATTTCAAAGTTAGATTCTTGTAAATATTACAGAAATTTAATGCAAAATACAAATAATTTAGTTGTACACTGTAATAGGTGAATTTTAATGTCCAGTTGACAATGGATATCGAAGTGTGAAGAGTCCCTTTTAACTTGCTTTAGAACAAAAATTAAATTTTTTCCCATTGATTTAAGGCCACTAATTAAAAAGATTCCATGTATTTTTATATGTTTGTTTGTGAATTTAGGAAATTCATAGTCTTACTACTAACTAATTAAAAAATATTTCGTATTCATTCATAGGTGAAATTCCTTCATTTATTTGGAACATGCCTTCTTTGAGAATAGTCACTTTTGACGTCAATCATTTAAAGGGAAATTTGCCGGATGAAATATGCCATCAACTCCCTTTACTTGAATCCTTGGACGTTGGTGGTAATCAATTAGAGGGAAGCATTCCACAATCAATAACTAACTGCACTTCTTTGAAAGGATTATATTTTGGTGACAACTCATTTACAGGTATGCATGTAGTTGTGTGTTTTCTTTTCTTTTTAATATTTTTCTCTAAAATTGAGATTTTATTTTTCAGCATTTTATTCATATTTTTCAGCACTTTTCTCTACAATGGAACTTATGTATAGCGTGTGATTACACACCTAAAATAACAAAGATTGCTCAGATTATGAACAAATACAACCACATAATATTTGTAGAATATAATGAAAGAGCCCACGCGTTTTTGACAGTACTGTTTTCTTAACATATTAGTTGTCTCCTAAAAAATTTAATTTAATTTTCAGATTAAATATTTATGCAATAATTATAGTATAAAAATAAAAATTTATCCCTTAGAAATTTACTAGTAATTTCACAAAAGTGTAAATTATGATTTTCTTAATTTTTATTATTTCAAAGGTTTTACAAAGACTAAAAAATAATGGGAAAATTACACTCGTGTCCCAAGGAAAGAAAAGAATTACAAAAAGTCCCTTGAAATCACAAAATTACAGAAAAGCCCCAAAAGAAATTTTGTTGTAAATAAATACATTTCCTGTTGTAAATGGTTTGAGACTTTTTTGATATTATTTGTATGAAATTTTTTAAATGTTGTTGTAAATACATACATTTTCTGTTGTAAATACATACATTTCCTGTTGTAAATGGTCAGGTGTTTAAATGTTGTTGTAAATACATACATTTCCTGTTGTAAATGGTTTGAGGCTTTTTAATTCCGTACAGATAATATAAAAAGTCTCAAACCATTTACAACAAAAAATGTATGTATTTACAATAACATTTAAAAACTGATTTTAATTTCGTACAAATAATATCAAAAAAGTCTCAAACCATTTACAACAGGAAATGTATGTATTTACAACAGAAATGTATGTATTTACAACAAAATTCCCTTGGGACTTCTAGGTAATTTTGTGATTTCAATGGACTTTTTATAAATTTTTCCTTCCTTGGGACTCGAACGTAATTTTCCCAAAAATAAATTCCTAATTCAACTGTATACGTAACGGTTTCTTAATTCAACTGTACCCAAATAAATTCCTGGAGAGAGAAATTGCCAAAAATGAGGTTTAATGCTTTATGGAAAACATGAGTAACTGGCAATGCAAACAACAACAACAAAAAACAAAAGTACCATTTTTGGCCTGAAACTTTGTTAAATTACACATTTTACCAAACTTGGCTCTTCCTACCTCTCAACTCAACTATTTTGAGTCTCTGGTATTTTATTTGGCCCATAAATACCTTTACTTTTCATGTTTAACCGATATTTGAAATGTCCCACATTATTTATACTTTGATAAATAAAAAGTTCTGAATCATATATAATAGTGTGTCCAAATGCATCATCATCATATATTTTTATAGATTTTATACCTCTCTTATTAAGTTTAATTTAGCCCATGTTTCTTCTCCCTTTTATTAAAGAATACATCATTTCCTGCTTTATTTTCTTTTTAAAATTGTTTCTTTTTTCACAAATTTATTAATTTCTTATTAAATAATTAGAACACATAAAATTTTAACTTTAAATAAATCTTCTATAACCATGGCATTTCAAGGTTGTTTATGATTTTCCTAATTTTTCATTTTAATAATTTTAGAGACTCTAGAAGATAATAAAAATAGATCTATTTGTATATATTCATATTTGAGTTATATAAAAGTAATGATTTCCATCAATTTTTTCTATGTCAAGGTTTTGTACCCAAAAGGCATACACAAAAATGAGAAACTAAATGTGTTAGAGTTTATCATTAAAGGTTAACTTATTTTAAGTTGTACAAAGCAAATATGTGAGAGGAGTTGCCATGTAAAAAGCAAGAGTGATTTTTCCAAACACCCACTAAGATACATGTAGTTTCATGTGTCATCTTTTTGATATAATTCATGTGTCATCTTCAAGCACCATAATCACTTGTTTTGGTTTCTTTTCACAAGTCCATTCAATTTTTGTTGTTTCCGGTTTTATACCCAAGGATATATATAGGGAATCTTGTTAAGCTTGAAATCTTAACATTGGGAGAAAACAACTTGAGTGGACCTATTCCTCCCAATATATTCAACATTTCAACATTGACATTCTTGCACCTTAGTAATAATTTCCTCTCTGGCCTTCTCCCATCATATTTAGGAATTAACCTTCACAACTTGAAGAAATTATCGCTGGAGCAGAATGAACTAACTGGACCAATTCCAAAAAGCTTATCAAATGCATCTAAGCTCATTGCCTTAGGCTTGTCATCGAATAAATTTAATGGAGCTGTACCCATTGTACTCGGAAATTTAACAAACATGATGGATTTAGTTCTGGATGATAATGATTTGACTGGGTTCATTCCAAATACACTTAACAAATTACATAGCCTTCAACGTTTAAATCTCACCAACAACATATTGCAAGGGTCCATTATAAATGAGCTTTGCCAACTCAAAAGTCTAAGTGAGTTGTATCTTGCCAACAACATGTTTTCGGGAATAATACCAGGATGCTCAGGGAATACTTCTCTACGGAAGTTGGATTTTAGCTCTAACAAGTTGATTTCTCATATACCCTATTCACTTTGGAGTCTTGAAGATATTTTGTATCTAGATATATCTTCCAATGCATTGAGTGGAATGATTTCACCAAAGGTATCAAACTTGAGAGCAATTACATTATTGAACTTGTCAAGAAATCAAATTTCGAAGCATCCCTACAACCATGGGTAACCCGAAAACTTTGCTATTTATGTCGTTAGCACAAAACAAATTACAAGGGCCTATTCTGAATCACTTGGCAAAGATGATAAGCATGGAGTCCATGGATCTTTCGCATAATTATTTGTCTGGGGTGATTCCAAAGTCCTTTGAGTCATTACTCTATCTTAAATACATTAATCTTTCCTACAATTTATTGTATGGAGAAATTCCAAATGGTGGCCCTTTTCCAAATTTTATCGGAATCTTTTATGATGAATAAAGATTTGTGTGGGAAATCCCAACTACAAGTCCAACCATGTAGGAAAGGAAATAAGTACATATCAAATAAAGCAATGCTGATTATAAAATTCTTATTGCCTACCGTGGTTGTCATTTTGATTGTCTTAGGCATTCTCTTTCTAAAGCATAAGAGAGCTCATGATAATTATTCAACCACAAGCCATTTAGTGAATTTGGGTACACCAATCAGGATATCCTATTATGAGCTTCTACAAGGAACAAATGGATTTGATGAGAGTAATCTTCTTGGCTCTGGAAGTTTTGGATCAGTATACAAAGCAACTCTTTCAAATGAAGAGATACTTGCTGTCAAAGTATTTAACTTGGACATGGAAGAAGTGTCAAGAAGTTTTGATATTGAATGTGTTTCCCTGCGCAATTTACGCCATCGCAATCTCATTAAGATCATTAGTAGTTGCTCAAATGATCATTTCAAATCTCTAATAATGGAATTCATGGAAAATGGGAGCCTTGACAGATGGTTGTACTCTCATAACTATTATTTAGACATCTTGCAAAGGTTGAATATAATGATTGATGTGGCATTAGCTTTGGAGTATCTTCATCACGGTTCTCCTACACTCGTTGTTCACTGTGATGTCAAACCGAGCAATGTTTTGTTGGACAAAGATATGGTGGCTCATCTTAGTGATTTTGGTATTTCTAAATTGTTTTGTGAAAGGCAACTAGAAATATATACCAAAACTTTGGCTACAATTGGCTATATGGCACCAGTGTAATGATTTGATAATGATATTTTGGATTTATTTCTATATTATTTTGTTTGTTGTGATTTATAGAATTTTACATTATCCAATTTCTAGCAAATATTTTACATCTTCATGTATAAGAAATATAAGTGATGACACAAAAGAAAAGTTTAATAACAAAATTTATGTTATGTTTTTAGATAATGACTTTTATACTAATAATCCTATATGAAATACGAGTATGGATCAAATGGAGTTGTTTCCGCCAAAGGAGATGTGTTTAGTTTTGGGATTTTGCTTATGGAAATGTTTACGAGGAAGAAGCCAACAGATGAGATGTTTGTTGAAGGACTAACATTGAAAGATTGGGTGAGCAAATCAACACCACAATCAATCATCAACATTATAGATACCAATTTGCTGCTTCATGAAATTCAAAATACTGATAATATATTACCTCATATATCATCAATTTTTGAGTTAGCATTAAATTGTTGCATTGACTTACCAGAGGCACGATGTACTATGACTGATGTTGTAGTATCATTGAAAAACATCAAGGCTTTGTTTATGAAACATGCTACAAACACCACTAGTTGAATAATTGTTAAATCAAATTTTAGCTACTATTTCTTTAACCTTATGTTGTTCTTTTTTTCTATTTTCTTTCTTCTTCTTCTTTTTTTGTTACAAGTAATATTGTAAGTTGAAGTGATTATGTATATATGGTGTAATAATATATAAAGTGTATGAAATTCGAAATTTTCCAAATCCATTGTATTGGTTTAGATTTCTACATATTTCATGTTTCTTTTTAACATTTTAGACTTCAATTATTAGAACCCTAGAATCACCTCATTTTCTTCACTTAACTTTATACAATTTCGAATTTGATGTTGACAAAAAAGAGTTTTAAATTACTAAAAGTGAGACTTACATTTTTCTTTTTCTCCTCTATCGTATTCTTATGTTTTGGAAACGCTTTGTTTTAGAATTAATTTCTTAACAACATCAAATTTGTAAGCATCTTATGCATCATGAATGAGTCGAATAGCAACAATGGCATCGATGATTACAATAGACATTTCATTGTAACATTGGCATCGATGATTACAATAGAATCACATCTTCAACGTTCAAATTATTTAGTACTAGATAATGCAATGTAGCAACACAACCTAGGTTATATTCTCTTGCATGGAGTCTATAGTAATTAATTATCTAATTAATTAGATATGCAAGAGTAAAAAAATGGTGGTAATTTTTGGGTTTTTGTTTTTAAACGGTCAACATTTTTGCCACCGGTGGTGGCCAAGAAACAGAGCTCCAAAGAACGAGCCCCTAAATGCCAAGAATCGGGGCTCTAGTGACCTAAAAATATTTGTCCAATGAAGGGGATGGATGAAAAATAAATGTCCAGCAAAGGGGCCAAGTGGGGATTCAAACTCACCTCTCTTAGCACCCCAAGAGTGTCATTACAACTGGATTGGACTAGCAAAGCCCTCTAGTTAACATATTGTAGTTAGGAGGTATAATCACTCTTTGTATTGTATTATTTGATGAAGAGGATTACAATGTACTTGTAACATCCCTTTTTTAAAAGCGAGATAATTTTTTTCATCGAGTAGAGCATCGGAGTAAGATCAGAATCGATATATATATTCAAAATGCCGTAAGTCCGGCTAATTATAACAAATGATACATTAAACGAGCGGTTCAAAAGTAATATACAACAAAAGTGTTTTCCTGGCGATTTCCACGCCGTGGCAACAAAAGATAGTCTTCAGCTGAGTCTCTATGCGTGCTGCTTACTCTTCTCCTCGGTCCTTGGTTCTCCCGACCCTGAAGCTATATTAAGGGTTGAGGTCCGCACCGGACCTCAGGTAACGGTTAACCTCATGTTTACATACAATAGATGGACTACAGGCATTCACAACATAAACAGAATATAAGCACAACAAATGAATCATACAACCAATCGTATCCCAGCAACACATAGGCACAACGTATCCCAGCAGCACATAGGCCTCCTTGAAGTTTATCCCGGCAGCACCTAGGCCACTAACGAGCGTATACTGACAGCACCTAGGCTACTAACAAGCGTATCCCGATACCCAGCAAACATAGTCATAACAACAGTACATAAACATACCACAGAGCTATCAGCTACCTCATGTAAGCATACAATACACATAGCACATATACGCTTACAATAACCATCGAGTTAGTATTACAAGACGCGAACGTACCTTCGTTGACGGTATTCGGTATGTCCGTTGGTCGAGACGTAATCACGGTATCCTATAAGGATAATAGCGTATTTGTTACTAAACAATCATCATAACAGTCACTTTAGTCAAAAATGACCATTTTACCCCCGACCTCCCTAATCGGTGAAATTTCGCCGAACTTCGTTACTTTGACTCTAATTTTCCAAAATTTTGCCGATCTCTTTCCCCAACATATTTTTGAAATAAATATCATATTTAACCCTAAAACATTATATCTAAACTAACTTGGAAGATTAAAGATCAAACTAACATTCCTACTATAACTACCGAACGAAAGACTAGAACTTAAGACTCGGGACCGAAGAACTTACCCAGCACTTCGCTACTCTTTCTCCAGACTCCTCCTTCTCTCTAACCTCTCTCTATATTTCAAACCTTCAAGAGTTTTTGGTGTGAGTTTTCAAATGCACAAAGAGGCCTATTTATAGAGTTTGCTAAGGGCAAAATTGCACTTTCTCTTCTTTAATCTAAGCCATTGGATCTAACTTGCTTTTCAAGCTTCAATCTCCACCACCCATTCATGTTGGCCGACCTCCCTCCCCATTTTTCAACAAAAATGATGTCATCCCATGTCACCAATCGTAACATCCCGTTTTTCAAAAGCAAGTATAAATTTTTTTTTTTCATCGAGTAGAGCATCGGAGCGGAAGAGTAAGCGATATATATATTCAAAATGCCCACTGGCTATTTGCGTAAACGGTTCAACAACCGAGAGTTTTCAAAAGTAACAGCACAACAACGGAAAGTCTTCACTGTTCCCGAACTTGCTGCTTCCCTCTCTCCTCGGTCCTCGGTCCTCCGGAGCTCGACACGCTGTAGCCGAGATCCAATTTACCACATTGGATCTCAAGTAACGTTAACCTCATATTCACATATACAGTATATAGTCCAAAGTCATTCACATTAACAATACAACAGATGTGTCACACAGAGTGCATATAGATGTATCACACGTAGTGCATGTAGATGTATCACACGTAGTGCATGTAGATGTGTCACACGTAGTGCATGTATCCAAAAGCACAAAACAATACTCACAACATATCATCAGACCCTCAACCACAAATACGCATACAGTAAACATCGAGTTAGTGTTACAGTACGCGAACGTACCTCCGTTGACGGCGTAGGTACTTCTGACAGAAATCGTACTTTTACGGAAAATCGTGAAACGTCCAACAGCGGCACGTCAGGCAGCGTAACGGCAGCAGATCAAAGTTTCTGATATCTTATAAGAGTAATATCACTTTCATTAGTGATTTGACATTATAACTGGCATTTTAGGTAAAATTACCATTTTGCCCCTATACCCCTAATCGGCGGAATTTCGCCAGAGCTTCGCTACTTTGACTCCGACTTTCCAAAATTTTGCCAGAACTCTGACCCCACCATGATTTTTGAATTTAATGCTTAAAATAAAACTAAAGATCTATCTAGCATTTCTACTAAAACTACCGAAAGAACTAAAGACTAAAGACCGGAAAAATTACCCATAGCTTATTTGCAAAATTCCCGGACTCCTTCCCTCTCCGAGCTCCTCCTTCTCTCTTCTCTCTAGGAAAGTTCAACTAGAGAAGTGATTTTGGTGTGAAGAATGCAAAGGGAGAGCTTGCTATTTATAGGGAAAATCGGTGCACTATTCACACTTTATCGGCGGATTCCGGACCGTCGGATCGCACTTTTTTTGAAAGGCTTCATCTTGGCCCTCCACATACCCAAAACCGGCCTCCCCCTTGGTTGGTGGATTGTCACATCAATTAATGTGATGTGATGCTTTTGCTTTATGCTCTTGTACCGATAAAGTTCCCGATCGGTGTCCAAATCGCGTAATCTCGAAAATCTCAAAAATCGGAATAACAACTTGGAAGACCTTTTCTTTCTCATTAGAAATGTCTAAGTTAACCTAATTTTTGATTCCATACAGGGTTTCAACGGTCCTGCTGAAGTTTACGGAAAAGCGTGCCGGTTACGGAACGAAATTCCGGAAGCTACCGCCTATGGACAAGAATGCACTGATTCCAAATATGTCCAGGAAAACTCTCAATTCTTCCCCAGATGTCGCAAAATGACATTTAGATCCTTAACTTTCAGCTTGGCTATCCGGCTTTTCTCGAATTTCCTATTTCGTCTTATTTGGAAAAAGCTCTCACCGACTTCAAATTAACTTCCTAAAAGTCTAATGGAAGATAAAATCCACCGATCAATATTTTACCTTGACTTTGGAAATCTCATTCCTGGTTCTCTAGATAGGATCCGTTTCCTATTTATTTCATTACTATTCACCATATTTAATTATATTATATAATAATACAACTTTTATAAAAATATCTAGATATTATTTTTCGTTCTTATCTTCATTTTTTTCTTGGCAATTTCGGCTGGCCCTTATTTTTAATTAATAAATATTTATTTATTTTTTATTTAATTAATTATTTAATGATTTATTTATTTTAATTTTCCCAAAAATTCCACAAATTACCTAATTGGTCCATTCTTATATTTAGGCTTAAAAATACCTAAACTCATCCATTTCTCTCAAAAATTTCCAATTAATTAGTAAATATATTTTTACTAATTTTAAGCCAAAAACCACTACTTTTAGGGTTTTACGTAATTATTCATGAATTTCCCTTGCTTATGCTTAAGTAATTAGCCAATAATTACCTAATTACTTCCTTATCAATAGTTGATAATTTTATTAATTAGAATGCCTCATTGCCTCATAACTTTTACACCGACATTTCTGTTTCCATGTCCTCTCGCATTATTTTAGGATTTACAAGGGTATTTTAGTCATTTCAATACTTTTTGAGCATCCTTATTCAATTTCTCCAAGTTCATAATTTATTAAATTACAATAATTGGAGATAATATACTCTCTCAATTTTAATATTCGTTTTCATGCCTTTTAAGATTTTTCATAATTTTTCTAAGTTATCTATGACCCTCAGGGGCATTTTCGTCATTTTGGCGCTTTGGCACTTAATTCCTCTAATTTCCTACGAACTTAGCTTAGAAACATAGGCTATAATAACACAAGTCTTGAGACCTTTATTTCACTTATCGAAATATCCAATTTTATTTATATTTTTCCGTATAATAAATATCCTAGTATTACATTTCTCCCCGTTAAATAAAATTTCGTCCTCGAAATTTACGCGTATCACCTCAGAGAAATAACTTAGACCTTTAGTCTAACCCTTGTCCATGCCTACTTACTTAGCACGCATCCCAACATTCCAACATTAGTTCTATCCAACTGGTACTCCTAGGTTAAATACAGGACTCACATGTCCATTCCGTACTATCTAGCCGTTGCACTAACCAGACTCCGGACCATACGCTCCGGATACTTATTCTATCAGAACATTCTTAAATCATTTCTTTCAGTGACCGAGAAGTCGTTTCAGCTTGATTATAAAGTTTTTATCATCTTCTAAATGGATATATAGTGTTTTCCGTGGCGTCAAAACACCACGTACTTTATATATATATATAGCTTTCGTGGCGCCCATAACACCGCGTACTTTAGTGTTTTAGCGTTTCCGTGGTGCCCATAACACCGCGTACATAAATGTTTCCGTGGCACCCATAATACCGCGTACTACACATTCATCATGTCGTACTTTGATATATGGTATCCCCGTGGTTCCCTACACCTGGCAACACCATATATCTCATACTCATGGATATCATGTCGTACTTCAATATATTATGTTCCCATGGTTCCCATACACCGTGGGAACATAAGATACTTTAGACTTAATGATACTATCGTGATTTTTATGATAATGATTATTACTATATTATGTGTGAATTAGTTCGACTTTAAGAGACTTGAGAGTAGGAAGTCATCACATTGTCATCTTTGCAGCTAGACATATCCCGATCCATTCCTATTGGTACCATTATACAATCTAATTGGATTTGGGATAACCAATTTCTTGGTGTTGTGACCAACTTCTATCTCAATCTATGAAATATTGTCTCACGCTTCGTTCAACATTAATGATTTGGTTTCCAACTTGTGAACTTCGTTTAAGTTATAAAGAATTCCTTATGAATCTGCGGTACTATCCCGCTAGATCCAAAAACTATACCTCTATATTACCATTTCTGGCTATTTCTTCAAATTGCCTTCTCAGCACTTTAATTCCGTTTGACGTTGTTTGATATGGCGCTAATTTGACACAATCGAGATTGTCGTTGACGTTATGAAGTAGTAACAAGATTTATATTATACTTGCAACTTGGTTCAAAACACGCTTTACAAGCTAAAAGCTCACACCTAATGGTGTAGCTACTATTACATCGTAAGAAAATATATATATGCATCCCAAAAGGATTCGTAGAAGTATTAATAGTAATTGATCGCTAACACCCGGATCATACTATAACCGAACTAGATCTACAGAGTTCTAATATCGTGGACCACCCTGAAGGTTCTCCGCCTCTTCATTGGTTAGAGCAAAAATCCGGCTGGGTTACGTGGCTCGAATCCCGCAGCTTTCTCGGGCGGTTCGGGGCAATGTGTCCTGGTTTTTGACATCGTAGCAAACTCGTCTCTCCGCACTTTTCTCAGGGCGGTTTGTACTAATGTGTCCCGCTTCCGACAGCTTGTAGCAAATCCGTTCCCAATACAAGTCATTACCGGGGTGGTACCTTCCACAATTAGGACATGGTTGGAATTAGGCGTTCGTGAGTTATTCTGTTGCCCCGTCTGGAATGGCCTCTTGCTCTTTCTCTGGTCGTCACTCCCGGGTGCCTCTCTCTTTCGTGAGGAGTTTCCACGGTTGCTTTCACTATGATCGGCACGGCTAACATTGTGATTCCGTGAGATACGTAACTCCTTCAAGTTGCGCTCAGTCATCCGGCAAGATTCCACCGCTTGAGCCATTTCCAGAAAACGCTGGGATACCGGCCTTGCGCGGATATCGTACTTCAACCCGCAGATCAACCTGTTTGCCTTCCAGCTTTCGTTATCATTACTCCTTAGGTACGACGAATATCGTGACAGGTTGGCAAACCGGGCAAAGTAATCGTCAAAGGATTCCTCAGAATCTTGTTGGATATGAAGGAACTCCTCTTCCTTAATCACCTGTGTCGAGGGAGGAAAAGCTTGCAAAACCGAGTGACCCAATGTTGTGTGGTCTGCACAGCTCTCCCTTGTCGTGGAGGTGACTGGGACCTTTCTGATCCCTCAGATTCCTTATCGTATTCGTCACTTTGCTCGTTTTCTTCCTCTTCCTCATTATGCTCTTCCTCATTCTGTCGTCTTGCTAGTTGTCTCTCAGCTTCTTGGTCTTGTCGATTCTGTCTATCCAGAAGTGCATCTGTGAGAGCCCGCTGTTCTTGCAAGGTTCTCCTCATTTCCTGCATCTCATTCTGCTCCGGTTGATTTGGTACCGGATTTACCCGAGGTTGTCTTCCTCGTCCTTCACCACGCCTCTGCCCCGGCCCCCCGCCTCGGCCTCTGGGAGCTCCGCTCTTCTCGGATTCGCCATGTCACGTTCTTTTCCTCTATTAGGGAAAACATTTAATTAGTATGTCACGGATTTTATCGCACTAGTATCTACACTGCACATAGACTTATCACACTTCATATTCATACTACGAACAGACACCCGAAATATTTCCCTCGTTCAGGGTTTCGTCGATTTGGTCTACTCAAAAACGGGTATGGAATTTCGTATCCGAAGTTCCTTGACATGAGTCAAATACTACATGGACTTATCCTTGTTGGTCTCGGAGTTTCAACCGGCGTGGCCCAGATTCACCATAAACTCGGGTTAGAGTGATGCACCCACCGAAAGTGGTACACCAATTCGGGATGGTACACCAAGTCAATCTGGTATACCTAATAGGGTGGTACACTGACTCGTGGGCAATATCGCACTCATTTTCAAAATATGCTCCAAGTTTAAAAGGCTTTTGAACATAACTCCGTTATCCGAACGTAATGGCCAAGTAAGTGTCCACCATGGGGCCGCACCGACTTATACGGCGACTGATTGGCACACCCACGTAGACTAGCCTTGCCTTCGGCACCAAACTGTCCGTAATAACTTCGTTAAATTCATGCCAGGACTACTGCTCTGATACCAAAAATGTAACATCCCGTTTTTCAAAAGCAGTATAAATTTTTTTTTCATCAGAGTAGAGCATCGGAGCGGAAGAGTAACTGATATATATATTCAAAATGCCCACTGGCTATTTACAGAAGCGGTTCAACAACCGAGAGTTTTCAAAAGTAACGGACAACAACGGAAAGTCTTCAGCCTGTTCCCTGAACTTGCTGCTTCTCTCTCTCCTCGGTCCTCAGTCCTCCGAGCTCGACGCCAGTAGCCGAGATCCAATTTACCACATTGGATCTCGTGTAACATTAACCTCATATTCACATATACGGTATATAGTCCACAAGTCATTCATATTAACAAGACAACGGATGTGTCACACGGAGTGCATATAGATGTATCACACGTAGTGCATGTAGATGTATCACACGTAGTGCATGTAGATGTGTCACACGTAGTGCATGTATCCAAAAGTACATAACAATACTCATAAGATATCGTCAGACCCTCAACCACAAATACACATACGGTAAACATCGAGTTAGTGTTACAAGACGCGAACGTACCTCCGTTGACGGCGTAGGTACTTCGATGTAAATCGTACTTTTACGGAAAATTGTGAAACGTCCAACGGCACGTCGGGCAACAGAACGGCAGCGAGATCGAGTTTCGATATCCTATAGGAGTAATATCACTTTTCATTAGTGATTTGGCATTACAACTGGCATTTTAGGTAAAAATTACCGTTTTGCCCCTATACCCCTAATCGGCGGAATTTCGCCAGAGCTTCGCTACTTTGACTCCGACTTTCCAAAATTTTGCCAGAACTCTGACCCCACCATGATTTTCGAATTTAATACTTAAAATAAAACTAAAGATCTATCTAGCATTCCTACTAAAACTACCGAAAGAACTAAAGACTAAAGACCGGAAAAATTACCCAGAGCTTCACTGCAAAATTCCCTGACTCCTTCCCTCTCCGAGCTCCCCCTTCTCTCTTCTCTCTAGGAAAGTTCAACTAGAGAAGTGATTTTGGTGTGAAGAATGCAAAGGGAGAGCTTGCTATTTATAGGGAAAATCGGTGCACTATTCAAACTTTATCGACGATTCTGGACCGTCGGATCGCACTTTTTTTTGAAAGGCTTCATCTTGGCCCTCCACATACCCAAAACCGGCCTCCCCCCCCTTGGTTGGTGGATTGTCACATCAATTAATGTGATTTGATGATTTTGCTTTATGCTCTTGTACCGATAAAGTTCCCGATCGGTGTCCAAATCGCGTAATCTCAAAAAATCTCAAAAATCCAGAATAACAACTTGGAAGACCTTTTCTTTCTCATTAGAAATGTCTAAGTTAACCTAATTTTTATTCAATACAGGGTTTCAACGATCCTGCTGAAGTTTACTAAAAGCGTGCGGCTTACGGAACGAAATTCTAAGCTACCGCCTATGGACAAGAATGCACCGATTCCAAATATGTCCAGAAAACTCTCAATTCTTCCCCAGATGTCGCAACATGACATTTAAATCCTTAACTTTCAACTTGGCTATCCGGCTTTTTCTCAGAATTTCCCTATTTCGTCTTATTTGGAAAAAGCTCTACCGGCTTCAGAATTAACTTCCGGAAAAGTCTAATGGAAGATAAAAATCCACTGATCAATATTTTACCTTGAATTTGGAAATCTCATTCCTGGTTCTCTAGATAGGATCCGTTTCCTATTTATTTCATTACTATTCACTATATTTAATTATATTATATAATAATACAACTTTTTAAAATGACAAATATTTTAATTAACCACCCGTCAATCTAAAATTGGTTTTATACTTTATGTGTAAACTTATATATGTCAACATAAAAAAATAAAAATAAAACTCATGTACATACGTGTTATCAACTGCTCAGCCACGAGATTTTTCACATACAACGTTCACATATTGCTAATTTAAAACCAATTAAATAATTTTAAGTTTGAGATGGAAAAAACTCTTTAGTCATCATACCTTTTCTTTTGCTCAATTTTTTAAAAATTCAAATTTTCGCTGGACCGTGGACTCACTATGGGAATTAGTAGATATTTAATTTTTTTTTTTAAGGAAAAATCTTTCCATTATTCTTCCCTCTCCTGATTGCAGGAAGAAAGTATTTGTAATTAAGATGAAATTTGTATTAGAACTTTTTTACAAAATATACATTAGAGTAAATACCCTTTTTGGTCCCTGAAAAACACATTTGACCCTTTTTCGTCCCTGAGTAAAAGAAATGTCATTTTGGTCCTTTTTAGGGACTAAAAAGGACATTTTTGGGAATTTCTGAGGGATTAAAATGTGCAAAAAAATGATCAAAAGGACTAAAAAGGACCTTATTTTTCCATTTTAGGGACTAAAAGTGACTTATTTTTTTTTCAGGGACCAAAAAGGGCATCCGTGTTTTTCCAGGGACCAAAAGGGTATTTACTCTATACATTATAAAAATTACATAAATTAGAAAGTAAAAGAGAATAGATTTTAGATCATTTAATTTTTATTTGGATAATCTAAATTGAACATATGAATATTAAGATCTCCTCTTTATTTAACTAGTAGATCGAAATTATATTGTTATATTTTAACTACAACGAATCATTTGCCAACGAACTATTATCCGAGGAGCATCTCGGTACAAAAACAATTGAGGGTTCCATAATTACCAATAAACAATTTAAAAGTAAAAAAGTACCAAATAACTATTTAAAAACTGTTATAAAAAAACTATTAAAAAAGCAATTATCACAATTACGTGAAAATATGAGGCACCGGCATAGGACGGTGGCGGAGACGCTGGATAAAAGAGCGGTTAAGCCTTCTTGTTGGATAAGGCAAACACCAATGGAGATGGGACCCATGCAAGCGGGCGTTGTGGCGGGGCACTGCTACTTGTGGACTTCTTGGATTTGGTTTCGGTGCGTGATTCTCGCCCCGAAGCCGCATACGGGCTTTGATGAGTGAGTGGAACACCCAAGAACAATGGAAGATTTGGAAACGCCGACGTCACCGGCACTGTGAAAGTTAATGGAAGACGGAGACGTATCTGCATGATCCCTGAATTAACGGCACATTAAAGAGGTGATTGGCAAGTTACCTATCTCAAGGAGGGCTTCCCGCCTAAGGCACTCCTATTGGGCTCAGTCTCTGCCAAGCCCATTATTCGAGTCCATAACAGTTGCCTCCAAGCTTGGTAGTTCATGTTTCCGAGCTGCCGAGATTACTTGACTGCTTTCCGAGATCTCTCGTGTCCGGCTTTGCTTTCATAGCAACTTTCCCGGCCTAATTTCCGGGTTTATATTCCTGCATTTAATAACGCGTAAGTAAATCTCAATAAATAGAAAATACTTATTGTTTGCGCAACTCGTTCAACGTGCTCATTTCGGATACTTGTCCGAACTTGCATTAAACTTTCTGGTTCGCGTTAATACCGGCTTTTGATCGTTACCCACTCTATTTGTCCCCCATCTTGGCAGTTCAGGAACCTGAACTATCGGGATGTGTCATTTTCAAAATCCGGACTACGAACTCGCGATTGCTGGGAGTTCGAGTGTGCTGACCCAGAATTCTGGGTTACATATTTATAACACCGAAGCCCCGGATGCTTGACCGAGTTTGACTTAACTTCGGCATTTCCCATATTCCGTTTCACTGAGTGGAAACCATCATCCCGGTGTCTTCACAGTACCTGAGATTGTCTCATCTGATTTGCCTCGAGTTTAGTGTTTCGAAATTCTCTATATGCGTGCTGCCCCCATTCTTTGGTGAGGTGGAGACACGTGGCATACTCTAATTTGGAGACCGTTCGGCTTACTTATCTTGTGTCATACGGTCATATCTTCACATTAATTGGGCACTCTTCGGTTTCGTGCACCATTAATACTCACGTCCTTTAACGATAGTCATTATTCCTTTTCTTGGAAAAGAAATCGCCGTTTTTCATTAAAGTGTCATTTATTGCCGCTCGGCCCTTACGGTTTGCTCACCTATAAATCCCTCCATCGCCTCTCCTTCTTCATCGCCACCGGCTTGGTTCCATTCTTTTTGGGCGAATATTTCCCAAAGATACGATGAGCTTCTTGGTGAGAGTTTCGAACTTCATCATCCTTTGCCTAACTTCCATTTTTCCAGCCATGTGGGGAAGAAGAGTGCGCTGTCGGAAGGAGGAATGGCCTTCTTGGTCGTTGTTCTGCGGCTTTGTCTTCAGATGTATTTGCTAGTCTTCAAGCACATTGTGTGGTGGATGCCTGGGATCCCAGATGTATTTGCCAGTCTTCACATCTGGTTCAACTTTGTATGGGATCTTGGGAAGAGGTTCGGGCTTTTATTTGAGCATCTTCTAGTCTTGCACCAGGCTTCTTCATCCACCATGGGAGATCCGAGACATGTTCGCGAGTCCCCGGACTTGTCTAAACTTCTCTAGGGTCGGTGCATATTCGGTGAGCACCTTCAACAACATGAAGTCCTTGCTGAATAATGATTCGGTCTCCGGAGCCAGCTATCCCAACCAACGTAGGAGGGAAAGCTGGTTATCATCAACTGTTGTAATTAGGGGATCCAGAAATAAGGTTTACGACTGTAGCCTTATTTCCTGTACTTTGATCCTTCAACCACCTTTGTAAGCGTGTATAGCAGTTTATTTCCTTGTAAAAGTACTGTGTAACCCGATCGGATATCAATACAAAGTTTGCTTCTATTTTTCTCTCATGTCTTGACTCGGATTGAATATATGCCGATGTCGATTTTCCTTATTTCTTCACAACCAAGTTGGGCTGTTTTAGTCATCCGAGTTTGTCATTTAATCCGACATTGCGCATGTACACGCAGCATATGTTAGACACGGTCGTTCCATTCGCCCATATCACCCCGGTTATGACCGTGGTGAACTATACCGAGTTGAGCACGTTGGATATCGATTGGTTCGTATCGTATCGCCCGGTTATGACCGTGGTGAACTATACCGAGTTGACCGCGTTGGATAAATCCAGTTGTGGCCTTTTAGTATCTGGACTAAATTCTCTTGACAATAAAATATTTTGATGTATCATCCCCATCGATTATCATCGGAAATATTAGGAAAATAGGATGTACCTTGCTCGAATATGAAAAGTCGTATCCCTTCCCGCTAGGCCGACGCGTTGTAGCGTATAGCTACGCCTCCGTGCTGAGCGCTTTCCAATAGGCGCTTGGAATCCGTGGGCAATTAATGTTTGCGTTATTTCGGAAAAACATCATTGCAACTTTTGGGATTTGGCCTTGACCTTTCACGCGCGTGGACATAATCGCCTGCCATTTCGAATTCAAAATTCCTTTCAAACTTTTTGAATTCCCGAACCTATATATTTCCTCTTTCTTCTTCCTGTGGGCACTTTTACATACTCCACGCATCGCTCCGCATTCTCTGCAAGAACTTCCGCGATAATCCGCTTCATTCGCCCCATTTTCGTCGAACTCCTTTACCGTATGACTATGGCTCCTTTGATTTCCATAACCTTTTTGGTTTTTATACTTGTCTAGTATTTGGAGGATTTTTCTGGACTTTGTGCCGTTACATAAAGAGTACTTCATTGAGTTTTTGGGTTTTCGGTTTAAACGAGTGATTCTCACCCCATACCACCTTGCTAAACTCATCGTTTTCTTCTATCTTCGATAGATCGTAACAGATTTTCATTTTGGTTGCCCAAAAATGACCGTTTCACATCCCAACCCGAAAATTTTCCGGCCTTAGGTTATTGTTGACACCATAATCCTCCCCTACCAATGTTGTTCCCGAAAGGTGAAGTGTGTTTGGGCCAACCTTTAACGTTGCTTGCCCCGAAATGAATGCGAACCCAGAATGTGACTTATTTTCTAATCTTGCCCTTCCTTTGCATATTTAGGTTTAGATGGCATCCTCTTCTCGGTTGCAATCTTCGCCTACGGCGGATGAGTGTAGTTCGTCCGGCTCTGTCCGAATCCAAACTCCCGAAGAAAGTTGTTCATATTAGGGTGACCGAGGTAAGAAATACCCCGACCGACAAGGAATCCTAGTGAGAGGATTACTTCAAGTACGTAACGTGTAATCAAGTTGAAAGAAGATAGTGGATTGAAAATCTCAAGTGGAGCTTGGGACTGGACGTAAGTCAAGGATTGGGCCGAACCAAGATAAATCACGGTTTGCATATTCTCTTCCCTTATCTCTTATATTCCCAAAGATATATGTTTGAATGATTGTTTATCACTTTATAAATTATTATTGTCATTCAAACTACTTTCAGTAAGTTGCGAAAAGTTTTTCAAAGTATCAAGTTTTTAATCGTACACCCAATTCACCCTCTTAGGTGATAGCTAGGTCTTTCATAGTGTATTTTTCACAAGAAATAATCCAATTTGCATCCAAGAAATGCTAGTGATGATTTTATGATTCAATACAGTTTTGATGTTGTAGCAACAGTACTATAGCAACGTAGAGAAAGTAAAATATTTGAAAAACCAATGCTACTTAAGCCCAGAACTCTAACAACAAATTAGTCCTTTTTCTTATTTCTAGTTTTATGACTCCAATTTCTCCTAAGTTTTCCACAAAACAATTCATATGAAATTAAAACCATTTGTTCCAGAAATCAAACAATTAGGAGAAATTGATGACAATTGATGATAACAAGAACATTTCAAACATGATAATCCAGTACAATCCTTCAAAAAGCTATGAAAATACATGGTAAAATTATGACTTAAGCTGCAAGAGAGATATTATTGGCCTTCCAATTACTAAGGCAAAGCTTCACCCTATAAGATGATGAAGTGACACTCTCAGATATTTGCCTAAGTAGGTTGTTTGGGAAAAACCCAACAAGTGAATATATTTTTGTTAAAAAAGAAGACACATATCATTGGCCCTTGTCTATTTTTGATTTTTTTCACTAAAAAAACTCAAACAAGTGAATATATTTTTGTTAAAAAGAACATATCGTTGGCTCTTGTCTATTTTTGATTTTTTCACTAAAAAAACACAAAAAATTGAACGGGACATCCAGGTCCTGTTGTTTCGAGACTGAGACAGTCAAAGGATGACAAAGCCGTCCCATACCTATTCTTTGTGACGTGCAGCCAGTTGAAGATTGTTGCCAGTAGTGACATGGCAATGGTTATCACCGTCAATAATGTGGTGGTGGTTGGCAGCAAAGATGCAATGTTGGTCGTGGATAGACAACAGTCTTGAGTCCTCAAGTGCAGAAGAATGAGTTTTCTCATTTCTCCAAAAAAATAAATAATTAAAAATGAAAAAAAAACAAGAACTAGACAACACTTAAAAGCTGATTTGGTTTTTTATTTTTTACAAAACACAAAAACAACTTATTATGTTTTTTAAAATGATTAAAAATATTTGTAAACAAGTTTTATTTTATTTTTTTAACTGTTTTTAAAACAAAAACACGCAAACTCATCATTTTTTATTCCTCACATCCTGGATAACGTCCTTGATCAATATATAGGAATCCAAAGAAGAAAAGAAGAAATGAAGAATATCACTGCCGATGAATAAAAGTTTTTAAAGGAAGCATTACACAATATCCAAGATCATTAGAAAAACAGTAAAAAAAAAAAAAAAGGATTCTGCAATAGTACGCATGAGGATTCACACTTATTAAATTTATAAACCGTGGTTTTATGGTATCTTATATTACTTCAGATCCATATGATTTCTTAGCTAATTGGTTTGTCTCTTCTTCTTCATGCAATTGGACTGGTGTCAAATGCGATACTCGTAATAGAAGGGTCCGCTCCTTGAATCTTGGTGGCATGGAACTTAAGGGCTCCATATCTCCACAACTAGAAATCTCTCGATCCTTGTTGAACTTGATCTTAGTGGCAACAATTTTTATGGCCAAATACCGAAGATTTAGTTCGATTGCATAATTTGAAACTATTCAACTTGAGCCACAATGACTTTTATGATGAGCAAGTTCCAACATGGATAGGAAATTTATCTTCACTTGTGCAACTAAGTCTTCGAAATAATAGTCTTAATGGATTTATTCCATTATCTCTATTCAATTTGTCATGGTTGCAGATATTAGATTGTAATCATAACTTCATTGAAGGGACAATTCCACAAGATTTGGGCAGACTTGAGCAATTAAAGATTTTACGACTTGCGGGTAACAAACTATCGGAAACATTCTTCAAACAATTTCCAACTTATCTTCTCTTGAGTTATTGAGTTTGTCTTATAATAGTTTCTCGGGTATGTTTTAGATTATTTTCAATCTTTATATTTGTCTTTGTTTTAAAAATGTATATTTGGTTAGCAAGATATTATCCTCAAGGCATTTTGGTTTGTCTCAATTTTTGATATAACATTAGTCCAAGTGATGGATCAAAAGGCACATCTTCAATCTTTGGAAGGAGTGTTTATTATTTTGCCATTAAAAATTTTTTGAAGGGTTCTTTCTAATTGAGTAAACCTTACAATAAACATATCTAAAAGATTTAATTTTGGTTTTAATATTCTAAACTATATTTTAATTTTATTATTTACTACAGTTATTATTTTAAAATGTTTGTATAGTTAACAAAAAGAATTTTTCTGGGGTTCTCTCAACAACCGCTGTTTTGATAGGAATGATTAGAAGGAATAGCAAATTAAATTTCAACAGGCCTCTTAGTTTTAATTGTCATTAATCTATCCAACTTTCTCAACCAAACACTTAACCAACTAATTTAATCTATGGTTATTACCTTTTGAAAATAATAGTTGTTGAGTTTTATCATTTAGAGTATATTTGTGTTATTTCTTAAAAATGTGAAAGTCTTATTACATGTTCTTTTTTTTTAAAGAATTGTTATTGACATTACCTTTTTTCTTACTCCCTCATTTTTGAAGGAAGCATACCAAATGAGATTGGCCATCTTTCACAACTAAAGGTGTTGTATCTTGATGTGAATCAACTTGTTGGTTCTATACCATCATCAATATTTAACAATTCAAAGCTATAAGAGATTGATCTTGGAATAAATCAATTATTTGGTAGTCTCCCAACAAATCTATGTTTTGGACTTCCAAAACTTGAAATGTTTTATGTGGATGTAAATGATTTGTCCGGCAAAATACCATCCATGTGGCGTCAATGTAAAGAGTTAGTAGAGCTAGCATTGGGTGATAACAAATTCAATGGAGGAAGTATACCAAGTGATATTGTAAATTTGACCAACCTCCAGATCTTATATCTTAGCAACAACAACTTACAAGGTAAGAGTTTTAATTATAAGATAGACTTTGCTATTGTTATTATAAAACGCTTCTTTGATCTACCATGCTGCACGGGCATCCCTAAATACCTTCTCTATTCATCCACTTGCATGGAACTATATCTTCTCACCACATGCCTCTTGATCAACCAAGAAACATTTTTTGAATAGAAAATAAAATACTTCACACTATTAACTTTTTTCCTGCATCAAACAAAATTTTCCAGATTGTTTGGGATTCTTCTTTGTGTACTATTTGAAATACGTAATTGGGCCTCCCTATTCGTCCAAGTCCATGGTCTTTTGTGGAGGCCTTTTTATGCAACTTTTTATCTTCATTTAGTAAAGTTGTCTTTATATAATAAAATAATCAACAACCAACATTAATTCTTTGCTTGGATGAAGAAAATATAGAAGGAAATAAAATATAAAGAAACAAAATGAAGAGAACAGAAAACGGAAAAGATAATTTTATTTACTCTTTGTTTTTAGATGGATAGAAGAAAATATAGAGAAAAGAAAATAATTAAGAAAATGATATAATGACAATAACACCCTTATCTCATGTTACTCTTTGTGTTTTTTACTACCTTTTTTTATTGAATTAATTCCTTAATTTTTCTCCATCAGTACAAATAGCCTTTGTGTCATTGCTCTATAAGCACTATTAGCCCCTATACAAGAGTTAATAGTGCTAATAGAGCAAAGTTAAATGATTCATTATATTAATAAGAGAAAATGTAAAAGTATCAAATTAAAATTTAAACCACAGGATAGATACATGCAAAATGGTTTTCTCTTCTTTAATATAGACATTCCTTACATGAAAAGTACTTTATAACATAATTTAAGGGTTGTATCTTTTTAAAAGAATTTTAATTCTACATTTTTCTTTTAAAGTATATTATTGTTGTTTCTCAAAATGAGCAGTCTTAAATGATTTATAAATTAAATTCTAAAATCGTATCTTGTATATATTAACTTATGACATGTAAAGTAAATATATCATAAAAATGTAGAAACTATTATTTACTAGTACCGTAAATTGATAATGCAAACATAGGTATGGTATAACAATTTTTGTTAACTTCTACATGTTATATTTGTATTTATGGGTTTTTTCTTCTTATGATATTTGTGATATATTAGTTAATCACTTAATCGGTTGTGTTCTTATCTCTACCGATGCAAGGCTATAAGTTTCGTTTAATATATATAAATTTTAATAATAAAATAAAAGAAGAAGAAGGTGGCGCTCAATATATTTTATTCTTTTCATAATGAATGTACCTATATTAGTTTAATATTGAAGATTAATACCAAAGCCTTTAATTATTAGCTAACTTTAATAAAACTTATATCTTGTACGCTTTTAAATTGAACAGCGAAATTCCATCATCTCTGTTCAAGATTTCGTAATACCCAGATTTTATTATACGGAATATTATGAATAAATTGGATATTTCGATAAGTGAAATTAATGTCTCCAGACTTGTGTGAATTCAACTGTTATTCTGAGTTAAATTCTGTAGGAAATCGGGAATTTAAGGGCTATATTCAAAATGCCGTAAGTCCGGCTAATTATAACGCCGATACATTAAACGAGCGGTTCAAAAGTAATATACAACAAAAGTGTCTTCTGGCGATTCCCACGCCGTGGCAACAAAAGATAGTCTTCACCGAGTCTCTATGCGTGCCTACTCTTCTCCTCGGTCCTTGGTTCTCCGACCACGAAGCTATATTAAGGGTTGAGGTCCGCACCGACCTCGAGTAACAATTAACCTCATGTTTACATACAATATATGGACTACGGGCATTCACAACATAAACAGAATATAAGCACAACAAATGAATCATACAACCAATTGTATCCCAGCACCTAGGCACAACGTATCCCAGCAGCACATAGGCCTCCTTGAAGTTTATCCCGGCAGCACCTAGGCCACTAACGAGCGTATCCTGACAGCACCTAGGCCACTAACAAGCGTATCCCGATACCCAGCAAACATAGTCATAACAACAGTACATAAACATACCACGTAGCTATCGCCTACCTCATATAAGCATACAATACACATAGCACATATACGCTTACAATAACCATCGAGTTAGTATTACAAGAGCGAACGTACCTTCGTTGACGGTATTCGGTATGTCCGTTGGTCGAGACGTAATCACGGGTATCCTATAAGGACAATAGCGTATTCGTTACTAAACAATCATCATAACAATCACTTTAGTCAAAAATGACCATTTTACCCCCGACCTCCCTAATCGGTGAAATTTCGCCGAACTTCGTTACTTTGACTCTAATTTTCCAAAATTTTGCGAGATCTCTTTCCCCAACATATTTTTGAAATAAATATCATATTTAACCCTAAAACATTATATCTAAACTAACTTGGAAAATTAAAGATCAAACTAGCATTCCTACTATAACTACTAAAAGAAAGACTAAAACTTAAGACTCGGTACCGAAGAACTTACCCAGAACTTCGCTACACTTTCTCCAGACTCCTCCTTCTCTCTAACCTCTCTCTATATTTCGAAACCTTCAAGAGTTTTTGGTGTGAGTTTTCAAATGCACAAAGAGGCCTATTTATAGAGTTTGCTAAGGGCAAAATTGCACTTTCTCTTCTTTAATCTAAGCCATTGGATCTAACTTGCTTTTCAAGCTTCAATCTCCACCACCCATTCATGTTGGCCGACCTCCCTCCCCATTTTTCAACAAAAATGATGTCATCCCATGTCACCAATTGTAACATCCCGTTTTTCAAAAGCAGTATAAATTTTTTTTTTTTTTTCATCAGAGTAGAGCATCGGAGCGGAAGAGTAACTGATATATATATTCAAAATGCCCACTGGCTATTTACAGAAACGGTTCAACAACCGAGAGTTTTCAAAAGTAACGGACAACAACGGAAAGTCTTCAGCCTGTTCCCTGAACTTGCTGCTTCCCTCTCTCCTCGGTCCTCAGTCCTCCGGAGCCTGACGCTGTAGCTGAGATCCAATTTACCACATTGGATCTCAGGTAACGGTTAACCTCATATTCACATATACAGTATATAGTCCACAGTCATTCATATTAACAGTACAACAGATGTGTCACACGGAGTGCATATAGATGTATCACACGTAGTGCATGTAGATGTATCACACGTAGTGCATGTAGATGTGTCACACGTAGTGCATGTATCCAAAAGCACATAACAATACTCATAACATATCATCAGACCCTCATCCACAAATACGCATACAGTAAACATCAGAGTTAGTGTTACAGTACGCGAACGTACCTCCGTTGACGGCGTAGGTACTTCTGACAGAACTCGTACTTTTACGGAAAATCGTGAAACGTCCAACAGCGGCACGTCGGGCAGCGTAACGGCAGCAGATCAGAGTTTCTGATATCCTATAGGAGTAATATCACTTTCATTAGTGATTTGGCATTACAACTGGCATTTTAGGTAAAAATTACCGTTTTGCCCCTATACCCCTAATCGGCGGAATTTCGCCAGCTTCGCTACTTTGACTCCGACTTTCCAAACTTTTGCCGTAACTCGACCCCACCATGATTTTTGAATTTAATGCTTAAAATAAAACTAAAGATCTATCTAGCATTTCTACTAAAACTACCGAAAGAACTAAAGACTAAAGACCAGGAAAAATTACCCATAGCTTATTGCAAAATTCCCCGGACTCCTTCCCTCTCCAGAGCTCCTCCTTCTCTCTTCTCTCTAGGAAAGTTCAACTAGAGAAGTGATTTTGGTGTGAAGAATGCAAAGGGAGAGCTTACTATTTATAGGGAAAATCTGGTGCACTATTCACACTTTATCAGACGGATTCTGGACCGTCGGATCGCACTTTTTTTGAAAGGCTTCATCTTGGCCCTCCACATACCCCAAAACCGGCCTCCCCCCCTTGGTTGGTGGATTGTCACATCAATTAATGTGATGTGATGCTTTTGCTTTATGCTCTTGTACCGATAAAGTTCCCGATCGGTGTCCAAATCGCGTAATCTCGAAAATCTCAAAAATCCGAATAACAACTTGGAAGACCTTTTCTTTCTCATTAGAAATGTCTAAGTTAACCTAATTTTTGATTCCATACGGGGTTTCAACGGTCTCGTTAAGTTTACGGAAAAGCGTGCGGTTACGGAACGAAATTCGAAGCTACCGCTATGGACAAGAATGCACCGATTCCAAATATGTCCAGAAAACTCTCAATTCTTCCCCGAGATGTCGCAAAATGACATTTAGATCCTTAACTTTCAGCTTGGCTATCCTTTTCTCGAATTTCCTATTTCGTCTTATTTGGAAAAAGCTCTCACCGACTTCGAATTAACTTCCGAAAAGTCTAATGGAAGATAAAAATCCACCGATCAATATTTTACCTTGACTTTGGAAATCTCATTCCTGGTTCTCTAGATAGGATCCATTTCCTATTTATCTTATTACTATTCACCATATTTAATTATATTATATAATAATACAACTTTTATAAAAAAATCTAGATATTATTTTTTTCATTCTTATCTCCATTTTTTTTTTCTTTTTCTTGGGAAATTTCGGCTGGCCCTTTATTTTTCTTAATAAATATTTATTTATTTTTTATTTAATTAATTATTTAATGATTTATTTATTTTAATTTTCCCAAAAAATCCACAAATTACCTAATTGGTCCATTCTTGTATTTAGGCTTAAAAATACCTAAACTCATCCATTTCTCTCAAAAATTTCCAATTAATTAGAAAATATATTTTTACTAATTTTAAGCCAAAAACCACTAATTTTAGGGTTCTACATAATTATTCATGAATTTCCCTTGCTTATACTTAAGTAATTAGCCAATAATTACCTAATTACTTTCTTATCAATAGTTGATAATTTTATTAATTAGAATTCCTCATTACCTCATAACTTTTATACTGACATTTCTGTTTCTATGTCTTCTGCATTATTTTAGGATTTACAAGGGTATTTTAGTCATTTTAATGCTTTTTGAGCATCCTTATTCAATTTCTCCAAGTTCATAATTTATTAAATTACAATAATTGGAGATAATATACTCTCTCAATTTTAATATTCGTTTTCATCGCCTTTTAAGATTTTTCATAATTTTTCTAAGTTATCTATGACCTCGGGGGCATTTTCGTCATTTTGGCGCTTTGGCACTTAATTCCTCTAATTTCCTACGAACTTAGCTTAGAAACATAGGCTATAATAACACAAGTCTTGAGACCTTTATTTCACTTATCGAAATATCCAATTTTATTTATATTTTTCCGTATAATAAATATCCGGGTATTACATTTCTCCCCCCGTTAAATAAAATTTCGTCCTCGAAATTTACGCGTATCACCTCGGAGAAATAACTTAGACCTTTAGTCTAACCCTTGTCCATGCCTACTTACTTAGCACGCATCCCAACATTCCAACATTAGTTCTATCCAACTGTACTCAGGTTAAATACAGGACTCACATGTCCATTTTTCGTACTATCTAGTCATTGCACTAACCGGACTCAGGACCATACGCTCCGGATACTTATTCTATCGTAACATTCTTAAATCATTTCTTTCGGTGACCGAGAAATCGTTTCAGCTTGATTATAAAGTTTTTATCATCTTCTAAATTGATATATAGTGTTTTCGTGGCGTCAAACACCACGTACTTTATATATATATATATAGCTTCCGTGGCGCCCATAACACCGCGTACTTTAGTGTTTTAGCGTTCCGTGGCGCCCATAACACCGCGTACATAAGTGTTTCCGTGGCACCCATAATAATGCGTACTACACATTCATCATGTCGTATTTTGATATATAGTATCCCCACGTTCCATACACCGCGCAACACCATATATCTCATACTCATGGATATCATGTCATACTTCAATATATTATGTTCCCATGGTTCCCATACACCGTGGTAACATAAGATACTTTAGACTTAATGATACTATCGTGATTTTTATGATAATGATTATTACTATGTTATGTGTGGATTGGTTCGACTTTAAGAGACTTGAGAGTAGGAAGTCATCACACTGTCATGCTGCAGCTAGACATATCCCGATCCATTCCTATTGGTACCATTATACAATCTAATTGGATTTGGGATAACCAATTTCTTGGTGTTGTGACCAACTTCTCTCTCAATCTATGAAATATTGTCTCACAGTCTTCGTTCAACATTAATGATTTGGTTTCCAACTTGTGAACTTCGTTTAAGTTATAAAGAATTCCTTATGAATCTGCGGTACTATCCCGCTAGATCCAAAAACTATACCTCTATATTACCATTTCTGGCTATTTCTTCAAAGATCATACTATAACTGAACTAGATCTCTACGGAGCTCTAATATCATGGACCACCCCTGAAGGTTCTCCGGCCTCTTCATTGGTTAGAGCAAAAATCCGGCCTGGGTTCTGTGGCCTGAATCCCGCAGCTTTCTCAGGGCAGTTCGGGGCAATGTGTCCTGGTTTTTGACATCTGTAGCAAACTCGTCTCTCCGCATTTTTCTCAGGACAGTTTGTACTAATGTGTCCCGGCTTCCGACAGTTGTAGCAAATCCGTTCCCCAATACAAGTCATTACCGGGGTGGTACCTTCCACAATTAGGACATGGTTGGAATTAGGCGTTCGTGAGTTATTCGTTGCCCCGTCTGGAATGGCCTCTTGCTCTTTCTCTCGGTCGTCACACCCAGGTGCCTCTCTTTCGTGAGGAGTTTCCACAGTTGCTTTCGCTATGATCGGCACGGCTACCATTGTGATTCCGTGAGATACGTAACTCCTTCAGGTTGCGCTCAGTCATCCGGCAAGATTCTACCGCTTGAGCCATTTCAGGAAAACGCTGGGATACCAGCCTTGCTCGGATATCGTACTTCAGCCCGTAGATCAATCTGTTTGCCTTCCAGCTTTGGTTGTCATTACTCCTCAGGTACGACGAATACCGTGACAGGTTGGTAAACCGGGCAAAGTAATCGTCAAAGGATTCCTCGGAACCTTGTTGGATATGAAGGAACTCCTCCTCCTTAATCACCTGTGTCGAGGGAGGGAAATACTGTTCATTAAACTTTTCTATGAACTTCTCCCAAGTGACAGGGCAAAATCGGGTCCGCAACGTCGTGGCTTCACTCTTCCTCCATCTATGTGCGTCCCCTTGTCGTGGAGGTGACTGGGACCTTTCGATCCCTCGATTCCTCATCGTTTTCGTCACTTTGCTCGTTTTCTTCCTCTTCCTCATTTGCTCTTCCTCATTCTCGTCGCCTTGCTAGTTGTCTCTCGCCTTCTTGGTCTTGTCGATTCTGTCTATCCGAGTGCATCTATGAGAGCCCGCTGTTCTTGCAAGGTTCTCCTCATCTCCTGCATCTCATTCTCGCTCCGGTTGATTTGGTACGGATTCACCCGAGGTTGTCTTCCTCGTCCTTCACCACGCCTCGCCCCGGCCCCCGCCTCGGCCTCTGGGAGCTCCGGCTCTTCTCGGATTCGCCATGTTGCGTTCTTTTCCTCTATTAGGGAAAATGTTTAATTAGTATGTCACGGATTTTATCGCACTAGTATCTACACCGCACATAGACTTATCACACTTCGTATTCATACTACGAACGACACCAAATATTTCCCTCGTTCGGGGTTTCGTCGATTTGGTCTACTCAAAACGGGTATGGAATTTCGTATCAGAAGTTCCTCTACATGAGTCAAATACTACATGTACTTATCCTTGTTGGTCTCGGAGTTTCAACCGGCGTGGCCCAGATCCACCATAAACTCTGGGTTAGAGTGATGCACCCACAGAAAGTGGTACACCGATTCAGGATGGTACACCAGTTCAATCTGGTATACCGTAATAGGGTGGTACACTGACTCAGGGCCATATCGTTTCTCATTTTCAAAATATGCTCCAAGTTTAAAAGGCTTTTGAACATAACTCCGTTATCCGAACAGTAATGGCTGCCAAGTAAGTGTCCACCATGGGGCCGCGCCAACTTATACGGCGATCGATTAGCACACCCACGTAAACTAGCCTTGCCTTTCGGCACCAAAGCTGTCCGTCATAACTTAAATTCATGCTGTGACTACGCTACGCCATACCAAAAATGTAACATCCCGTTTTCAAAAGCAGTATAAATTTTTTTTATCAGAGTAGAGCATCGGAGCGGAAGAGTAACTGATATATATATTCAAAATGCCCACTGGCTATTTACAGAAACGGTTCAACAACCGAGAGTTTTCAAAAGCACCGGACAACAACTGAAAGTCTTCACTGTTCCTGAACTTGCCGCTTCCTCTCTCCTCGGTCCTCGAGTCCTCCGGAGCTCGACGCCGTAGGCGAGATCCAATTTACCACATTGGATCTCGGAGTAACGGTTAACCTCATATTCACATATACGGTATATAGTCCACAAATATTCATATTAACGGTACAACGGATGTGTCACACGGAGTGCATATAGATGTATCACACGTAGTGCATGTAGATGTATCACACGTAGTGCATGTAGACGTGTCACACGTAGTGCATGTATCCAAAAGTACATAACAATACTCATAAGATATCGCCGGACCCTCAACCACAAATACACATACGGTAAACATCGAGTTAGTGTTACGATCTGCGAACGTTCCTCCTCTGACTCGCGTAGGTACTTCGACGTAAATCGTACTTTTACTAAAATTGTGAGGCGTCCAACGGCACGTCGGGCGGAATTCAGCGGCGGGTCAGTTTCGATATCCTATAGGAGTAATATCACTTTTCATTAGTGATTTGGCATTACAACTCGGCATTTTAGGTAAAAATTACCGTTTTGCCCATATACCCAATCCCGGTGGAATTTCGCGAGCCGCTACTTTGACTCAGGCTTTCCAAAATTTTGCGAGTACTCCGACCCCACCATGATTTTCGAATTTAATACTTAAAATAAAACTAAAGATCTATCTAGCATTCCTACTAAAACTACCGAAAGAACTAAAGACTAAAGATAGGAAAAATTACCCGTAGCTTCGCCGCAGAATTCCCTATTCCTTCCATCTTCCGTAGCTCTCCCTTCTCTCTTCTCTCTAGGAAAGTTCAACTAGAGAAGTGATTTTGGTGTGAAGAATGCAAAGGGAGAGCTTGCTATTTATAGGGAAAATAAGCGCATTATTCAAACTTTATCGGACGGATTACGGGCTAGTCGGATCGCACTTATTTTTTTTTGAAGGCTTCGTCTTGGCCATCCACATACCCAAAACCGGCCTCCCCCTTGGTTGGTGGATTGTCACATCAATTAATGTGATTTGATGATTTTGCTTTATGCTTCAGTACCGATAAAGTTCCCGACCAAGTGTCCAAATCGCGTATTCTCAAAAATCTCAAAAATCCGGAATAACAACTTGGAAGACCTTTTCTTTTCATTAGAAATGTCTAAGTTAACCTAATTTTTGATTCCACCCAGGGTTTCAACGGTCCTGCTGAAGTTTACGGAAAAACATGCCGGTTTCGGAATGAAATTCTGGAAGCTACCGCCTATGGACAAGAATGCACTGATTCCAAATATGTCCAGGAAAAACTCTCAATTCTTCCCCGGATGTCGCAACATGACATTTAGATCCTTAACTTTCAACTTGGCTATCCGGCTTTTCTCGGAATTTCCCTATTTCGTCTTATTTGGAAAAAGCTTCAACCTTTCAGATTAACTTCCTGAAAAGTCTAATGGAAGATAAAAATCCACCGATCAATATTTTACCTTGACTTTGGAAATCTCATTCTCGGGTTCTCTAGATAGGATCCGTTTCCTATTTATTTCATTACTATTCACCATATTTAATTATATTATATAATAATACAACTTTTTAAAATGACAAATATTTTAATTAACCACCCGTAAAAACACATTTGACCCTTTTTCGTCCCTGAGTAAAAGAAATGTCATTTTGGTCCTTTTTAGGGACTAAAAAGGACATTTTTGGGAATTTCTGAGGGATTAAAATGTGCAAAAAAAATGATCAAAAGGACTAAAATGGACCTTATTTTTCCATTTTAGGGACTAAAAGTGACTTATTTTTTTTCAACGAACTATTATTCGAGGAGCATCGGTACAAAAACAATTGAGGGTTCCATAATTACCAATAAACAATTTAAAAGTAAAAAAAGTACCAAATAACTATTTAAAAAAACTGTTATAAAAAAACTATTAAAAAAGCAATTATCACAATTACGTGAAAATATGAGACTGCTGGCATAGGACGGTGGCGGAGACGCTGGAAAAAAGAGCGGTTAAGCCTTCTTGTTGGATAAGGCAAACACCAATGGAGATGGGACCCATGCAAGCGGGCGTTGTGGCGCATGTGTTTCTACAAGCTGTTTGCATTTGGATTTGATTGCCAAGCGTGATTCTCGCCACAAGCCGCATACGGGCTTTGATGAGTGAGCGGAACACCCAAAGAACAATGGAAGATTTGGAAACGCCGACGCCGTCGGCACGTGAAAGTTAATGGAAGACGGAGACTCCAAGATAGTGATGGGGTAATAGTTCGTTGGCCAATTTGCACCTAATCGTGTTTTTTTTTTTCATTTTTTAATTGTTGATTGGTAATTATAGTACCCTCAATTGTTTTTATGCGCGATGCTCCTCGCAATAGTTTGTTGGCAAATCTGCATCTTAACTCTTAAAAGAAACATTCTGTCGTAGAACACGTATGTCTAGCCTGAATGACTAGGTATGATTGATATTGGATCGTGTATAGCACCCACGGGTATACATGGAGGAGATATCGCGGCTCTTCAACGGATCACCGTGCTAAACGGGGTTGGCTCTTCGCCCGAGGGTGGTGTTTGTGTGCGGTGAGACTCGAATGGTAAAGAATGTACCGGTGAACGTGGAGAACATACCGGTAGGTATCCTCCTATTTATAGAGATTACCTAGGGTTTCGTCCCCCTAACCTCCGGGCCTTCTCTCAAGGCCGTGCGTATCTCGTAGCAATAGTGGCGCTCGCTCCAATATCTCGCATGATCCCCGAATTAACGGCACATTAAAGAGGTGATTGGCAAGTTACCTATCTCAAGGAGGGCTTCCAGCCTAAGGCACTCCTATTGGGCTCGGAGTCTACGCCAAGCTCATTATTCGAGTCCATGTGAGCTGCCCCCAAACTTGGTAGTTCTGTGTCTGCGAGCCGAGAGATTAATCAGCCGCTTTCCGAGATCTCTGTATCCCGCTTTGCTTTCATAGCAACTTCCCGACCTAATTGCCTGGTTTATATTCCAAAGATTTAATAACGCGTAAGTAAATCTCAATAAATAGAAAATACTTACCGCTTTGCGCAACTCGTTCAACGTGCTCATTTCGGATATTTATCCGAGCTTGCATTAAACTTTCTCGGTTCGCAATACCGCTTTTGATCGTTACTCACTCTATCTGTCCCCATCCTTGTAGTTCGGGAACCTGAGGCTAGCAGGATGTGTCATTTTCAAAATTCGGACTACGAACTTGCGATTGCCGGGAGTTCGAGCGTGTGACCTGCACTTTCTGTTACATATTTTTAACACTTCAAGCCCCGGATTCTTGACCGAGTTTGACTTAACTTCGGCATTTCCCATATTCCGTTTTCACCGAGTGGAAACCATCATCCTGTGTCTTCCGCATTTCGAGATTGTCACATTTGATTTTCCCTCGAGTTTAGTGTTTCGAAATTCTCTATATGCGTGCTTCCCCATTCTTCCGTGAGGTGGAGACACGTGGCATACTCGATTTGATGACCGTTCACTTACATATCTCGTGTCATACAGTCATATCTTCACATTAATTGGGCACTCTTCGGTTTTCGTGCACCATTAATACTCCGCCCTTAACGATAGTCATTATTCCTTTTCTTGGAAAAGAAATCGCCGTTTTTCATTAAAGTGTCATTTATTGCCGCTCGGCCACTTACGTTTGCTCGGCCTATAAATCCTCTGCCATCGCCTCTCTTCTTCGCCCATGTTGGCTTGGTTCCATTCTTTTTTGGTCGAATATTTCCCAAAGATACGATGAGCTTGGTGGAGAGTTTCGAACTTCATCATCCTTTGCCTAAGGAGGAATGGCCTTCTTGGTCGCTGTTCTGCGGCTTTGTCTTCAGATGTATTTGCTAGTCTTCAAGCACGTCGCGTGGTGGATGCCTGGGATCCCAGATGTATTTGCCAGTCTTCACATCTGGTTCGACTTCGTATGGGATCTTGGGAAGAGGTTCAGGCTTTTATTTGAGCATCTTCTAGTCTTGCACCTGGGCTTCTTCATCCACCATGGGAGATCCGAGACATGTTCGCCAGTCCCCCTGGACTTGTCTAAACTTCTCTAGGGTCTGCTGCATATTCGGTGAGGACCTCCAACAACATGATGTCCTTGCTGAATAATGATTTGGTCTCCATTAGTCTGACATTGCGCATGTACACGCATCATACGTTTGAAAAAGGACAAATCCATTCCATTCGCGCCATACCACCCCGGTTATGACCGTGGTGAACTATACCGAGTTGACAACGTTGGATATCCGATTGGTTCGTATCGTATCGCCCGGTTATGACCGTGGTGAACTATACCGAGTTGACCGCGTTGGATAAATCCAGTTGTGGCCTTTTAGTATCTGGACTAAATTCTCTTGACAATAAAATATTTTGATGTATCATCCCCATCGATTATCAGGAAATGTTAGGAAAATAGGATGTACCTTGCTCGAATATGAAAGGACGTATCCCTTCCCGCTAGGTCGACGCGTTGTAGCGTATAGCTACGCCTCCGGCTCGAGCGCTTTTCAATACGCGCTTGGAATCCGTGCGCAATTAATGCTTGCGTCTCTTCAGAAAAAACATCATTGCAACTTTTGGGATTTGGCCTTAACTTTCTCGCACGTGGTCTTCACTGCCCCTGCCGTTTCGAATTCAAAAATTCCTTTCAAACCTTTTGAATTCCAGAACCTATATATTTCCTCTTTCTTCTTCCTGTGGGAACTTTTACATACTCCACGCTTTGCATGCATTCTCTGCAAGAACTTCCGCGATAATCTGCTTCATTCGTCTCATTTTCGTCGAACTCCTTTGCCAGGTATGGCTACGTCTCCTTTTATTTTCGTATCCTTTTTGGTTTTCATACTTGTCTAGTATTCGAAGGATTTTTCTGGACTTTGTGCCGTTACTTAGAGAGTACTTCATTGAGTTTCTGGGTTTTCTAGTTTAAATGAGTGATTCTCACCCCATACCACCTTGCTAAACTCATCGTTTTCTTCTATCTTCAGTAGATCAGAACATATTTTTATTTTGGTTGCCCAAAAATGACCGTTTCACATCCCAACCCAGAAAAGTTTCCGACCTTAGGTTACTGTCGACACCATAATCCTCCCCCACCAATGCTGTTCCCAGAAAGGTGAAGTGTGTTTGGGCCAACCTTTAACGTTGCTTGCCCCGAAATGAATGCGAACCCAGGAATGTGACTTATTTTCTAATCTTGCCCTTCCTTTGCATTTTTAGGTTTAGATGTCATCCTCTTCTCAGTTGCAGTCTTCGCCTACGGCGGATGAGTGTAGTTCGTCCGGCTCTGTCCGGAATCCAAACTCCCCGGAGAAAGTCGTTCACATTAGGGTGACCGAGGTAAGAAATACCCTGACCGACAAGGAATTAATCGTACACCCAATTCACCCCTCTTAGGTGATAGCTAGGTCTTTCATAGTGTATTTTTCACAAGAAATAATCCAATTTGCATCCAAGAAATGCTAGTGATGATTTTATGATTCAATACAGTTTTGATGTTGTAGCAACAGTACTATAGCAACGTAGAGAAAGTAAAATATTTGAAAAACCAATGCTACTTAAGCCCAGAACTCTAACAACAAATTAGTCCTTTTTCTTATTTCTAGTTTTATGACTCCAATTTCTCCTAAGTTTTCCACAAAACAATTCATATGAAATTAAAACCATTTGTTCCAGAAATCAAACAATTAGGAGAAATTGATGACAATTGATGATAACAAGAACATTTCAAACATGATAATCCAGTACAATCCTTCAAAAAGCTATGAAAATACATGGTAAAATTATGACTTAAGCTGCAAGAGAGATATTATTGGCCTTCCAATTACTAAGGCAAAGCTTCACCCTATAAGATGATGAAGTGACACTCTCAGATATTTGCCTAAGTAGGTTGTTTGGGAAAAACCCAACAAGTGAATATATTTTTGTTAAAAAAGAAGACACATATCATTGGCCCTTGTCTATTTTTGATTTTTTTTTCACTAAAAAAACTCAAACAAGTGAATATATTTTTGTTAAAAAAGAACATATCGTTGGCTCTTGTCTATTTTTGATTTTTTCACTAAAAAAACAAAAAAAATTGATATAAGGTGTTCGAGACCTCATATTCACCTATTTTCAAAAGGTATATTTCCCAATTTTTGATATTTACCCTAAGTGTGGTCTTTAGGGTATTACAGAGTTGATATAGTGGTATATGGCACCGCTAGATCCCTTTGGCCCTAGTTTGGTATGTGGCACCTAGTTTTGATAAACTAGGACTGGGATTGGGACTGGTGCTTTAAAAATATATTTGATATGAAGTAATAGTTGGAGGGAATGATTTCATTAATCTTATTTAATAAACAGCCACTAATTATGAAAAGACCGAAATACCCCCGCCCTAAATCTCAAACTTAATCTACAACTTAGATGCAACCTCCATCTTCACTTTGCAGATGGTTTTGATTTTAAGTCCTAAAAGAGACACTTGTGTTAAGAAGGGCAGCCACGAACTCCGAACCTGGATACTAGATGATAATATAAAAACATAAAAAACAAAGATAATGAAGAAAATTTTCACTAAGCCTACGCGTACCTTCTTTCTTTAGCTCAAGCCTCTTCACTGTTTACATCAAATTCAGCTACTATTGTTATATATTTTTTTTGGTCAAAACTATTGTTATATTTAAAGGATAGATATTGATATACTTAAGCATGACAATGATGAGTCTGAAATAATTAAATCATATTATTTTGTAAATACTATGATTTGTTTTAATTTTATATTTAATTAATTATATTTGATTGATTAATTGGCATCAATGATAAAAAGCATCGCTCCAATAATGTATGGAATTATGGTCACTTACTAGCTGTCTTCCATAATTTCTTTACTCAAATTAATGTGCAACAAGAAACACCAAGAACTTAACACTATACTCTTCGCTTAGCTTCTTCACATAATTAATCCTTTCATATTTAAGAGAATTAGGTGTGTGTGTGTAGAACTAAGCCATCCAAGTATAGGAAGAGAATTCATGTGTCTATTTTATAGACAAGAAGGACAATATACCAGCAATATATTTAAACTCTAAACTGTGCTAATTTTTTTTTTTTTGGCCGACTAAACTGTGCAAAATTAATTAAATATAATTGAATGGAACTTTGTTGACATAATAATTTTATGTTGCTTTAATTATTTGCAGGAATCAACTTCACCTAAGGGCACCTAGCTAAGGGAAAGCTCCGTTCAGGTCAAAGTAAATATTTCTTTATACTACGTCAAGAAATTAAACATCAATAAATAAGATTAAAAATGCAACACACATAGCTTATTTTTAACAAAGGTACCGTATGACATAATACTCGATTCCAAGCATTACGTCTCATTTTTTTTTAAAGAAAAGTTTTAAATGTATTAAAAAAATAAAAGAATATAAACTAAAAGTTAAATTTAAACAACAAAGAGTACATAAAGCACTGACAGTGCAGGTGTTATTTGAATATTATTAATTTAGCTTATACATCATATATTAGAAATTTAAGAGGGCAAGCAATTAGAAGGGGGGAAATATAAAAGATATTTTAAAACATAAATGCTAATAGCAAGCAATAGCCAAGCACATAATTTATACAACATTTCATTAAGATAAAGTGATGTCCAACTACCTTACCAATTTTGCAAAATTCTCTGTACTCATTGGTGCTAAATATCCATCTATAACAACCTAAAAATGAATATTAATTATCCAGTGTTAAACCATGGTTAAAAAAAGTAATTTACTACTTACTCCTATTATTCAGATCGAGACAGAAAAACTTCAAACACCTCTAAGGCCCCGGATATTAAAATCCAGCTACTCATGCAAATTTAAATTGAAAAATCTGCAATGAAGCGTGGGTTTAATGACACCAAGCCACAATTCATATGCTTTCATTTGCAGTCTCGGAGCACGTGAAGAAGAGTTTCAGCACTAAACTCACACAAAGAGTATGAACAATCTGAACAAACTCCTCGTTTGGATCGGTTGACATTTGTTAATATATCATGCAAAGAGGATCCCTTGACAGATACCCTGAGATGATATGTCTCCGATATATATAAATAATAATAATAAAAGCTAAAACTTCATGTCTGCACTTACGGTTCCATGCTCCAACATGATGAAGCTGAAACTTCTGATATGTCGCTGTTGTGTCTCTAAAGCTCCATCGGCGATGAAGGTGATGGTGGTTGTCTCCGCCGGCGACGATGAAGAAAGGAGTTGTCGCTGGCAATGAAGAGAGGTGAAGGCGAGAGGGAAGGGTCGAATGTCTCAAGGTCCGGAGCGGGTCCTTTGCGGTTGCTGCCTCTCGTATCTGTTTCAGCTCCAAATCGAGAGAAAAAAAGCTCTACCTGATTGTTTCGTCAAAACACATCAGTTATGATGGTACTAACTTATATTTTAGAAATTCGTGGTATCAAACTATCCTTCCTTAAATTCAAGCCCTAAACTGTCATTTTCAAATTTAATTCAATTTTTCAAACACCTACAATGCAAGATTAAGTACAAGGTAGTATCAAAAGTCCAAGAAATCATTTGTATGAATAATTAACAAAGTATGACCATTTTACCCCTAATTACACTTAATTCAAATTAGTGTTTAATCATACAACAATGTCCTAGGAAATGCATTAAAAATCACAAATTAATTATAAAAATCATATAAAATTATGGTTCAATCATAACCGTAGAAGGGAAAATTAAAATAGAAGACCTAGAGAAAATAATATTTATTGTAAAGGATCATAAAAATTGCAATTACTTAGAAGGACCAAACATCATAATATAAATTTAAAGTTACTAAATTGCCCCTATCAAACCACCTACATTATCTCTTGTATTCATAATTTAAAAATGACTTAAGTTGATACTAAAACTTCCCATCATTTACATATGACATGATCATATATATGTGTATATATATATATTTAAATTTTTATTTTTCACCAAGTTTCATATTCATGGAATCAATATATTATTTCATTAATTAACAACGGTCAGCAAGTATCAAGCGACTAGGATGATGCCTCTCAAATTTAAAGTGTCTATACAATTCATTTTAAATGATTATGCGTTAAGCAAATTAAATATGTAAAAGGAATTTATTCTCTTAAAGTTAAAAAATAATTTCATTGATTATAGAGTTTCCTAAACACTCGTAAAAAATTATCAAAATACCACGTCCTTTAGATTATTTACTTTATAACCATTGATGTTTTTTTTTAAAAAAAATAGTAATTACAACAACTTGTGGGAAAAGTAAAGAAAATTGTAAAAACTAAAATGATTAATTTTTCAAGAAAATACCACTTAAAAGAAACGGGCCAGAGGTGATGCATGTCCAAATGGGAAGTTTGTGACTTTGTTTTATTTTCTTGATTATTGAGTGTAGGCCCAACGCATGCAATGGATTTTGTGGAATTTTTTTCCAGATGGCCGAAAACCATAATTAATGAAAGCCCGTTCCAATATGACACTTGCATTTTAAACTTAAAAGCTTTTAGGTACCTTTTTAACAAACAGAAATTTTTTTAGTAGGCGATCTCGTAAGTTCCCAATAAGTGCTCATAGAGTCCGGGGTCGTGCCCCGACCTTGGTGGGGGACTGATGTCGAACCCTCCAAAACTTTTTAGTAGCGAAAAAACCAAACAGAAATTGGGTTTCTTGGGAGGAATTAATATATTAAGAGAGGTGTGCATATTTAATATTCAACAATGCCTCGAATGAAATTATTTTTAATCGGAAGATATTTGTGTATAGCGCAAAGAAAAAAAAATCTTAGCCACCTTTCTTTGGTTCCAATTATTTCAAGTTCTCATTGAACAGATAAACACAAAAATTAAGAACAAATTAATGTTCACACTTCACATGATTAGAAAAGTTCATAGTGGAGGGTTAGCCTTGAAGACAGTCACAACAACACACTCTATCATAATAAAACAAGTCATCAATATTTGATTGTCTTGTTGGTTTTGAGGAAGATGACCCTCTAACACATTTCGATTCTAGCCAACCAAATATATAAATAAAGCGATAGTTGTTGGATTCTTGTTTAAGTGATGAGCAAAATAAGATGAATAAATATTTGAAACGCATCGGATGCCACGTGGAGCATATCGAGGCAAAAGGACGGGAAAGATCATATGGAGGGACGTGATTAGTCTGCTTGCATGATATGCGGGGGTAGATAGCCATAACGACGAAGGCAAATGGCGGGGCCTCACTCTCTTCCTCTGCCGTCTTTTACATAAGGGCCTTCTTTAAGTATATATTAAATCTAAATAATTAAAATTAAATCAATCAACATTCATCATTTTTCATATGTAACAAATAATTTTTTATAAAATTTATATATAAATTCGTTGAACATAATCAAATAAAAAAATTAACACGAGTTTAAGAGTAAGTTAATACAATTTTATAAGCAAAAAACGTATAAACAAGAAATTCGGTATATAAACTCATAAATTTAACTGATTTTTCAATTGTCATGAGTTGACCAAAGCCTCAACTTGTTTTTGTAAGCTAGAAACGTAAAAATGGTAAACTCATAAAGTCAACTCGCGAGTTTGACAATAATGTTCAAACTCATCTTTCTTATTTTTTCCGCCAAGTTCGATATCAATATATCATAAAGTTTCCTAATTTATATTATCAACAATAATATAAATTAAGCTCTTTATATAAAAAGTAAAAACTAAACTCATTTCATACTTTTTCAAGATATAACAGATTACTTAGATTTTTTTAATTTTATTAACATGAATTTTTTTAACCTGGATAATTTTTTTATAAAATAGGGAAAAATCATGTAAGCTTCTTAACTTGAAAAATATAATAAGTTATAAAAGACCTTGAGTTTTATTAAAGTTATATAATTTTATTTTTAATTATAATTTTTATTCAAAAATATAATTTTGACAAAAACATGTAATTTTTTCCATAGATATCTACACAAGTTGTGAAAAATGAAAATTGTGATTTTTATTATTATTTTGATTTAGTTAAATTTAGAATTTTGTTGTAATACCCTGATTTTTATTATCTGGAATATTATAAATAAATTGGATATTTCTGATAAGCAAAGTTTTGATCTCTAAACTCGTGTGATCATAGCCTATTTTCTAAGTAGAATTTCTGCATGAAATTAGGGAGTTTATGGGCCAAAGTGCCAAAATGACCAAAATGCCCCTACAAAGGGTAATTAACTTAGAAAATTTATGAAAAATCCTGAAAGGCAGTATAATGATCAATTGAATTAAAAGAGTATATTATCTCTAATTACGGTAATTTAATAAATTACAAACTTGGAAAAAATGAGAAAAGATGCTCATAAAATATTAAAATGACCAAAATACCCTTGTAAATTATATAATATTGCAGAGGACATGGGAACAGAGATATCGTATAAAATCTATGTGGAAATGAGACATTCTAATTAAGAAAATTACCAACTATGGTTAAAGGAGTAATTAAGTAATTAATGGCTAAGCATAAGCAAAGGAAATTCATGAATAATTATGGGAAGCTCAAAAATTAGTGGAAATTAGTTGAATATTAGTAAAAATATATTTACTAATTAATTGGAAATTTTTGTGAAAAATAGTTGAGTTTAGGTATTTTTAAGCCTAAATACAAGAATAGACCAATTAGGTAATTTTGTGGAATTTTTGGGAAAAAGTAAATAAATAAATAATCAAATAATTTATTAAATAAAAAATAAATATTTATTAAAATTAAAAGAGGGCCAGCCGAAAATTGGGCCAAGAAAAAAGAAAAAAAAAATGAAAATGAAAAGGAAAAATAATTCTTACAACTTGCTATTATTTTAATATTATAATTAATTAAAGTGAAATATTATGAATAGTAATTTAGAAATTAGGAAATGGATCCTATCTAGAGATCTAGGAATGGGAATTCCAAAGTCAAGGTAAAATATTGATCGGTGAGTTTTTACCTTCAAGTGACCTCTTCCTAAGTCAATTCCGAGACTCAGTAGCACATTTCCTAATAAGACGAAATAGGGAAAAATGCGATAGTCACATTTTGGGAATTTAAGAAAATAAATTATAACTCAACATCTAGGGATGAGTTTATAATTATATGAACATATTTGGAATCAGTGAATTATTATCTAGAGTTTGATGATTTCGAAAACGATTTCGGACACCGAACGCGTACTGACACGTTTTTCGAGAAACTTCAGTAGGACAGTTGGAACCCTGTCTGACATCAAAATTCAAGTTAAAATAGATATTATTGATGAGGAAGAGAAGATCTTCAAAGTTATGAATCCAGAATTTTGAGATTTCTCCGAAATTACGCGAATCGGGTACCGATCGGGAAATACGGGCAGACCGGGCATAAAGTAGGATGACTCACCATTTTTGAGCCAATCCTAGGCTGCCACATCAGCCCCTATGTCGACCAAGAGGGATCAAGGGCCAAGATCTTGCCTTCTTACTCAAGTTGCATCCAATGGTCACAAACAACTTAGAAATTCCCAACCTATCCTTCCTTTTGTCTATAAATACCCCCTCCCTTCACATTCTTCACACCATCCCTTTCTTGCCTTGGCCGAAATTCTAGGGAGAGAAAGAAGAGAGAGAAGCTCTGGAGAAATTGTGAGGAAAGTCTTCAACGGGTAAGTCTTTCGGTCTTTAGCTTTTAAGTTCTAGTTTTTAGTTCAATAGTTGGTAGAATTGTTAGTTAGATTTAGGAAGTAGGGGATGAAATTCCTATTCTTGTTTTTAGGCCTCATTGCATTGAAAAAATATGCCCGAAGAGGTAAAAACATAGTAGGGATCGAGTCTCCGAAAAGTTGAAGCTTTTGTAGTTCTTTCAAAAGTAGGGGTTGTAATGCTAGAATAGCCTTTAATTTTTCAAGTATGATTGGATATCATATGGGAGGGCTATTTTAGTCTTTATTTTCGAAAATCAAAATGGCGTCGAAGTTCTGGCAAAATTTTGGGAAGAAAATTAGTCAGAGTAACGAAGTGCTGGCGAAATTCCGCCAATTAGGGGTAGAAGGGCAAAATGGTAATTTTTACCTAAAATGCCAGTTATAATGTCAAATCACTAATGAAAGTGATATTACCGGACGCGCATCGTAACACTAATCTTGTACTTCTTAAATGCATATATATCAAAGATACGTTCGTAGACCGTTATACGCACGCTTTATACGGGTTATGTCATGGTAACGCCGTTATGTTTTCCTAGCGCCGAGGACACGATCGTACATCGTGGCACCGTGAATAGTGCAGTCGTTATTGTTTTACATTGTGGGGCTTACATATTGCTTGTTGCTTATGTTTTGTCGGCATAATGATCATGCATCTGCTTTATGCTTATGTGATGATATACTGTTGTATTAGCTCTAGAATATCATTGTCTATATACCGTATTGTTTGGGTATGAGGTTAACTGTTACCCGAGATTCAATATGGTGAATTGAATCTCACTCGTAGCTTCAGGTCGGGAGGACCACGGTTCGGAGATCGGGGCAAGCATCGGAGTAGACGTGCACCAAGCCTATCTTTACTTTATCGCTTCGTTTCTTTCTCGTTATCTTATTTCGAATCTTAGGATTACGTAATCAATACAATGTTACACAATGGTTGATGTTTTGACTATGAATCAATTACTCTTTCGCTCCATTGCTCTACTCTGAATTTAAAAAAAAATTCCGTTTTAAAAATGGGATGTTACATTTTATGGTATCAGAGCATGACATTCTGGCAAGTATTTAACTATGTTACCACAGACAGTTTGGTGCCGAAGGCAAGGCTAGTTTACGTGGGTATGCCGTAAGTTACTGCTAACCCGGTGAGGCCCCATGGTAGACACTTACCTGGCCATTCTGTTCGGATAACGAAGTTAGGTCCTTAAGCCTTTTAACTTTGAGCACATTTTTGAAAATGAGTGCGATAAGGCCATTGGTGTAATGTGTAGAGATGGACAGAGACGAAGAGCCCGTCCTAGACCCATACTACAATTACTACGGAATGTGGAGACGTCCCGCCAGAGATCCATCCCTCCGTCGGCACCGAACCCTCGGAGAACCCATCCCCAATGACTACGGAAGAAGATCCCATCGAAGATAATGACGACGACCTCCCTGTAGATCCAAATTCCTACAATGCACAATTTGAGGAGCCTAAATTCAAAATCACCCGAACATGTTTCCCTTGGGATCCGATCACGTGAAACCGACCCCATAACTCCTAGCTACTACTATAGAGAGTATAGTGAGTCTGGCCCATCGTACCATCCTACATTTAGGTATTCTGACCCAGAATCCCTTAGTCAAAGTCTGAACGAGTTGGTAGTTGAGGACCAACCTGAACCAGGAAGCCCTACTGACTCAACCCACTCCTCTGTCGGAGATAATTTTGACTACCCGGATATCCAATCTCTTGACAACGAAGAAGCCGAACCAGAAGATTTTCACTATGTCCTGAACGATAATGATACGTTAGTTATTCTCGGGAGAACTTTTCGTTGAAGCTATGAATCTCACTAACACTATCCAAAGAAGATACCTTGTGTTTTTAAGCCTAATCTCAAACTATCAAGCCAGTAATAGCCAACATTCACCCGCAGATTGGGTTAGGACCACACTGTACTTTTTTCCCTATACCCGCTTTTGGGCGAGGTTCATTAACGAGCTGTTAGACAACGGACCCATCTTGGGTGTTAGCATACACCTTCGCTACCTGAAGAGCTTGGTTCACCTTTACATGTAGATGGAAAGCATCAGCGCAAGGAAGCTGTGGAATGTAGAAATTAGGAAGTTTAGTTTGTATCTCCAAGCACCCCAGGAGATTGTGAAATATGTTTTGAATAAAGAGGGGTTGTAACATGGTTGTATCTAGTTTGACTTGTATTAGGAGTAGACCAACTTATATGTAAAAATGTTATGAAATGAATATATGTGAATATATATGTTTTGATGTACAAATCAATGTGTCATTTCTAATGTTTACATATCTGTTATTAAATAAAGGAAAAGGAATAAAATATGGTCATTATGAGAGGTGCTGGTGCACCAAGAGGAAGGGGCCGAGGCAGAGGCCGAGGTCGTGGAAGACAAGGAGGCAGAGGACAGCCTCAAATAGGAGCAATTCCTGAGAGAAATAATATACCAAACCAACCGGACGAGAACGAAGTCCAAGAGCTAAGAAGAACTCTGCAAGAGCAAAGGGCTATCATAGATACACTGGTAGCTAGACAACGTCAACAGGAGGAGGAAGCTCAGAGACAGCTAGAAGCACGTCGAAATGAAGAAGAAAACGAAGAAGAAGAAGAAAATAATGAAGAGGAGAATGAGAATGATGAATACAATGAAGAAGACAGAGAATATGAAAGGTCACAATCACCTCCATGACGAGGAAGAGAAAGAACCACTGAAAACTGGGTAAACCAGTTCTGCAAGTTGAAACCACCTGGTTTCCGAGGAAAGAGTGAGCTAGCTGAGGATTGGCTTCTGAGTCTTGAGAAGATTTTTGAAGTCATAGAATGCCACGGAAATCGGATGGCCCAGCTAGCAATATACAAGCTTGAGGGAGATGCCCACAGATGGTGGAAGAGTGTTTCCACAACCCTGCCAAGCCCTGTCACTTGGGAGATGTTCCTTGAACAGTTTAACGAACAGTACTTTCCTCCCTCAACACAGGTAATTAAAGAAGAGGAATTTCTGCGAGATCAAGCAAGGAAATGAAGAGTCATTCGACGACTACTTCGCCCGATTCACCAACTTGTCACGGTATTCATCATACCTAAAAATCCACAAGAATGAGAGCCGGAAGGCTAACCGACTAATAACCTGGATGAAGTACGATATAAGGGCAAGGTTAGTATCTCGGCAATTTCGAAAATGGCCCAAGCAAGTGGAATCTGCAGGGATGACAGAGCGCAACTTGAAGGAACTGCGCAAATCCCGAAGCCGGACGGTAACAATGCAAACCGCGGTGGGTCTAACCGCGGAGGTTCCTCACAAAAGAGGAAGGCGCCTTGGAACAATAACCAGGGTGGGAACAAAGACCCTATCAACCGGGGCAACAGAATTACCCCAGACAGCCGGGATCCCAGACGTGTCCAAAATGCAAGAAGTACCATCCAGGAGCCAACTGTGATGGGAAACAAGTCTGCTTCAAGTGTCAGAAGCCAGGACACATTAGCCGGGATTGTCCCGAGAAGGCTGCAGAGACGAGACCTCGAGCGCTGGCCGGATCTTTGCATTGACAAACACCGAAGCCGAGAAAATCTCCGAGAGATGGTTCAAGGTACCATCTATCTCAATGGAAATCTACTTGAGGCATTGTATGATTCAGAGCCAATCATTCGTTTATTTCTTGTGATTGTGCAAGTCGATTAGGATTGCATGCTTGTAGTTTACCTTTTGACTGGTAGTGTCTACACCACTTGGTGTGAAGTCTTTAGCTTCGATGCGTGTATGAACTGTATCGTTAACGTGGATGGACGAGTTTCAAAAGTAGATCTGATCCGTCTACCTCTTCACGGCATCGACGTCATACTCGATGCGAGGCGGCTAATAGCCAACGGTGCGATGATCGGCGTGGCAAGAAGAAGATATTCTTTTCCTGAGACAAGGTTGATGTGAGCTGAATTTTCTCTCCGCTACGAAGGCGATCGATGTGTGAAACAGGATGCCATGCCTTCATGGTATTCTTCTCGGCTAAAGCGGCCGACCTTTCGCTTGAGGATATCCCCGTGGTAAATGATTTTCTGATGTATTCCGGAGGACCTCACCGAGTTACCTCTGTCCGAGAAGTGGAGTTCAAAATTGATCGATGCACGGCAAGGATCAATATCAAAGGCGCTGTATCGAATGGCTCCAAATGAAATGCAAGAGTTAAAGAAGCAGTTGGAAGAACTTCTGAAGAAGGGGTTCATTCGACCCAGCGTATCACCCTGGGGAGCTCCAGTGCTTTTGTGAAAAAGAAAGATGGAAGTTTCCGACTCTGCATTGATTACCGTGAACTCAACAAGGTGACGGTCAAAAACAAGTATCCACTTCCCCGGATTGATGATCTATTGGATCAATTATCTGGTTCCACGGTCTTTTCGAAGATTGATCTGCGTTCGGGATATCACCAGCTGCGAGTTAAAGATGATGATATTTCCAAGACGGCTTTCAGAACCAGGTACGGGCACTACGAATTCCTCGTGATGCCCTTCGGATTGACAAATGCGCCTGCGGTATTCATGGATTACATGAACCGTATCTTCCGACAACACTTAGACCAATTTGTGGTAGTGTTCATTGATGATATTCTCATCTACTCCAAGAGTAAAGAAGAGCATGAAGAACATCTTCGACGTGTGTTGAGTATACTCAGGGAGAAGCAACTCTATGCAAAGCTGAGTAAATGTGAATTTTGGTGCCTAAGTGAAATTTCGGGCCATGTGATATCAAGCGGCGGAGTCGCAGTTGATCCGAGCAAGGTGGAAGCGGTTACGGGCTGAAACGGCCAGAGACAAAGTGACGGAGATCCGTAGTTTTACGGGTGCAGCGGGATACTACCGCAGATTCATACGGGATTTCTCGCGTCTTGCCCTACCATTGACAAAGCTTACGAGGAAGAAACAACCTTTTGTATGGGGCGATGATTGTGAGGAGAGCTTTCAAACGAGGAGAGGTTGACTACAACACCAGGTGTTAATTATCCCGATCCGATGAGACCTATGTTGTCTACAAGTGATGCCGGTGGGCGAGGGATTGGGATGTGTCCTCATGCGGCGGGCGAGTGGTGGCTTATGCCTCTCGTCACCGAAGCCTCATGAATTAAACTATCCTACACACGATTTAGAGTGGCGGCTATCGTGTTTGCTTTGAAGATATGGAGGCATTATTTGTACGGTGTAACCGTAGAGTTGTCTTGTGACCACAAAAGCCTAAAGTACCTGTTCGATCAACGAGAACTCAACATGAGACAGCGTCGATGGATGTAGCTGATTAAAGATTACAATCGAAGATCAATTATCATCCGTAAAGCAAATGTAGTTGCTGATGCTCTTAGCAGGAAGTCGGTAGCGGTGCAAGTTGCATATATGATTATGCAAGAACAGAAGTTACTTGAAGATTTCAGAGATCTGAGTCTGTCAAGTCAAGTCAGCATGGGTCGTCACGCACCAGCTGATGCCTATCTTGCAACTCTTCTTGTAAGTCAAGGAGAGTATGATCGTGCGACGAAATTGAAGAAACTCAGAAGCAAGATGATTGGGCGATGGAGATACGTGAGAAGATCTCCAAGGGTGAGACCCAAGACCATGACCTATCACCTGGTGGTTTGGTCAGGTACAAAAAGAGAATCTACATACCGCCGGTTGATGAACTAAGGCGGAAAGCACTGGATGAGGCTCACAAGAGTAAGTACACTCTGCATCCAGGCATAGTCAAGATGTACCAGAGTATGAAATCTGACTTTGGTGGCCCGGTTTGAAGAGAGATGTAGCTTTGTGGTGGTCTGCCCAAAATCGAAACCATGATACAATTTGGGTAGTTGTTGACAGTTAACCAAGTCGGCACACTTCATTACCATCGGTATCCACTACTCTCAGGAACGATTGGCGAGATTTACATCAAGGAGATAGTAAGGTTACACGTGTCCCTAAGAGCATTGTCTCGGCCAGGATACGCGTTTCAAATCCCATTTCGCGAGTTTGTTCATGAAGGTATGGGTACCAAGTTAAAGTTTAGTTCGGCGTATCACCCTCAGGCGACGGTCAATACGAGCGAACAATACGAGACATTTGGAGGATATGTTACGAGCATGTGCCTGGATTTTAAAGGAAGTTGGGATCAACATCTTTCGCTAGCGAGTTTGCATATAACAACGGTTATCATGCTAGTATACAAATGGCCCCGTTCGAGGCATTGTATGGGCGGAAGTGTCAATCACCCTTATCTTTGGACAGATTCGTCGAAAGGCAATTACTTGGGCGGACATGCTTGAGCGGACCTCCGAGCAGATAGCGTTAATCAAGAAAAGACTCCTTGCGGCACATAGCGAGCGAAAAGCTATGCGACAAGAGAAGAAGACCTTTGAAGTTCTATGTCGGCGACCATGTATTTCTAAAGTTATCCCGATTCTTGGTGTCGGCGAGAACACTTAAGAGGAAGAAACTCGGTCAAGGTATGTTGGACCGTTCGAAATTTTGGCGGCACGAGGAGAAGTTGCTTATCGAGATAGCTTTACCCCGAACACGAGTAATCTCCACGACGTTTTCCACGTGTCTGGCGAAGAAATACCAGCCGGACCGAGGTCATGTCATTGAGTACGAAGACGTTGAAGTACGGCATGATAATACTTTCGTGGTTGAGCCAGAACAGATCATTGATCACAAGGAGAAACGGCTCGAAATAAGACTATTATGATAGTGAAGGTGGTCCGGAAGGGTTTGACACCGAAGAGGCAACTTGGGAAACCGAGAGTGACATGAAGGAGAAGTACCCGAGTTCATGGCCCGAAGTTTAGTTAGTATAGATTAAATTTCGAGGCGAAATTTTGTGTAAGGGGGAGAAATGTAATACCGGATTTTTATTATCTGGAATATTACAAAGAGATTGGATATTTCTGATAAGCAAAGTTTTGATCTCTAAACTCGTGTGATCATAGCCTATTTTCTAAGTAGAATTTCTGCATGAAATTAGGGAGTTTATGGGCCAAAGTGCCAAAATGACCAAAATGCCCCTGCAAAGGGTAATTAACTTAGAAAATTTATGAAAAATCTTTAAAGGCGTATAATGATCAATTGAATTAAAAGAGTATATTATCTCTAATTACGGTAATTTAATAAATTACAAACTTGGAAAAAATGAGAAAAGATGCTCATAAAATATTAAAATGACCAAAATACCCTTGTAAATTATATAATATTGCGAGAGGACATGGGAACAGAGATATCAGTATAAAATCTATGTGGAAATGAGACATTCTAATTAAGAAAATTACCAACTATGGTTAAAGGAGTAATTAAGTAATTAATGGCTAAGCATAAGCAAAGGAAATTCAGTAATAATTATGGGAAGCTCAAAAATTAGTGGAAATTAGTTGAATATTAGTAAAAATATATTTACTAATTAATTGGAAATTTTGTGAAAAATAGTTGAGTTTAGGTATTTTTAAGCCTAAATACAAGAATAGACCAATTAGGTAATTTTGTGGAATTTTGGGAAAAAGTAAATAAATAAATAATCAAAAAATTTATTAAATAAAAAATAAATATTTATTAAAATTAAAAGAGGGCCAGCCGAAAATTGGGCCAAGAAAAAAAAAAAAAATGAAAATGAAAAGGAAAAATAATTCTTACAACTTGCTATTATTTTAATATTATAATTAATTAAAGTGAAATATTATGAATAGTAATTTAGAAATTAGGAAATGGATCCTATCTAGAGAGCTAGGAATGGGATTTCCAAAGTCAGGATAGAATATTGATCGGTGAGTTTTTACCTTCAAGTGACCTCTTCAGGAAGTCAATTAGAGACACGTAGCATATTTCCTAATAAGACGAAATAGGGAAAAATGCGATAGTCACATTTTGGGAAATTAAGAAAATAAATTATAACTCAACATCTTGGGATGAGTTTATAATTATATGAACATATTTGGAATCGGTGAATTATTATCTAGAGTTTGATAATTCGGAAACGATTTCGACACCGAACGCGTACGGACACGTTTTCGAGGAACTTGGTAGGACGGTTGGAACCACATCTGAAATCAAAATTCAAGTTAAAATAGATATTATTGATGAGGAAGAGAAGATCTTCAAAGTTATGAATCCAGAATTTTGAGATTTCTCAGAAATTATGCGAATCGGTGCCGATCGGGAATACTGGCGACCAGGGCATAAAGTAGGATGACTCACCATTTTGAGCCAATCCTAGGCTGCCACATCAGCCCCTATGTCAACCAAGAGGGATCAAGGGCCAAGATCTTGCCTTCTTACTCAAGTTGCATCCAATGGTCACAAACAACTTAGAAATTCCCAACCTATCCTTCCTTTTGTCTATAAATACCCCCTCCCTTCACATTCTTCACACCATCCCTTTCTTGCCTTGGCCGAAATTCTAGGGAGAGAAAGAAGAGAGAGAAGCTCTGGAGAAATTGTGAAGAAAGTCTTCAACGGGTAAGTCTTTCGGTCTTTAGCTTTTAAGTTCTAGTTTTTAGTTCGGTAGTTGGTAGAATTGTTAGTTAGATTTAGGAAGTAGGGGATGAAATTCCTATTCTTGTTTTTAGGCCTCATTGCATTGAAAAATATGCGAAGAGGTAAAAACATAGTAGGGATCGAGTCTCCAAAAAGTTGAAGCTTTGTAGTTCTTTCAAAAGTAGGGGTTGTAATGCTAGAATAGCCTTTAAATTTCAAGTATGATTGGATATCATATGGGAGGGCTATTTTAGTCTTTATTTTTGAAAATCAAAATGGCGTCGAAGTTCTGGCAAAATTTTGGGAAGAAAATTAGTCAGAGTAACGAAGTGCTGGCGAAATTCCGCCAATTAGGGGTAGAAGGGCAAAATGGTAATTTTTACCTAAAATGCCAGATATAATGTCAAATCACTAATAGAAGTGATATTATTCTTATAGGATATCAGAATCTACGATTTCTTTGCCGCTTCTGTTGCCCGACGAACCGCGCTTGAAGTTCACGTTTTTAGTAAAAGTACGTTTTCCGCCAGTAGTACCTAACGTCGCAAACGAAGGTACAGACGCGTACTGTAACACTAATCTTGTACTTCTTAAATGCATATATATCAAAGATACGTTCGTAGACCGATATACGACGATTTTATACGGGTTATGTCATGGTAACGCCGTTATGTTTTCCTAGCGCGAGACACGATCGTACATCGTGGCACCGGTGAATAGTGCGGCTGTTATTGTTTTACATTGTGGGGCTTACATATTGCTTGTTGCTTATGTGTTGTCGGCATAATGATCATGCATCTCTTGTATGCTTATGTGATGATATCTTGTTGTATTAGCTCTAGAATATCGTTTGTCTATATCTTGTATTGTTTGGGTATGAGGTTAACAGTTACACGAGATTCAATATGGTGAAATGAATCTCATTTGTAGCTTCAGTCGGGAGGACCACGGTTCGGAGATCGGGGCAAGCATCGGGAGTAGACGTGCGTAGAAGACTATCTTTACTTTATCGCTTTACATTTCTTTCTGTTATCTTATTTCGAATCTTAGGATTATTGTAATCAATATAATGTTACACAATGGTTGATGTTTTGACTATGAATCAATTACTCTTTCGCTCCATTGCTCTACTCGAATTTAAAAAAATAAAAATTCCGCTTTAAAAATGGGATGTTACATTTGTATTAGTTTTAAAAATAGAATGTGGGAGAGAATGTAGGAGGGCATGCATAAGATTTTGTTAGACCGTCATTTTCATATTTTTAATTTATATTTTTGTACTTGTCCTTATAAATAATTACAATTTCTATGATCATTCTCAATAAATATCTTTTCCTTCAAGTCCTTCATTCTAATTTTCCCATCATAGAAAGTGCACAATTTTCATTAGAGAAAATTAATGGATGACGTGTACGCTGTGGTGCCTACTTATAACCCGCTTTTAAGAATAAGATAGATAAATATAATAATAATAATAACAAGAATACCAACAATAAGCGATTGGTGGAGGTGGTTTGGAGCCTCAATCTCGTAAGAAGAAGAGTATAAGTTTGAATCGTGGGAAGTGCACTTGTTAAGAGAGATGAAAACTCCTTACCCTCTAAGCCCAAGCCCCCAGAGGAAACCATTGATCAAAAAAAAAAAAAAGAATTATTATCTTCTGTTGATCAATAGTTTATACCACATTTGGTATCATGGAAAGTTTTTATGGAAGTGGAATATGAAGTGGAAGTGGGGTTAAAAGTGTGTTTGGTATGGTCATGGAAGTAGGATATAATTTTCAATTATTATGTTAATTTTAAATATGAAATGACTCATATACTCCTACCAAAACCCTAGCTTCCACCTAAAAACGGCCCCCAACCACCAAAATTCCTACTCCTCGCATCAGCTACAAAGTTAATTTTTCTAAAATAAATTTGAATAATTTAATTTTATAAGCACAGAAGTAGTTACATTGATTTTGTTTTTTTGATCGAATGTAGTTACATTGATCAAAGCTACAAAAGATGATGGTATAAATTTTTGAAAGGAAAAATACTTATCTTTGATATAATATAAATGATAAATGGATTAATAGCTCTAGTTACAGCCAAGGAAGTAAAAGATCATGTATTATGTACTGTTAATGTGTTTAATGCTTTGTTTTTCCAAAAGATCAACTGGATGTTTATCGGCTCTTCTGATGTTACTGCTATTCAGGTATTCTTTCATACAATAAGCTAGATATTGAACCAGCCCAAAGAAAAAAAAAAAAAAATTCCATTTCATGCTGTAAAAGAATTTGAATAGGGAAAAGGTTACTGTAGTAATAATGTGTGCCCTCGATGCACCTTCACCGTGATTCTTAGGGAGACTTTCTTTAATTTTAGTCAATTTGATTGTGACTTATAGGTCTAGTCACTGCTCCCAAGTCACGCATCACCTTTTAGGTCTACAAATTGATAACGTTCTTGTGGGGGTATAGAGTTAGGCCAAACAAGACTTGACCAAAAATGAAACATCGTAGATATAACTAAAGAAATTAAGGACCACACAATTTGTTTTGCTCTTGTCATATTGTTACAACTTTTATTGTTACATATTTGTTTCATTATTAATTGTTCATTTTTTGTTTTATTTTATAGGTCAGATCATGCTCTTATCAGAGTTTAAATGTATCCCTCTTTTATTTTTGGGAGTAATTTAAATATGATCTTATCTATATTTTTAATTAACAAAATTCCATATATGGTAAAAAAAAAAAAACCTATATTATCACTTTTAATTTTGTATTGATTTTTCAAAATCTCCAATATGTAGCACTTATTCGTTGAGAACTTATAGTTCTAACTTCTAACAATTCAACCATCAGGTGACACTAAAATTGGGCTAAACACATTGAGCTTAGGCACTCTTCCTTTTCTCTCTCTTTTATTTTCTAGCTCCGTTATGTTTCAACAATGAAGGAAGTCTCATTAGTCATTAGTGATATATTTGTCATTTGTGTCCTTATTAATTTTTCTTTTTCCTATCTTTTATAATTTATTTGGACTTGAAGGGAATATCATTTTCTCTCTTAATTGTTTCCTTGCTTATTCATTACCAAAAGAACTCAAGACATAGGCTTAATATAAATTCCCTCATTATATAATTTACCGAAAATATTATTGGCTTTAATTCTCATAATAAACTGTAACATTTGAAGAAGTAAAAATGTAAAATGACATATAGACTTCGAGTTACTATACATGTAAGATTTATCTCCCCTGTGTTGCATGGGTCAGGGGTTGTCCTTGTAGGTGTTAATTGTAATACTATAGTATATTCATAAACATATATGTTGTATAGTATGATTATGAAAATATGTTGAGAGAAGAATGAACATGTAATGTTGATGCTAAAGTTAAATGGGATTAATTTGACTATCATTTCTGAAAAATGTTTGAAAATTTTAGAAATGAAGGAAAAAAATTAACAATATTGTAATGTAGCAAAATCAAAATATTTGAACTTGCCAAATTGATCAGAGACATTATTTTTGTAGCATTGAAAACATGTTGAGGAAATTAGGAAATTTGAGAAATAACCAAATCATTTCCAAATATGATTGCTTAATCAATCAAAGATGAACAAACATAAATTAATAAAATCAGGAAATATTACAAAATAATCAATAATATCATGTATTTATTGAGTGATGGATTCTAATCTGACTCGTTCACACTAAATTGGGTATTACAAGTTTTTAGGAGTAAAGTTGATCAAGTTTTTAAGAGTAAAGTTGATGATCAATTGATGATTATCATTGTAAGAATTGTGGGCATATCTAGAATTCGACTGACTCTCAGAAATACCCACACAAAACTGGAGAACCAATGTGAAACCTGATTACGTTACATAGCAAATTCACCATAGAGAGGAAAAGAGATAATTCATTTGGGAGAATCTTTTAGAGGAGGGAACATACATAATTAGATTTCTTACCCCCTCAATCCCACGTCCAATATATTTAGCATATGAACGGTCACATAAGAATAGATATAACTCTTAATCATATGGATATATGGGAACATACATAACTCTTATACCATAATATTGAAAATGTTAGTCATTAAAGGGATTAAAATAAGTAATATTTAGTGTATTTTGTGAAAAATTAGCATTTGTTGGAGAAGGGATTAATATCTAATTTCTTGATAATTAAATTGTGCTTAAGCGATTAATCTAAGAGAAACAATTAAGACTTCTAATGGGGGCCATTATTTTCGAAAATAATGAGGGCCAATGGAAGATGAGATTAATTTACTAATAATGCTCTAATGACTTGGGTTATGGAGTAAACCAATTAATCAATGAGAGATGCAATGCAAGGAAATTAAGCATTGGATTAATAGTTAATTAAGCTTTGTTAATCAACTTTGAAAAGTCAACAATTGCAACTAGGATCCAATGGCGCAAGGTTAAACCTAATAAAGTTAAATCTAATGATTCCAATTAATCATGTAATTAATCTAAATCCATGAGATAATTAAGGGACCAATGGGGGCTTTGCACATGGGATATTTGAGACTCAAAGAAAAACAAATTAAAAGCCAAAGAAGAGAGGGAGGGGGAAGGATAGCATAAAGAAAAGAGGGAGAATATTTGATTTCAATTAAGATATTGTGATAACACAAGCACATGGGATAATTAATGGGAAGAGAACAAATTGGAAGAGGATAAGATAGGGTAATTAATGGAAATGGAAGAGGATAAAATCATTAAATGCAATGGAAGAGGATAGAGTAGAGAGAGGGGACGGTTTGAGCATGGATGGGTGAAATTAAGACTTCTTTATTAAGTTTAGATCTAATGGATGAGGTGAAAGTTGGGCAAATTTAATTGCCAATTGGGTCCTTGAATTTTCCCTATAAATAGAGGGCTTCTCCTCTTCATTCTTCACACCAAACTCATATCCAAAATGGTTGAGTTTAAGAGAAGGAAGAAGGAGAGGAGCAAGAAGGAAGAAGGAAGAAGGAGAGGAGCAAGAAGGAAGTAGGAGTTGAGCTTCAAGAGGTGAGTTCTTGAGTTCTAGCTTTGAATTCATAGTTAAATAGTGTTTTGATCTTTAATCTTCAAGAATAGTTTTGTTATTATGTTTTTATGGTTAAAAATGTTATTATTTCGAAAATATGATGGAAAGTATGGTAGAGCAAAGTTCTTGAAGATTGAAGATCAAAGTAGCAAAATTCTGACAAAGTTTACGGTTAGAAGTTTTCTGGAGTCAGCTAATGAATAAATTAGACATGTAGGGATTCCAAATATATAAAATATGTATCATTTGGAGTTCTATATAAGGAGATAGAATTTTTGAAGTTAGACCACGTTTTCTGGGAAAAATTTGGGCAGCGTTGAGAAAACATTAAACTGGAAATGATCCGTGAATTTATGGATTCTTGGAATATTTTTCCTTGAAAATATACAAGTCAAGGGTCATGAGGAATTTTGCAGCACCTCAAAAGGAGTTTTTAGAATTAATTATGAGTTTTTAAATTTGCAGAAAATTCTGCCCAGAAAATCCAGTATTTCGTTTTTAATAAAAGTAAGGGTAAAAATGGAATAATTAATCCACAAAGGGTAGAAAGGTAAATTAAAACTTTAGGATATTATTCTAGGAAATATGGTATTAATTACAATATCATATAAGTTATGGAAAAAGAAATAATCCGACGATAACGTATAGGATATCCGGGATCAAGTCCGGAGTCGGATTCAAAGGACGGACGTCTTGGTAATTACATGGTGAAAGGTACGTTCGCGTACTAGTAACTTTAACTCTGATATGTCTTGTATGCTTATATGTGATAAGATGATTCATAGAGTGGCTAAGACTCGGTCTTAGGTCACAGTTTATATACATTCAGTGTATGCGGGTTATGGTCTTGATAACGCCGTAGTGTTGTTTTCCTAGCGCGAGGACACGAGGAGTTGTCGTGGCACCGGTTAGTGCAAACATGGATAACATTACATGTGACATGTATTGTTGTGTTCTTAACATTATATCTGATGTGTGCTTATGTATTGTTGTAACCTTACATCTCGCTGTATGCTATGTATTGGTTCGATGTTTGTAATGTAAATGAACATCTGTCATACATATACTGTTTATACTTTTCATATGAGGTTAAGCTGTTACCCGAGGTCGATGGGTATTGGACCTCGAGATCATCTAAGGTTCGAAAAGGAACTTGGAACCGAGAAGGCCGATGGACGGAGCCGTGAAGAGGCACCGGTCGAGACAAGAGCCGGAAGAAGTTTAACGAGCCTACTTTCGGCATGGATCTAATGAAGTTACCTCAAACAGTTTGGTACCAAAAGCGGGGCTAGTCTATGTGGATCAGTCAATAAGTCACCGTGAACTCAGTGAGACTCCCATGATAGACACCTACCTGGCCAAGTTGTTTGATTAACTGAGTTCGGTTCATTGCCCCAAGTCTAGCTACGGCTTGGTTGAAGATTGTATAGTTACTATAAAGATTTGTAATTATACAAAGCTCTGTACTAATGTATCACATGAATATTCCTTCGGGATTTTCAATTTAACCAGCATATGTCAGGCATCATCATATGTCGGGGCATTTTATATCAGTTACTCATTGCCCAAATGTTAGTGCATGCTCTCCGTTTCCACATTACTCTGATGTAGCACCTCAAACTCTTTTTTTTTCTAAAACAAATTTTTCTTAAACAATAAGTGGTATGGCATTTGAGGTGTTACATAGATAACCCTAAACTAAATCTTTATCCAAATCATGTATGGGCGACAATCAGAAATATTTTATCCAAAAGAATGATAACATATAAGACTTAGATATAATTTGTATTACATAATAAAATATGTAATCATAAATAATAAAATATCTAATAGTCTCCCACTTGGCACACAACCTAATGTTATTTTGTGAGTAATGTTCATTTAAGCAATACTAGAACAATCATGGCGGTATGTCCTCTTTGATCAAGTATTACTTTCCATTCAACAAGTAGTAACCTTACTTAATTGGTCAAAAAAATTAACGAACAAACCCTAAATGTTTATTCGGTTTTAACTTAAATTTATTAGTATCTCATAATTTAGGTACCAATAATTGAGACCACAAACTTCAACTTGAATTTCATCACTTAGAATAATGTCTCATCTAGATCACTAAATGTGATTTATCCTTGATGAGATATTTGATCCTTTGACTTTTCTAAAAGAATGATCTTCATTAAGGGATCTATGCCTTATGTGTTTATGACCCATTGAGTGTTATACCCAGATAATTATTTATCTTAAATACTATATTTTGATAAATAATACCTATTGAAATAGGTGATTATGTGGTCTCAAACTTTGGAAACTCACTAACTATTATTTTAAGAAACTTCCCTTGAAATTAAATAAGCCAAGGGTTAAATCTTATAATGTGATACCCAAAATTTCTATTTTGGCAATTAATACCTATTTAAAATAGGAAAGTATGTTGTCTCTAATTTTAGTAATTTATTTGTTAATTTTCCTTGGAGTTTAAAGAGGCAAAAACCCAATTTTATTTTAGGGAACATAAGTTGCCCTATGATTATTAAAATAATGCATGGTGCATAAATGACCGAAGTAAACCCAAAAGTTGTGAAAAATAATTAATCCGATTAAAGGAAATTGCTAACAATTAGTAGATAATTAAATCTTCATTTATTAGATTAATTCCAAAAACTTACATAGTTAATTAAACAACATGTTTTAAAGGCACAATTAGGGATGTATGACCCTAATTAAAGACCAATGGACAATGAAGGGCCAAGATTAACATAAAGATAATTGATAATTAATTAGGAATGATTAAGGAATGTGTAGGATTAATTACATAAAATCCCTAAAGCCTAATTGACCAACAAAGGATTACTAAAGCATAGGGTTAAGACACTAAACAAGCTTATTAATCAACTTTGACAAGTCAACTAAAATCAATGGCTAGGATTAAACCTCATAAAGCAAGATTCAAAGGCTTAAATTAAATCTAACACTTAAAAAGTCTTAATCCAGGTAATTTGTCAAGAACCAATAAGAGATTTTCTTCCAAAATAATATAAGATTTATTTAAAAAACAAAAAAGAATACAAAAAGGGGGAGGGGACGAATTGTGAGTGTGTGTGTGTGTGTGTGAGTGTAGTGGAGGAGAGAGGAAAGGTGAGTTGTGTGGTGTGTGAGAGTTGTGAGTGTGTGGAGTGTTGTGAGCCAAGGGTTGAGAGAGAAAGAGAGAAGATATTTTGAGGATTCAAAAGTCAGTTAGGATTAATTCAAGACACAAGTATATGAGAACCGATAGAAAATAAATTGTATCTTGAAATATGTTAATCATAGATCAAATATAAAGACTTTTATGAACAAGTGTATTTTTAGCTTGAAGTAGGTTATCTCCAAAGCCATTTTCATAACTTTTGGATTTATCCTAAAATGACTAAAAGGCTAGTAAAAACCCCTAATTGGACCATAATTATATTCTTGTTATTCCAAGTGCTTCTCAAGAGACTACATAAACTTCAAACTTTACCTCTAAAAGTATTTGAGATTTTATAAGCACATACAATTAGAACACTAAGCAGGGGAAATAATCGGAAGAGGAAATCCAAAGAGATAAGATTTCATGATGAAATGGAAGAGATAAGGGGAGAGAGTGAGAGGGACGTTTGGAGTGATTGGAGGGTGAGGATGAGAGATGAAGGAAACCCTAGATCCAATGGCCAAAGATTGAGGAGAGAATGTTCAAAGGAATTACCAAAGTGCCATACACTTTTTCTATAAATAGGCCATTCTTTCATTTGAAAATTTCACACCAAAATTGCCTAGTCTTTGTAATATCCTAAAATCGACATAGGGTAAAAATCATAAAATGGGTAAATAATACCTATTAAAAATAGGTGAATATGAGGTCTCGAGAACCTTGTATTGAGTTTACCTTGTTGTCGTGGTAATTTCTCTTGAAATTAGATAAATTGCAATTAGGTCCCTAAAATGTTGAAAATTGCATATAGGTCCCTAAAATACATTATGGGTTACAAATACCCCGTGAAAGCTATAAAGGAGGCAAGTAAAAATCTATTTAAAATAGGGAAGGATATTGTCCCTAATTTAGGTAATTTATTAAGTTACAAACTTGGGGAAATTGTAGAAGAATACTCAAAAAGTAAGGAAATGACCGAAATACCCCGTAAATGCTAAGATAATGCAAGAGACATAAAAACAAAGATGTCAATACAAAAGTTATGAGGTAATGAGGCATGCTAATTAAGAAAATTATCAACTAATGGAAATTAAGTAATTAAGTAATTTCTGGCTAATTACTTAAGCTTAAGCGAAGGAATTTCAGAGATAATTATGTAAAACCCTAAAATTAGTGGAAAATGGTTGAAAATTAGTAAAAATATATTTACTAATTAATTGGAGAATATTGTGAAAAATAAATGAGGTTAGGTATTTTTGAGCTTAAAAACGAGTTTGGACCAATAGGAAAATTATGTAAGAAATTATATAAAATAATTATTAAATAATCATTTTATATTAATTAAAATGTAAAACGAAAAAAAAAATCATATTTTGACCGAAAATTCAAAGGAAGAATTGAATATAAGAATTAAAGAAAATATCAATATATTTTGTTACAATTTGCAATATTATATAATATAATTAAATTGAGTGAATAGTAATCAAATAAATGGGAAACGGATCCTATTTAGAGATCCGTGAATGGGATTTCCAAAGTCGGGGTAGAATATTGATCGGTGGAATTTTATCTTCCGTTAGACTCTTCCTAAGTTAATTCCGAGTCCGATTGTGCATTTTCCTAATAAGACGAAATAGGGAAAAATGCAGATAGGCATATTTTTGGATATGAAGAAAATAAATTCTAACTCAACATCTAGGAATGAGTTTGAATTTATCTGGACATATTTGGAATCAGTGAATTTTTGTGATGATTCCGTAAATACGTTCAAACCTGACGCGTTTGGACACGTTTCTCGAGAAAACTTCAACTGGACAGTTGGAGCCCTATATGTGATCAAAATTTAGGTTAACTTGGACATTTATAGTAAGTGAGAACATGTCTTCAAAGTTGTAAATCCAGAATTTTGAAATTTCTCCGAAATCACGCGAATCGGGTACCGATCGGGGAAATTCTATTAGACCGGGTTTAAAGCAACCCAAGTCACCATTTTTGGGCCAATCTTGGGCTGCCACATCACCCCTTATTTCGGCCAAGCATGCTTCCATGGGCAAGGATTTTACACCATTTTAACGGGTAAGTCTTTCGGTCTTTAGCTTTTAAGTTCTAGTTGTTAGTTAGATTTAGGAAGTAGGGATGAAATTCCTATTCTTGTTTTTAGGCCTCATTGCATTGAAAAATATGCCAGAAGAGGTAAAAACATGGTAGGGATCGAGTCTCCGAAAAGTTGAAGCTTTTGTAGTTCTTTCAAAAGTAGGGGTTGTAATGCTAGAATAGCCTTTAAATTTTCAAGTATGATTGGATATCATATGGGAGGGCTATTTTAGTCTTTATTTTCGAAAATCAAAATGGCGTCGAAGTTCTGGCAAAATTTTGGGAAGAAAATTAGTCGAGTAACGGGTCTCAAGCGAAATTCCGCCAATTAGGGGTAGAGGGGCAAAATGGTAATTTTTACCTAAAATGCCAGTTATTATGTCAAATCACTAATGGAAGTGATATTACTCTGATAGGATATCAGAAACTCTGATTTGCTGCCGTTACGCTGCCGAAGTGCCGCTGTTGGACGTTTTCACGTTTTTCCGTAAAAAAGTACGTTTTCAGCCCAGAAGTACTTAACACCGTCAACGAAGGTACGTTCGCGTACTGTAACACTAACTCTGATGTTTATGGTATGCATATATGTGGTATGTGTGTGTAGAGGTGTTATACTGTTTAAGTACATATAGTGGTTAGAGAATATGTCTCGTATTGGGTGCAATCTGTCTCGTATGCTGGGTGCAACTGCTCGCATGCCGAGGGCAATACATATGCATGGGTTGTGATTGTGTTAGAGCGATGTTAGTATTATTGATGTCTCGTTGTCTCGTATACATAAACATGAGGTTAACTGCTACTCGAGATCCGGTGCGGATCTCGCCTCTCAATATAGCGTCGTGGCCGGGAGGACCGAGAGGCTGCAGAAAGAGACAAGCACTGTAGAAACTCGACAGGAGACTGGCTTGAAGACCCGACTGAAGATTCCTTCCTGTTGTGATGTACTTTTGAAACACTCGGATATTAATCCGCTGTTGTAAATAGCCACCAGACTTATGGCACTTTATATATACATATCAGTTACTCAATCGTTCCTTGCTCTACTCGATCATTTTGAAATGATGTTTGATGATATTTTGAAAAAAATTTATACCGCTTTTAAAAGTTGGGATGTTACAAGTGCAATTCGAAATCTAGAGAGAGGTGAGAGCTAGAGAGAAGCAAGAAGGAGGAGGAAGTTTTTCAAGAGGTGAGTTCTTCGGTCCTTAGCTTTTAAGTTCTAGTCTTCTCGTTTAGTAGTTCTTAGTATAAATGCTAGTTAGATCTAGGAAATAGGAAATAAAATTCCTATTCTTGTTTTTATGCCTCATTGCATTGAAAGATGCCTGACAAGGTAAAAACATGATAAGAATATAGTTTTTGAAAATTGAGAGTCGGAGTAGCGAAGCTCTGGCGAAATTTTATCGGTTAGCGATTTCTGAGTCGGGGTAAAATAGTCATTTGTGCCTAAAATATCTGTTAGGATATTGTCTATGAATTAATAGAAACGATATTACCTTTATAGGATATATGTGATTGAGTTCCGACCGACACGCACCGTATTCGTCAACGAAGGTACGTTCGCGTCATCGTAACACTAACTCGATGCTTATTGTATGCTTATATGTGATGGATGATAACTTTATATCTACCGTGTGCTTATGTTTTATTGTGCTTATGTTTTATTGGGGTACGTTTGTTGTGTGCGATACATCTGTTGTGTGCTTATGTACTATTGGGATACGTTTGTTGTGTGCGATACATCTGTTGTGTGCTTATGTACTATTGGGATACGTTTGCTGTGTGCTTATGTACTATTGGGATACGTTTGCTGTGTGCTTATGTACTATTGGGATACGTTTGCTGTGTGCGATACATCTCCATATACTGTCATATTTACGCATAAGATTAACCGCTACCCGAGGTCCAGGTGGGCATTGGACCTCGGCTCTTAACATGGCTTCAGGGTCGGGAGGACCGAGGACCGAGGACCGAGGATAAGGGCAAGCAAGACGCTTAGAGATCCTACTGAAGACTTTCTTTTGTTATATATCACTTTTGAACCACTCGAATAATGGTACCGCTACTATGTTTAGCCGGACATACTGCCGTTGACATTTTAAATAATGGTACACCGACTTAGGGCTATATCATTACTCATTTTCAAAACATGCTCCTTAAAAGGCGTAGAGCCTAACTCCGTTACTCAAACCAATTGGCCAGGTAGGTGTCTATCATGGGGGCCTCACCGAGTTCACGGCGACTTATTGGCTTACCCACATAGACTAGCCCTGCCTTCGGCACCAAAAGGTTTGAATAACTTAGTCGATCTATGCCAGACAACCGCTCGATACCATAAATGTAACATCCCGTTTTTCAAAAGCAAGATAAATTTTGTTTTCATCGAGTAGAGCATCGGAGCAAGAGTGTAACCGATATATATATTCAAAATGCCCACGGCTAATTACAGAGATTGTACGATAACCGAGAGTTTTCAAAATAACAATAGAAATGTTTCCTGGAAATTCTCATGCCGTGGCAACACTAGATAGTCTTCAACCGAACCTCTAAGCTTGTTGCTTCCTCTCTCCTCTCCCTCGGTCCTCCCGACCACGATGCTATGTTAGCCGAGATCCGTACTGCACCTCGTAACGGTTAATCTCAAATTTACATACACAACATATGCATTACGAGATAATCATACAAAGAAACAAACATATCCCAACATCACGTAATCCCCTAGTAAATGTGTCACACCTAGCATGCGTTTCACACCTAGCAATCGTTTCACACCTAGCAATCGTATCCCAATACCCAAGAAACATACCAACAAGACATGAACATATCACGAGCTAACAACTACCTCATACAAGCATACCATACACATAGCACATATACGCATACAATAAACATCGATTAGTGCTACAAGACGCGAACGTACCTTCGTTGATGTTATACGGTATTTCGCGGAATACGGTATGACAAGAGGTCGAACGTAATCAGGGATATCCTATCAAGATAACAACGTATTTTCAAGGATCTATCATTACGACAGACATTTTAGTCATAAATGACCATTTTACCCCGACCCCTAATCGGCGGAATTTCGCTACCACTTCTTACTTTAACTCTAATCTTCCAAAATTTCAACATAACTCCTACTCCAACATAATTTTCTAAATTAATACCTTAATTACCCCTAAAACATGATATCTAATCATACTTGAAAGATTAAAGACCAAACTAACATTTCTACTATAACTACCGAACAAAAGACTAAAGCTTAAGACTCGGTGCATCAAGAAATTACCCGTAGCTTTGTCGCTTCTTCCTCCGGACTCATCCTTCTCTCTAACCTCTCTCTAAAACGGAAATGCTCTTGAGGTTTTGGTGTGAGAATTGTGAAGAATGAAGGTGCCTATTTATAGAGATTTTGTGAGGGCATTTTTGGTCATTTTCCCACTTCCTTCCTTTCTATTTTGGCCACATATTCTAGGGTTTCTTCCTCCTCCACATACTCCCCTTGGCCGACATCCCCTCCCCCAAAAGTTCACAAAAAGTTGTCATCTTAATGATGACAACTTGCTTTATGGGGTTTTATCCGAAAATCCCCGATCGGTGTTCGAATCGCGTAATCTTGAAGAATCTTAGAAAACCGCAATGAAGCGTCGAAGGTATAATTATCCCCTTTAGAATTATGTGAATTTACTAAATTTTTGATCCCATTCAGGGCATTCCGTTGTTGCCGAACGCTTTCGGATAATCGTCTTCTGCTACGGAAATAACTTCGGTAACATCAAATTCTGGATAAAAATTCACTGATTCATAATATATCCAGTTGTTTTCTACTTAATCCAAGGATTTCAAGATAGGATTTAATTTCTATCGGTTCTCATTTATCCTATTTGCTTTTCACGAATATTCCGTAGAATATTCTTTAAACCACTTTGTATTTGCTTTCACACTTGCACTTTTCTCTCTCCTTTCCTCTTCATTTCTTTCGAATTGCATGGTCCCCTTTTAGGCAAAAGATGTTGCTTTCCTTCTCTTTATCTTTCCTCACCCACTTGCAATTATCCCACGTGCAAGTGTTCTCATTGGCTTGTTGAATTCTTTGACTTTTCAACCCTTAACCAACAAGTTTTCCTTCTTCCATTTTCTCTTCCATAATTTGAAAATCCTTGGCATCTTTTAACAAAAGATGTTGCCTCCATTTGCATCAAATATCCTATTGTCTATGTGTTTCTATTGGCCAATTGCAAACTTTTACTTTTCAATACTTCTTAGCTAAGTTTTCTACAAAACTTTACACCTCATAAATTCAACATTTTTTCTTCTTTTCCTCCACCCAATTTCGGCTGCACTCCTTTCCCAACAAGTCTTGACTTTTCAAACTTTGAATTTAATATAATTACTTTATGCCTTAATCACAACTTGTAGTTTTTAATCCATTGGTTAATCTTATGTTAGTTAATTAAGCTTTAGGTATTTATATTTAAGCCTTAGATATTTTATATAAATCATCATAATCATCTCAAATTAATTAACAATCATTCTCTTGCTAATATTGACCCTCCATTAGTCATTAATCTTCAATTAGGGGTTTAGATAATTAACTTTGAATATCTCCTTTATTCATGTCTAAACAATTAGCCATTAATTATTTAATTAATCACTTACTAATTGTTGATAATTTTCTTAATTAGAACTAATCATTTTCTCATAACTATTTTACCGACATTGATATTTTATGTCATATGAAAAATATTAAAAACATTGGACAACTTATGTCCCCCAAAAATAATATTTAATTTAGCTTTAATATTTTCCAAGGGAAATAATCCCAAAATTATCTAAATTAGAGACAACATACTCTCTAATTTTTAATAAATATTTTGTTGCCTTTTAGGATTTATCACAATATTTTCAGGCTATTTCATGACCCAACATTTCACTTAGGGATTTAGCACTTTATCTCCCCAATTTCCATTGAAATTACTTTAGAAAATAAGATCATTATAACTTAATATTTGATACCTCATATTCACCTATTTTCAATATGTATTATTTACTCATTTATGATATTTTCCCTAAGTCAGATTTTAGGGTATTACATTTCTCCCCCCGTTAAATAAAATTTCGTCCTCGAAATTTGCACTCTACCATCTAACTCTGTACTATCTAAACTTCGGACTATACACGCCGGATCTTTACTTTGTCCGATGTACCACTCCTCTCGGTGATCGAGAATTCGCTCCGGTTTGATCGCAACGATCTTGTCATATCGTACTTTGATATATAGTGTTTCCCGTGGCTCCCACACACCGCTGTTAACACCAAAGATATCAAAATCTCTCCATGGCTACACCATGGCAACACAAGATACTTCAAATGTTCCCATGGCGCCCACACACCATGGCAACATAAGATACCTCCTACTCAATGACATGATCGCGGTCAAATATAACTAAGAAACATGGAACACATCACGGAGGTGGTTCACACATCGTATGATTTATTCAAATGGATAACACCTAGAGAAGATCTCTTTAAGAAAGATGGTACCTTGGACCCTCTCCGAAGTTCCCTTTCTACCGCATTGGTCGCGCGCATATTCGGCCCGGCTCCGTGGCCTTATTTCCGTAGCTTTCTCAGACAGTCCCGATAAAGTGTCCCCGCTTCCGACATCCGTAGCAAATCCACCTCCTATCACAGTCCACACCAGATGGTAGTTCCCGCATCTTGGACATCGTCTGGTCTCCGGCATCCTTGGGTTGTTTCTTTGCCCAACTTGGAATGGCCTCTGTTGTCTTTTGAGAGTCACTCCATGGTGCTTCTCTCTTCCGTGAGGAATTTTCACTGGCCGACCTCACTACATCCCGCATTTCCTGGCTATACTGCTACGATCCGCACAGCCTACCGTTGTTTTTCCGTGATTTACGCAGCCTCCTTCCGGTTCCACTCGATCGCCGGCATGATTCTACTGCTCGGGCCATTTCAGTGGAACTCGTTGAGAAACAAGCTTCTCCCTTATTTCGTACCTCGGTCGTAAATCGGCCTATTCGCCTTCCAAAGATTCGTCATTGTCACGCTTCGTGTACGATGAATATCGCGGCGATTGGGCGAACCTGGAAAGTAGTCGTCAAAAGATTCCTTGGAATCTTGTTGGATGCTAAGAAACTCCGCCTCCTTGATCACTTGTGTTGAGGGAGGCAAATATTGATCATTGAATTTCTCCATGAACTTTTCCCAAGTGACAGGGAAAAAACGTGTTCGTAATGTGGTAGCGACACTCTTCCACCACCTATGCGCATCACCTTCGAGTTTATAGATCGCCAATTGGGCCTTACAACCATCTGGGCACTCCATGACTTCAAATATCTTTTCCAAACTCAGCAACCAATCTTCAGCCGATCATTTTTCCTACGAGAAACTAAGGCGGCTTGAGCTTGCGTAATCAGTGACCCGGTGTTGTGTGGTCTGCACTATCGCTTCTTCTCGTCGAGGAGGTGACCGGGACCTATCGATCCCTCATCTTCCTCATCCTCTTCCTCATTATCGTGTGTGTTGTTCTTCTTCCTCTTCATCATTATGCTCTTCCTCATTCTCGCCGTTCTTGTAATTGTCTCTCGCCTTCTTGATCTTGTCTATTCTGTCTTTCCGTAAGTGCATCTATAAGAGCCCTCTGTTCTTGCAAAGTTCTCCTCATCTCCGCATTTCATTATGCTCGTCTGGTCCGGTATTGGATTCACTCGAGGTTTTCTCGCCTCGACCTCCGAGAGCTCCGGCTCCGCAAATTTTCCATGTCTTGTTCTTTTCTCCTTTATGAGGGAAACGTTAGTCTCCGTTATGAGGGAAAATGTTAGATATACATGAAAACGACGATCAAGATATCACTGACTTTATCACACTTAGCATTTACATCACAAACGAATGTACACCTCCAATATTTCCTCGTCGTTTCCGTTGAATCTTTCCGCTCAAAAACGGGTATGGACATACGTAACCGAAGTTCCTTTTGATGGAAGTTCTCAACATGGGTCAAATACCGCATGTCGATGGATTCACCGCCGGGGTTGGGAGCGATGCATCGACGAGAGGTGGTACACCGGTTCAAGATGGTATATCGGGTGCAGACGGTATACCGAAGAAAGGTGGTACACCGACTTAGGGCTATATCATTACTCATTTTCAAAACATGCTCCGTAAAAGGCGTAGGGCCTAACTCCGTTACTCAAACCAATTGGCTAGGTAGGTGTCTACCATGGGGCCTCACCAAGTTCACGGCGACTTATTGGCTTACCCACATAGACTAGCCCGCCTTCGGCACCAAAAGGTTCGAATAACTTAGTCGATCTATGCTGGACAACTGCTCCGATACCATAAATGTAACATCCCGTTTTTCAAAAGCGGTATAAATTTTTTTTTCATCGAGTAGAGCATCGGAGCAAGAGTGTAGATAATCATACATCACACAAACATACCCCAACAGCACGTAATCCCCTAGCAATTGTGTCACACCTGGCTATCGTGTCACACCTAGCATGCGTTTCACACCTAGCAATCGTTTCACACCTAGCATTTCACACCTCGCAAACGTATCCCAATACCCAGCAAGCATAACAACAGTACATGAGCATATCACAGAGCTAACAACTACCTCATACAAGCATACCATACACATAGCACATATACGCATACAATAAACATCGATTAGTGCTACGAAGACGCGAACGTACCTTCGTTGATGTTATACGGTATTTCGGCGAATACGGTATGACAAGAGGTCGAACGTAATCGGGGATATCCTATCAAGATAACAACGTATTTTTCAAGGATCTATCATTACGATTGACATTTTAGTCATAAATGACCATTTTACCCCTGACCCTCTAATCGGCGGAATTTCGCCAGCACTTCGTTACTTTGACTCTAATCTTCCAAAATTTCAACATAACTCCTACTCCAACATAATTTTCGAAATTAATACCTTAATTACCCCTAAAACATGATATCTAATCATACTTGAAAGATTAAAGACCAAACTAACATTTCTACTATAACTACCGAACAAAAGACTAAAGCTTAAGACTCTGTGCCGAAGAAATTACCCGAGCTTCACGCTTCTTCCTCCGGACTCCTCCTTCTCTCTAACCTCTCTCTAAAACGGAAATGCTCTTGAGGTTTTGGTGTGAGAATTGTGAAGAATGAAGGTGCCTATTTATAGAGATTTTGTGAGGGCATTTTTGGTCATTTTCCCTTCCTTCCTTTCTATTTTGGCCACATATTCTAGGGTTTCTTCCTCCTCCACATACTCCCCTTGGCCGACATCCCCCTCCCCAAAAGTCCACAAAAAGTTTTCATCTTAATGATGACAACTTGCTTTATGGGGTTTTATCCGAAAAATCCCCGATCGGTGTTCGAATCGCGTAATCTTGAAGAATCTTAGAAAACCGGCAATGAAGCGTCGAAGGTATAATTATCCCCTTTAGAATTATGTGAATTTACTAAATTTTTGATCCCATTCGGGGCATTCCGTTGCTGCCGAACGTTTTCGGATAATCGTCTTCTGATTACGGAAATAACTTCGGTAACATCAAATTCGGATAAAAATTCACTGATTCATAATATGTCCAGATGTTTTCTACTTAATCCAAGGATTTCAAGATAGGATTTAATTTCTATCGGTTCTCATTTATTCTATTTGCTTTTCACGAATATTCGTAGAATATTCTTTAAACCACTTTGTATTTGCTTTCACACTTGCACTTTTCTCTCTCCTTTCCTCTTCATTTCCTTCGAATTGCATGGTCCCCTTTTAGGCAAAAGATGTTGCTTTCCCTTCTCTTTATCTTTCCTCACCCACTTGCAATTATCCCATGTGCAAGTGTTCTCATTGGCTTGTTGAATTCTTTGACTTTTCAACCCTTAACCAACAAGTTTTCCTTCTTCCATTTTCTTAAATTCAACATTTTTTCTTCTTTTCCTCCACCCAATTTCGGCTGCACTCCTTTCCCAACAAGTCTTGACTTTTCAAACTTTGAATTTAATATAATTACTTTATGCCTTAATCACAACTTGTAGTTTTTAATCCATTGGTTAATCTTATGTTAGTTAATTAAGCTTTAGGTATTTATATTTAAGCCTTAGATATTTTATATAAATCATCTTTTAATATTTTCCAAGGGAAATAATCCCAAAATTATCTAAATTAGAGACAACATACTCTCTAATTTTTAATAAATATTTTGTTGCCTTTTAGGATTTATCACAATATTTTCGGGCTATTTCATGACCCAACATTTCACTTAGGGATTTAGCACTTTATCTCCCCAATTTCCATAGAAATTACCTTAGAAAATAAGATAATTATTACTTTCTATTTGAAACCTCATATTCACCTATTTCCAATAGGTATTATTTACGAATTTATGATATTTTCCCTAAGTCAGATTTTAGGGTATTACAGGCTAGTCTATGTGGGTAAGTCAATCGGTCACCGTGAACTCGGTGAGACTCCCATGATAGACACCTACCGCCGTAGGTTTGAGTAACGGAGTTAGGCTCTACGCCTTTTCTTTAAAGAACGTATTTTGAAAAATGAGTACCGATATAACTCGGTGTTATGTTCTAGAGATGGACAGGAACGATGTTCCCTACATTGATTATTACGGCCAAAGAAGACGTACGGCACGTAGATCCGTAATTCCCGAGATGATAGGGTTAAGACTGAACCCAGGCCAGTATATCCACCACCTGTACCTATGCCGATACCGATGCACAGTAGCCCTAATAATTCACATCACTCATCGGTAGGCAACAACTTCACTACCCGAGATCGAGATTTTGACATCAACTCGATGCGGACTACGATAATCTCCGGTTTATCCCGGGCAATAACACCATCCTAACTTGGTATACTATCTCGAACCAGTGTACTACTTTGAGTCGGTACATCACCCTAACTTAGGGAAAAACCTTTACCCTTATTCATGACCGTGAACCTTCGAACGTATACCCACCTGAGTCGGTATACAACTCTGAACCCGTACACAATCCTAATTATGTGTACTATCTCGAATAGATGGCTAGTATACTTTCTGAGCTGGAGAAAACCTATCGGATTGGATCATTCATCCAATAACAACGCCCGTGAGCATTATCAGCGGTTGAGCCATCAAGATGACTCGGAGAATGAATCTTTCAATGAACCAAATCTTCTGCGACATGTCCAAACGAAAGGCTGATAAGGCACTCTACGAACGGAGTACTTAATGGAAAATCAACACGGTGAGACTAGCAAGTGGACATACCCCAGTATCTGAGTAGAGTCAAAGTGACTTACAAGCAAAAGTGACGTAAGGGTCTTCCTACCCATTAAACGATTGGGTAACACAAACCCTATACCTTTTTCCCCTCGAGATAACTTCTAAAAGGTGAATGAACTTTTAGACGGAAAACGTATAGCCGATTTCCACTCCTTTCTGTATCATTTCCAAAGGCTAGATTTAGATAACATGTAGTCTAGACACCGAAGTAAACTTAGTACCAATCAAAGGAAGCTAAAAGAATAGTGATGGAAGTTATACTAGAATTGTTGAACATAGTATGAAATAGTAGGACATAACTACCGACACAATGTTCTTTGGAGTCTCGATTATCATTATGAACCGGGCATAATCATAATCAAGGCATCATTGAAGGCCTTAAAGGTGGCCCATTTTTGTTCTGCTTCCGCTATGCCGGTTTGTTTTCCCGGATAGCAAATATATTTTAGTAAGTCTAGTGGTGAGTAGATTGACTAGTATTAGAAGATTCCTTTATGGAGTATCTACTCAAGGGATGAGATTTGAGTAGAGAAAGGGTGGATGAGTAAGTCCAGAGTTTGAATACTAAACCTGGATACAAAATGACTAAGCTTATTTTGAATATTAAAGTACGTGCTTAGTGAGCATGCGTAGTAAGGGAATAGATCAGATGTCTAGAGTTTTCTGAGTATATGCGATCAAATTGCGAGGGCGAAGGTGTCAGACACCCTTAACTGAGCAGAAATTGCTTGAACCGGATCTGATTAATCAGACCTCTGAACAAAACACGTAATCAAGAGACGACTCCTAGCAAGACAAAGCGGACGAAAGAGCTACGCCGACAAAAAGGAGAAGACATCTAAAGTTCGACGTCGGCGACCATGTGTTCCTAAAACTATCTCCGGTAACCGAGTGTCGGTAGAGAACGCTTAAGAGACGGAAACTCAGTCCACGTTACGTAGGACCATTTGCAATTTTGGCGGAGCGAGGACCGATCGCTTATCGGATAGCCCTACCCCGTACTTGATTCAACCTCCATAACATTTTCCATATTTCTTAGTTATTACAACTAGACCGCGGTCGTGTCATTAGGTATGAGGTATCTTGTATAGCCACGACGTATGGGCGCCACGAGACACTTTACGATATCAAGTGCGACATGACAAAACCTTCGTAGTCGAGCCGGAGCAAATTCTCGATCACCGAGAGAAACATCTTAAAGATAAAAATGTTCGACGAGTAGATATCCGAGCATAGGTCCGAAGTCAAGTTGGTTAGAGCAAATTTCGAGGTGAAATTTTATTTAACGGGGAGAAATGTAATACTGGATAATTATTTATCTTAAATATTATATTTTTATAAATAATACCTATTGAAAATAGGTGATTATGTGGTCTCAAACTTTGGAAACTCACTAACTATTATTTTAAGAAACTTCCCTTGAAATTAAATAAGCCAAGGGTTAAATCTTATAATGTGATACCCAAAATTTCTATTTTGGCAATTAATACCTATTTAAAATAGGAAAGTATGTTGTCTATAATTTTAGTAATTTATTTGTTCATTTTCCTTGGAATTTAAAGAGGCAAAAACCCAATTTTATTTTAGGGAACATAAGTTGTCCTATGATTTTTAAAATAATGCATGGTGCATAAATGACCGAAGTAAACCCAAAAGTTGTGAAAAATAATTAATCCGATTAAAGGAAATTGCTAACAATTAGTAGATAATTAAATCTTCATTTATTAGATTAATTCCAAAAACTTACATAGTTAATTAAACAACATGTTTTAAAGGCACAATTAGGGATGTATGACCTAATTAAAGACCAATGGCCAATGAAGGGCCAAGATTAGCATAAAGATAATTGCTAATTAATTAGGAATGATTAAGGAATGTGTAGGATTAATTACATAAAATCCCTAAAGCCTAATTGACCAACAAAGGATTACTAAAGCATAGGGTTAAGACACTAAACAAGCTTATTAATCAACTTTGACAAGTCAACTAAAATCAATGGCTAGGATTAAACCTCATAAAGCAAGATTCAAAGGCTTAAATTAAATCTAACACTTAAAAAGTCTTAATCCAGGTAATTTGTCAAGAACCAATAAGAGATTTTCTTCCAAAATAATATAAGATTTATTTAAAAAAACAAAAAAGAATACAAAAAGGGGGAGGGGACGAATTGTGAGAGAGAGAGTGTGTGTGTGTGTGTGAGTGTAGTGGAGGAGAGAGGAAAGGTGAGTTGTGTGGTGTGTGAGAGTTGTGAGTGTGTGGAGTGTTGTGAGCCAAGGGTTGGAGAGAGAAAGAGAGAAGATATTTTAAGAATTCAAAAGCTATTAGGATTAATTCAAGACATAAGTATATGAGAACCGATAGAAAATAAATTGTATCTTGAAATATGTTAATCATAGATCAAATATAAAGACTTTTTATGAACAAGTGTATTTTTAGCTTGAAGTAGGTTATCTCCAAAGCCATTTTCATAACTTTTGGATTTATCCTAAAATGACTAAAAGGCTAGTAAAAACCCCTAATTGGACCATAATTCTTGTTATTCCAAGTGCTTCTCAAGAGACTACATAAACTTCAAACTTTACCTCTAAAAGTATTTGAGATTTTATAAGCACATACAATTAGAACACTAAGCAGGGGAAATAATCGGTAAGAGGAAATCCAAAGAGATAAGATTTCATGATGAAATGGAAGAGATAAGGGGAGAGAGTGAGAGGGACGTTTGGAGTGATTGGAGGGTGAGGATGAGAGATGAAGGAAACCCTAGATCCAATGGCCAAAGATTGAGGAGAGAATGTTCAAAGGAATTACCAAAGTGCCATACACTTTTTCTATAAATAGGCCATTCTTTCATTTGAAAATTTCACACCAAAATTGCCTAGTGCAATTCGAAATCTAGAGAGAGGTGAGAGCTAGAGAGAAGCAAGAAGGAGGAGGAAGTTCTTCAAGAGGTGAGTTCTTCGGTCCTTAGCTTTTAAGTTCTAGTCTTTTGTTTAGTAGTTCTTAGTATGAATGCTAGTTAGATCTAGGAAGTAGGAAATAAAATTCATATTCTTGTTTTTATGCCTCATTGCATTGAAAGATGCCTGACGAGGTAAAAACATGATAGGAATATAGTTTTTGAAAGTTGAGAGTCAGAGTAGCGAAGCTCTGGCGAAATTTTATCGGTTAGTGATTTACGGAGTCGGGGTAAAATAGTCATTTGTGACTAAAATATCTGTTAGGATATTATCTATGAATTAATAGAAACGATATTACCTTTATAGGATATACGTGATTGTGTTCGGACCGACGGACGTACTGTATTCGTCAACGAAGGTACGTTCGCGTACTGTAACGCTAACTCTGCTGCTTATTGTATGCTTATATGTGAAGACATTTTAAATATATGTATCGGTTACTCACTTGCTCCGATGCTCTACTCGATTGAAAAAAATTATTCCGCTTTTGAAAATGAGATGTTACATTGAGTCTCTGGTCATATTACGCTCTTAATTGATTCGAATTAATTTAATAATTTTAAAACCTTAGGATGAAATTGCTTGATTCGCAATCTTGTAACTTGCCTTCAATAATGACTAGGTCAAGCAATCCATGGTGGAAATAAGCAACCGGTGACTATTTAGCAATCTTATACCCTCCACGATGCAACTTGTTTAGCAAGTGTGAATGTAACGTCTAACTTTTATATAAGGATTTAATTACGGGTAAAAAGAATTAATCATGATACATGAATTTATCATGCAATTATCAAAATAAATGTTTTTATTTAAAATATGATTTATGATAGTTAAGAAAATTATCGGGATGTGGAAATAATAATATTTTATTACTATTATTGTTGTTGCTAATATTAAAAAATGAAAATAGTTGGATCTTTTGTAGTAAGTTTTCTGTGATGAAAAAAATTAATATTAAAATATTTTGTGTGTGGCAAACCTCGACTTATGGTGGGGTGTATTCCCCACCCTCACACCCACAATAACCCACAATAGTAATGTCCCTCACGTCCCTAATAGTAAAGTAGGGGTATTAAATACCCCCACTTCCTGTCATTTGTGCTTGCACATTCTAGCGTTAGAGGTCATAGATGTGTTTTCGAACAGTTTCTCTAAGTTTCATATCTAAAGCAAAGTTTATAAGATCATTTAGATTTTTTTATTGGTGATTGTTCGTGATTTGCCTTCAAGTTAAGGTTAAGCTTGGAGTTAAGGTAATTGGGTTAATTTATTCAATATGGTTGCTTTGGTGTAAGGTGCTTTCTAAACCTTACTTTTATATGTACTACTTGTATGTATTTTGAAACATTATGTGTATGAAATTATCTCGGTGAAGCGGTGTATTTTCTTACTTGTATATATAAGTGAATATTATTATTGAGATTGTTATTGTTATGTTAGTTATGATGTTTGTTATGGGATGTTGTATATGGAATAATAATTTTGTAAGATGTATTTGTTATGATGTTTTTATGGGATGTTGTATATGGAATAATAGGATGTTTTTGAAAATTATAGCAACATATTATTTTTCTATTATGGGTTATGTTTGGTTGTGTGGATGAGATTTATGGTGAAATTATGCCTATCGGCTCTCACATTCCTAGCCCAGATTTTGAGTTGAGTGTTTTGAGTTGACACCTCCCTATCATGGTATATCGGTGGTTGCATGAGAGGGAACAATATTCTTGAAGTGGCTAGCAAACCTTGGCGAATATACTAGCACCGGTCGGTTGTTTCACATCCACGGGATATAAGGAGAAGCGGAATGGATGAGTGGGGATGATTTAAATAATTGTTTATTATTATGTATGATTTAATTGTTGAAAATAATAATATTATTATGTTAATAAACCTGGCTCTCTTACAATCTTTTCCTACATACTTTATAAATTTAGGTTATTGGGACTTTATGTCCCATCCCATTATTATTAAGTATTTTTCTAGAAAGGCCTATAATTTTGTAGAGGCCAAGGGAAGCAATGAGAGGAATAGGAATTGTGAGCCTTTTTGGCCTCTTTTGGTATTGTGTCATAATGATTTCTATATTGTCATTCTAGGTCCCACGTGTTTTTGAAATATCATATTTAATGTTTGAAATTGGGTTTTGGAATGAGGGTTTAACTCTTGTTGGGTTGGAGGCCTTATTTTATACACTAATAATTTTGGTGGATCCACAATCATATCTTGAGTAGAAATTGTTTTGTGTAGATCCGTTGTGGTGGGGTTTAATATTGTAAGACTCGTGGGCTATGTATTATTCTGTTGTTAATTGTGCCCATAGTTATGGATTTTCTATAGTGGGTTTGTGGGCGGAATTTGTACCCTAAACTCCGATGTGTGTGTTGTTGGAAAGAAGAGGGTTTTCCATTATCACTTGTTAATCAAGATTTGTAAAATCATCATGGTTAATAGTTTTTGGTGAGACATGGTCTTTTACGTAAACATTTTGCATAATGTTAATGCATCTTGCAAAACTAAGCAAGCTAATCATTCTACTATATATAAAGAATCAAACTTAATGTAAATTTGGTATTTTAGCGAGATGATTTGTAGCCTTTCGGTTATTATTCAATCAAGAATATGCTTGACAATCCTTCTAAAATTTCTTTGCAATAGCATTGCCCATTTGTGTACACATTTAAGCAAGCCTACGCCATGGAAATTGAATTAGAAGGAATAAGATTATATTACATAAACATGCACAATCTAATCACAATAGATGTTACTCACAAAAACTACCATTATCCATAAATATTCAAATACTTGTGATAGTAGGTTACTTATTGTTCTCATAGAACATAAACCCTAACCCTAAGTGGGCTAGGATGTGGATATAGGATCAAATAGCTGTCCCCAAGTATCTATGGATGAGATACCTAAGAGGATCGGAGATCACAAAGCACCGAGGACTTGACCTAGGAGCGATTCCTAGGGCCTACGTACCGAAGAGGATCAAAGTCCACGTAGTTCGATGATACGGGAGGCGTTTAGCCAAGGGGGTGGTGTGTGTTCTCTGTGTGCGTATATGCAATTGAGAGAGAGCTTAAGAGATGTGTACCTCTTTAGGTTAACCAACTATATATAGAGGCTACCTTAGGGTTAGGGTTTGGACTTGCTTTGGGCCTTTGGTGCCTCCAAGCCCAAATGTATTAGATGTCTCTGATGGGCCACACCTTGGATGGGCCTAGTATTTTATTCCATAACAGTTTAGGAGCATATTGCAACATAAACACTTATGATATACCAACCTCATGATACTAAACCGTAGCTTTAGGCTGCAGCTTTTCAAAATGAAAATTTATTTCGCATCTACGAAGGATTTAGGCGTGAGGCCCAAGGATATAACTAGTAAATATCCCTCCAACCTCCGAACCTTGTTGTGCAAACGTTGCAAAAGCGGGTCCACTCATTGAAAAGCAATGGTCCCGCAAAACCACCACAAGAATTACCCATATTCAATATATGGAAAGATATGCCAAATGAGATATTCGGGAAAAGAATAAAGTTTTCCACCATCCCGATCGAAGTCACCTCCAAATGATGAGAGTTTTTACGCACATGTACAGTCGAATGGTGTAACACAAAACATCATTACGAGCACGCAATGGTTGCTGACATATCTTGAGAAAACAATGCTATTTATCCGAACAATCTACCCGAACAGCTATAAGCTCGGGTGAATGAAAGGCGAAACTTACCAGAACCAGAAGGGTGCTTCTTGCTTTTTCAACCCAAGAATAACAATAGCTCGATCTGGATATTTCTCGGCCTTGTATCCGGCTTTTAACCAGGGACCTTCAAATACTATCCGGCATCCCGAATTAGAATCTCGGTTTAGGCATCTCGGGGTTGACACTAGAAGGCAAAGAAATCTCTTTGAACTTGGCGTTAATGGCTTTGTCGATGAATTCCGGATGCTTTTGCAATTCATCATACCCGCTCATCTCTACGCGCGGAAGACAATTCCAATCGCATCTCGAACCCCGGTTGCTCCAATCTCGACAGACACCACTCTATCTCGATTTCAACCTCAATCTCGGGCTTCAAGTGATGATCCGGATTCAAACAGACACTCTTATTTCAATCTCGATTTCGCATTAGAACCCCGAACTTCAACCAGGACGCCTTGATTTCAATCCCGGCTTTCATCTGAATCTCGGATTTCCAATTGTAATCCCGACATTCAAAAATTCAGAAATCTAAGTCTCGTTTCGAAAGTAGCAAGGCAAGAGCAAGCATAATCTCGGCGTAGAGCTCGCACGCTCACATTACTCAAGACTTCAAAATCACAAAATCCCCGATTTTCTCCGTCGCCGCAAAACCGAGAATAGGACCTCCGGCGGCCCTAAGTCTTCTAAACGGAGCTTCGAAAAAATCGTCAAACCCCCGATTGGGTTCTCAAACTCCACGATTGTGCTCTCGCCACCGATAATCGGTGGAGCCTCACCATTGGAAGCTCTCGTCGGCGTGATCCGAGAGAAAGACCGAAAGTTTTTCCTTTTGACCATGAGGCTTTTGTCTATTAGGGATTTAAAATCGAAGCATTGGGAAAATCGGAGGTTGACACTGTTTCTTGAATTTAGCCCAATGTTTGGCCTAAAGCTCCTGGTCTTCTTGATGTTACTGCAATTGATTTTCCCCCACTCGGTTGCTCCACAACAATCCGAGCAAAGGCATCTGACTACTTCTGGTGGTGAGCATCTTTGGTCATGGGAATCAAAAATTTACCGACTCCCCACGGACGGCGCCAATGTTCGTCATAGAACATAAACCCTAACCCTAGGTGGGCTAGGATGTGGATATAGGATCAAAAAGCTCTCCCCCAAGTATCTATGGATGAGATACCTAAGAGGATCGGAGATCACAAAGTACCAGGACTTGACCTAGGAGCAATTCCTAGGGCCTACGTACCCTGAAGAGGGATCAAAGTCCACGTAGTTCGATTATACGGGAGGCATTTAGCCAAGGGGGTGGTGTGTGTGCTCTGTGTGCAGTATATGCAATTGAGAGAGAGCTTAAGAGATGTGTACCTCTTTAGGTTAACCAACTATATATAGAGGCTACCTTAGGGTTAGGGTTTGGACTTGTTGGGCCTTTGGTGCCTCCAAGCCCAAATGTATTAGGTGTCTCTGATGGGCCACACCTTGGATGGGCCTAGTATTTTATTCCATAACACTTATGATTTCTCAAATATTTTGAGAATAAACCTTTATGTATTCTAAAAGAATACCTCACCTAACTTAGTCATGTCACAACTTTTGAATAATAGTGCCTTAGTCATTTGTAACACCTTGACTCAAAATGCACAAGCTATAAATGAATCATCATTTTGTATCATATAGATGACTCAACTCCCACTAATCTAGTGATATCAATAAGACTTATGATGTTCTCAACATGGTCTTGTATGTGATCACATGATGATAATTTAACTATCACTATTATGAGACTTGCTCATGACAAAGTGAACTCCTAATTTTACTAACTAAATTCTCTTGATTATTTATGCAACCATCTCTACTAATTCACATATGTGTCTCTCCTTATATCCAAAATGGAAAAATACCGATGACATCCTAAATCAAGATAGATATTTAATTACCATGAAAATATGGAAGGAATTATACATGAATATGTGAGGAAATACCTCACTAAATCAATTCCTTCTTCATAAAAAAGTTATAATAAAACAAACTTATCACCATTGATCTCAACTCAATCTGTTGATAGATTGAAGCTCAATAGGTGAGTGTCATGTAAAACCAACATACTACCATAATAAGAGGTGGCAATCCTCCATATGTGATTACTCTCAATGTAAATAATATGGCATTTCAAAGTACCACACTAATTATAAAATAAAATGGACAGCTCACTTAAATTCCTAAGACCTCTCTGCATTTTCACCAAAATATGCGGTCTCGGTCTCCCGAATATTTTCCTTCGCACTCTTTCTTTTATAAGACAATTATATACAAGAGTATATTTTAAACTGAGCTTCCAACCTTTGAGATTTCAAAAGGATTTAAACACAGTTTGTTGAATCTCATAAAAAATATACATAATTGTCTTTAGTGTGCCCTTCAAGAGGAAAACCGTATCATCCAAGATGTTTATTAACATTATGTTTCTTATTGTAACAATACCACACATATTAGGTGAGTTCAAGTATGAGAAAACTTTACGAGCAACCAAAAAAAAATCCTAAATATTTAATATAAAATGGATTTTTTAATACAAATTTTATACATTTGGCCTAAAAAGTTAACTATATACACATTAAACCATATATGCCTATTATTTTATGGCTTTGAATTTATAGCTTGATAGCCCTCATTTAGAATCTCATTATTTTTCCAAATTTGATTCAAATCTTTATATACATATTTCCAATGAATATTTAATATCTTTTTTTTTTTTGGGGGTGTAATTAATAATGGCTCATGCTAGTGAGATAATAAAATGATGACTCTTCCTATAAAATGAATGGAGGCATCTTAGCCTATCATGCATAATCACTTTTTAGTTAAAAAAACAACACAATGATATTTATCAGAATTTCTTAATTCGTCCTTTAGACTATAAACTACCCTTGACTTTTCTCTATCATTATGTACCCCTAATAACTAGCTCTTAATTAAGATTAATTTAATGAAGCAATTAATGTTATTTTACCTCTTATGCCAGTATCATTAAGCACTAGAACTTTCCTAATGCAAATGTTATCCTAATGGAAAGAGTAATATTTATCTCCTTATAGGCTCAACAATTATCTCTAATAAATTATTATTAAACAAAACAATTAAGTAGATAACAATCATTCTACAAAATCAAAATAAGAGTTAATCATGCTGACAAACTAAATATAAGAGGCAAGGAAAAAACCATCACAATGAAATGTATGTATACCAATGTAGATCATACAATTATAAAATATGCACTAATAACCTAATGAGAATTTAAACAATTAATTTAATCAACAAAAAGTGACTAAAAACTAAAATTCTCCCACTTTTTTTTTTTTTGATCGAAAAATTCTCCCACTATGATTAAATTGATTAATCACTTGTTGGAATTGATGTTTTAAAATCCATAGGCAATTATTTACGCATGCAACATTGAGCATGCTGTGACTACTTCCCAAGAAGCATGTTAATCACAAATATTAATTATGTACATTTAAATTTCAAATATGCATAAATCTTTTATGAAAACTTAATAGATTAATTTAATTAACAAAATGTGATTAAATCATCTTCATAGATAAATTCTCCCACTATTTTGTGCATCCAAATTAAATCTAACTAGTACACATTGTAATGGAGGGATTAACTAATTAATTTGATCAACAAAAATTGACTCTCCCACTGATTTATGTATCCAACAATTGTTTAAAAATAAATTTCATCATATTTCAACTCGAATACAATTTTTCAAAATTCAAACAGTTGAAAAATTGTCCAAAATTATATACATATAAGCTAATTAAATAACATACCCCAAAAAAAAAAATATTTGCTAACTACCATAATGCAAAAATAGCCAAAATTAATTTTTCCATATTGAAACAATTAAAATGTCACATGAAAATAAATCACCATACAAATATTTTGAACAAATAAAGCATTTATGGGATGAAATAGAAATTAAACTAAAACAATTAATCAAATCTTTAATTTCTTGAAAAGCAGGAAAATTTCCAAAGAATTGAGCACAAAATGGAGTTAATGAAACTTTATTGAGCCAAAATAATATCTGGAGATCAAACTTGAAGGCTTCAATATTTCTTTTTGTATCCCGCCCGGTTCACCGAAACCTTCGATTCCGACTAATTCGGATTTCGCCCGCATCGTGTCCACGGTCGTGGGGAAAGAGCTCCCAACACCATTTGCACTATTTTCACGCCTCGAACTGTGGATATGGTGATAGGAAAGCAAATCCCTTACTATTTACTCCCAATAGTTGTTGGTTGAAGGCTTCAATATTAATAACTCAATACATTGAATAATAGTGAATTAAAATAAACAAAAGAAACACACACACTGGGCCAAAATGTGAATCGTGACGTGGTGGGAGAATATAACATTCCCTTTTTGCCAATTTAATGGCCCAAATGATTAGTAGAGCCCAAAGGAAATTTTCCCAAAAATGTGGAACAACAAAAGGCCCGAAATATAACTATAAAACATTAGCTCGAAAATAAAAACCAAATAACAAAGGCTCGAATAACAACAATAAATAATTCAGACAAGTCGAAAAATTCCCAAGGCCCGATGACAAAAACAAATTGCAACGAAAAATCAATGATGAAATAATACATTCGGCGTAGAACAGAACCCTAGCCCCGATGGGGCTAGGATGTTGATGTTGATTGGGACTTGACCTAGGAGCGATTCCTAGGGCCTACGTACCACGAAGAGGATCAAAGTCCACGTAGTTCGAGGATTAGATGAGGCGTTTAGCCAAAGGGGGTGGTTGTATGCTCTGTGACGGCTGTATGTGAATAGCTGGAGCGTAGACCGTGTAGAAGATGATGTACCTTTAGGGTTAACCCGCTATATATAGAGGCTACCTTAGGTTTAGGGTTTGAACGTGGGCTTCTATGCCTCAAACCCCAAGTGATGTGGCGTCATATCTCGTGCCATGTGGATTGCCCCTTGTTGGGCCATACAGCAAAATATGGGCCTTATATAAATCCGTAATGATTGCCCCCGCCCGTAGTTCAAGGTTTTGGGCTGCCAGGGTGTATGATGTCTGGATAAGTCATCCGAGGTGTTGCCCATCTCCTGACGTCTACGTCGGGCTAGGACTTGTTGAGCCAATTTCCCTGTGTACGTGGTAACGTTGCAAGGTCGATGAGTCGGGGTGACATGCCGCGTCTCGTGACGTGCCATGTTGGCGTCCTATGGCTTGAGGACTCGTGGTGAATACCGATGTCCAAAAAGGGCGACTGAGGTAATAACCTCCGGTCCTAAGAGTGCCGCGGTAAGAACCGACGACCTAAGGGTCCGAGGTGGTAACCTCCGGCCCTAGGAATGCCGTGGTGAGGACCGACGACATAAGGGTCCGAGGTGGTAACCTCCGGCCCTAGGAATGCCGTGGTGCCGCTTCGGGGTTGGCTCAGGGTGGCGGGCGCTGTGGATGAGGCAGCCCCTTCAAGCTAGAAGTTCTTTTATTTTATTTTTCCTTTTGTTTCGGCGTAGGATACCGGTTTTGTGTGTACTTTTGAACAATTAACCTTATGAATGAAAATCCAAGTAATTGGTCCATTGTGTACTTTTAACTTTATGCATAAGCGTTATCCGGGATTTTAACCGGGGTAAGGGCAAATTGTCACATGCTCATCCGTGGTCGTCGTCGGGACACACTTTGACCAAGTGGACTCGATCAGGGTCAAGTATGATTATTCGCCTTCTTACTTAGGTGTCAATTTCGATGCATCAAAATATATACCAGGTGCATGGGCCTCGGTGTCGGTTCACGGCGTATGGACCTCGGTGTCGGTCCGCTTATTCAGCGAATCATTTAAGCACTCTTAGAATTGAACATTCGGTTAATAAACCCTTTATTAATTCTAGAGATGATTAGCTTTGTAAAGGCGACAATTCGGACATGAGGTGTCCGTTGCGGCATTTCGGCTACGACTAGGCCTAGCTATAATAGATCCTTAGCTTGTCGCCGTTCCTTGTCCTCTTGATTTGTTTCCTAGCCGGGTTTTCTAGAACGTAGGCTCCTCGTTGATTTTTCCTTAATCCGGTAGGGTCCGTCCCAATTTGCGGCCAATTTGCCATCTCGGCTTTTTGTTACCGACGTCGGCCCTTCGTAGGACTAGGTCTCCCGGTCGAATACCCCGGGCCTCGACCTTTCGTTGTGTTTGGCCGCCATGTCTAGGCCGTGTGCCGTGGTTCATCTTTGCTTCCGTCAAGACTTTACGCTGAGCCCGAGTTTTAACTGGGATCAGTGTAACCGGGGTCGGCGTTCTTCTATTTTTGGAGGTGGATTCCATCCAATTTAATACGGCACCCTTGCGCCCAGTGATGGGAGGGTACCAATAGCTCAAAGGAAACACAGGTGATATGTGGATTCGAAGAAATATGTAATGAACAACCCTTAACTCGTTTGTCCATTATGGGTGTCGTAACCTGGACTCATTTATCCGTTCTGTTGCCCCTGCACCGTAGTTCAGGTCTCTGAGCTGCCGGGTTGTGTTGATTTACCAACTCGGATTAGACTGTTCGTGATTGTCGGGATTGCTTGCGTGCTGACCCGAGATTCCGGGTTTTAACTTAACACTGAGATTCTGGGTTTACATATTTTAACACTGAGATTCTGGGTTGAGATACTCGAACACCGAGATTCTGGGTTTATTATTTCTGAAGTGTAACCGGGGTATGCCTTCAAATTTACTCGGAGCCGGGATTTTAACCAGATTCGGTGTAACCGGGGTATGCCTTCAAATTTACTCGGAGTCGGGATTTTAACCAGATTCGGTGTAACCGGGATCCGTTTTCAAAACTTTGGCAGAGCCGGGGTCCTAACCAGATTTGGTGTAACCGGGTATGCCTTCAAATTTACTCGGAGCGGGATTTTAACCGATTCGGTGTAACCGGGTATGCCTTCAAATTTACTCGGAGCGGGATTTTAACCAGATTCGGTGTAACCGGGATCCATTTTCAGAACTTTGGCAGAGCCAGGGTCCTAACCAGATTTGGTGTAACCGGGGTACGCCAAGGAGGGAGGATGAGAATCCTACTCAAATTTGGGTTCCAAAGGAGAAAAGATGACTCACATCTGGGTTCCCCAGAAGAGAGGATGAGAATCCTGCTCAAAAATCCGAGTCCTGCTCAAATCTGGGTTCCCAAGAAGAGAGGATGAGAATCCTACTCAAAAATCCGGGTTCCCAAGGAGGGAGGATGAGAATCCTGCCTACTATCTTCTCATCATGTGAATTCATGAAGAAACAGAAAAAGATAGGGCATCTAAATTTATACCAGAATTGAAAAGTCTCGGGTTCCCAGGAGAGAGGATGACGATCCTTGAGGAGGGAGGATGAGAGTCCTACCTACTATCTTCTCATCATGTGAATTCATGAAGAAACAGAAAAAGAAAACCCATGGTGGAGAACCCATGGTGGAGATGCCTTGAGGAGATGAGAATCCTGCATTACACATTGTTCCCAACTTATCCAATGAGAGAGGATGAGAATCCTTGAGGAGAGAGGATGAGAATCCTTCATTACACATTGCTCAATTTCCCAACTTATCCAATGAGAGGAGAGAGGATGACGATCCTTGAGGAGAGAGGATGAGAATCCTTGAGGAGAGAGGATGAGAATCCTTTATTCCACATTGCTCAATTTCCCGACTTATCCAATGAGAGGAGAGAGGATGACGATCCTTGAGGAGAGAGGATGAGAATCCTTCATTCCACATTGCTCAATTTACCAACTTATCCAATGAGAGGAGAGAGGATGACGATCCTTAAGGAGAGAGGATGAGACTCCTTCATTCCACATTGCTCAATTGCCAACTTATCCAATGAGAGGAGAGAGGATGACGATCCTTGAGGAGAGAGGATGAGACTCCTTCATTCCACATTGCTCAATTGCCAACTTATCCAATGAGAGGAAAGAGGATGACGATCCTTGAGGAGAGAGGATGAGAATCCTTCATTCCACGTTGCTCAATTTACCAACTTATCCAATGAGAGGAGAGAGGATGACGATCCTTAATGAGAGAGGATGAGACTCCTTCATTCCACATTGCTCAATTGCCAACTTATCCAATGAGAGGAGAGAGGATGACGATCCTTGAGGAGAGAGGATGAGACTCCTTCATTCCACATTGCTCAATTGCCAACTTATCCAATGAGAGGAGAGAGGATGACGATCCTTGAGGAGAGAGGATGAGACTCCTTCATTCCACATTGCTCAATTGCCAACTTATCCAATGAGAGGAGAGAGGATGACGATCCTTGAGGAGAGAGGATGATGATGAGACTCCTTCATTCCACATTGCTCAATTGCCAACTTATCCAATGAGAGGAGAGAGGATGACGATCCTTGAGGAGAGAGGATGAGACTCCTTCATTCCACATTGCTCAATTGCCAACTTATCCAATGAGAGGAGAGAGGATGACGATCCTTGAGGAGAGAGGATGAGACTCCTTCATTCCACATTGCTCAATTGCCAACTTATCCAATGAGAGGAGAGAGGATGACGATCCTTGAGGAGAGGATGAGACTCCTTCATTCCACATTGCTCAATTGCCAACTCCAATGAGAGGAGAGAGGATGACGATCCTTGAGGATGAGACTCCTTCATTCCACATTGCTCAATTGCCAACTTATCCAATGAGAGGAGAGAGGATGACGATCCTTGAGGAGAGAGGATGAGACTCCTTCATTCCACATTGCTCAATTGCCAACTTATCCAATGAGAGGAGAGAGGATGACGATCCTTGAGGAGAGAGGATGAGACTCCTTCATTCCACATTGCTCAATTGCCCACTTATCCGATACACACCTCTCTTAAAAAAATTCCCAAAGAGAGATCCCGGTGATCCTTCCAACTATCTTCTCGTCATGTAGAGGCATGGAGAGTTAAAAGAAAACCCATGTGAAGAAGCTCAAAACCAAAGTCGTTGCTCAAACAACAATTGTTTCTCCGAATCCCTTCGAGGCCGCTACGATTCTTGATTTTGCTACTGTGGATTTTCAGAACCGCCCGTGCAAAAGCATCTCGACCGCGCTTACGGTATTGACCATCGTTGGTCGTAGGAATCGAAATTTACGGTCCCCACGACGGCGCCACTATTCGGCGTAGAACCAGTAACCCTAGCCCCGATGGGGCTAGGATGTTGATGTTGATTGGGACTTGACCTAGGAGCGATTCCTAGGGCCTACGTACTCCGAAGAGGGATCAAAGTCCACGTAGTTCGAGGATTAGATGAGGCGTTTAGCCAAAGGGGTGGTCGTATGCTCGTGATCACTGTATGTGAATAGCCGGAGCGTAGACCGTGTAGAAGATGATGTACCTTTAGGGTTAACCCGCTATATATAGAGGCTACCTTAGGTTTAGGGTTTGAACCGTGGGCTTCTATGCCTCAAAGCCCAAGTGATGTGGCGTCATATCTCGTGCCATGTGGATTGCCCCTTGTTGGGCCATACAGCAGAATATGGGCCTTATATAAACCGTAGCAGTTGCCCCCGCCCGTAGTTCGAGCTCTCGAGCCGACGGATGTATTTTGCCCCTAAGTAGGTTTTCGGGCGGCCCCTCTCGCTAAGCCGACCCTCCGTGTGTCCATCGCGCATTGCGGCTTGGGTCATTCGCTCGCGACCAAGTCTTTTACTCACGATCCGAGGTAATGTCTCGAAGATCCAAGGTAGTAGCTCATTGTTCAAAGATTCGAGGTAGTTTCTCAAAGATGCGAGGTAGTGGCCAAAGATCCGAGTAGTCTTGAGATGTTTCGCCTGTATTTGATTCCAGGTCCTGATCCCGGCTATCGAAGTCACCTACCCCAAAGATCCGAGGTAATGTCTCAAAGATCTGAGGTAATGTCAAGGCAGTTTGATTCCCAAAACCAGCGAGCGACCCGTTGGAGGAGGTCAGAGGAAAACCAGTTGTATGAAACCTTTTGAGATTTTCGTTTAGGTCCCTGTATGAAACCTTCTGAGATTTTCACTTAGGTCCCTGTATGAAACCTTTTGAGATTTTCATTAGGTCCCTGTACGAAACCTTTTGAGATTTTGGTTTAGGTCCCTGTACGAAACCTTCTACGATTTTCACTTAGGTCCCCGTATGAAACCTTTGAGATTTTCACTTAGGTCCCTGTATGAAACCTTTCTGATATTTCGTTTAGGTCCCTATATGAGTAAACCATGGCCTATAAAATATGGTCCAAGAAGGCCATTGTACAAAAATTCCTAAAATTTAAAACTAGTTATATGAAGCAAATAATAGAGCAAATCAATAGAAAACCCAAAACATCCTTCGGCCCATATGCTCTTATTGAAAAAACGTAAAATATTTATAAAAGACCAAAATATCAATAATAAAATGTAGGCCCCGAACGCAACAAAATAAGAGTAAATACCCTTTTTGGTCACCGGAAAAACACATTTGACCCTTTTTGGTCCCCGAGTAAAAATTTTCATTTGGTCCTTTTTGGGACTAAAAGGACCTTTTGGGAATTTCGAGGGATTAAAATGTACAAAAAATGATCAAAAGGACTAAAAGGGACCTTATTTTTCCATTTTAGGGACTAAAAGTGACTTATTTTTTTCGGGGACCAAAAAGGGCATCCGTGTTTTTTCCAGGGGACCAAAAGGGTATTTACTCACAAAATAAATTAGAAGATTTACTAAAGACCCAAAACTTCATTTGGCCCAGTTGATTAATAGAAGAGAAAAGGCCCAAAAATGTGAAGCCCGATCAATTGCCTAATAAATGAAACGACGCGTTTCATCAAAGCCCGTACAACACCGTTTAATGCAATTGTGGAAGCCATTCCATTCCATATGACATGAGACAGTGTCGTTTTGATTAACCGTTTCACCTTCTTCCACACCTAGTTGGACCCTTGGACTTGACCCGCCGACCCAAATGCAAACTTGATGGAGTCTGCGATGGTGGAATATCACCTAGAGGGGAGGTGAATAGGTGATCTCAACAAAATTTTTGCAAGACACTTGGAAACAAATAACCGAGAGGCAGAGAAGAGAAACATACACGAAGCGATTTATACTTGGTTCGGTCTAATACTTTGACCTACGTCCAGTCCCCAAGTACACCTTGAGATTTCCACTAACTCTTCAAACACAAATACAATTACACACTCTGTAACTTAGGATGATCCTTCCACACTCTAATCATTCTCCCTTACAAGTTGTAATCGTACAACCTCATTTAAGGTTCCACAACCTTAAGCTTTAAAACGAAATGACGAAAGTGTTTAACAACTCCTTACGAGTAGATGAAAGATGAACACTGAAGTACAATGAGTATCCGAAGATACTAAAGACAATCGATGAAACAGTTGATCACAATAGTACAAAATTGTATGTCCTGGAATTCGGTGGTTGTTGAGTTGAATCATATGGGCTTTTATAGTGTTTCTCATTAATGCCGTTGAGTGACTTTGAAAGTAGCCGTTGAGACTCATCACATTTTCCGTTAGCCATTTTTGCTCGACATTGAAGATTTATACTGTTGTATCATTTAATGATTTCCCTTTGTTTGTGCAGAGAATGGCTCCGAGTAATAGCTACATCAAGTGTTTCCAAAAGGAAGGACTTCGCCTGCTTCTTGATTGTCACTCTATTTTTTTGACGCGTGAATTCAATGCTCTGATTACTCTGATTTGCTTTTCTGCCAATCAAGGGTTGATCAACTGAAACTCAAGTAAACATACTGATTAAATATGATATAAACGAGTTTGAATATGGTTAGCAACAATTGGAAGGTGACCCAATGATTAATGAAGTGATTAAACTTCCGTGAGATAACAGCTTAAAAACTGGAAGTGCATTCTCAAAATTGCTTTTGAATTCCCGAGAATTGACAACAGAAAGTGAATCCGAAAGGATATCTCGATGATTCTCGAGAATCATGTTCTAATTCTCGAGAATGAGGCGTTCAAGTTTTCGTAGAAGGGCATTCTCGAGAATCCTATGTGCATACTCGAGAATCAATCATTTTCCGAAGCCATACAAAGTGATCGGTCATGGCATTCTCGAGAATCATAAGCCGCCTCGAGAATCACAAGCTATTTAAAACGATACTTGACGAAATAAGGCAAGCCTATTCTCGAGAATCACAAGCTAGTTCTCGAGAATCATGAGTCCATTCTCGAGAATCGAATCCAATTCTCGAGAATCATGAATCATTTAAATCGATATGCAATATTCTCGCTAATACTTGAGAATGCAATACCATTCTCGAGAATCATAGGCCAATTCTCGAGAATCATGAGACCATTCTCGAGAATCGAAGTCGTTGAACTCGACAAATGATGCTTCAGCTAATACTCGAGAATCCTATCCTATTCTTGAGAATCCTAGGCTAATTCTCGAGAACCACAAGACCATTCTCGAGAATCAGAACCCGTTGAACACTGATGTATAAAATTTTGAAATGCCATTCTCGAGAATCATCAATCCATACTCGAGAATGATAACTGAAATACTTAACAAGTTTTATTTTGATTCAAGAAACCTTAGAAACAGTGCAACAAGTGAATATAGCAACATGTGAATCGAGCTAAGTTAACATCCATAGTATTCCATGTAAGTTTAAAACATCGTAGAAAACAAAAATATCGAAGCACATAAATACATCAGAATTTCAAGTGCAATTACAATTAGAAGCGCATTCAACCACTTCAACCTCCCCTTTGTCATCATTCAAAGAGGGCGGGAACAGAGGGACCAGCATTAGAGGCCATAACAGGAGGTACAAAAGAAGGAAGTCTAGAGGGTGGAATGGAATAATAGCTCGCTAGAGTCAATGAGAGGAGCCATGCCGAATCGAGTGAGTAGAAACTGGAGGAGTAGGAGGTACAACGAAGTAGAAGCGGGAGGCTCCTTTGAAGGGCCAAGATTTGTCACAATGTCTTCCAGAGTGCTATGGAAATCCTGAACCATGAGATGAGTCTGAAGTTGTTGTTGAGACAGCTTATGAACTTCCTGCTTAATTTCCTTTTGATGATTGAACAATACGAGAGGCGAGAGTTCATCTCTACTTTGTGATCCGACATTTCGAATCCATGAGAACATCAAGATGAGCTTTGATTTGTCATTTCAAGAGACATAGATTTGATCATGTTGACATTCACCGTTGAAATATTTACATCGCCTTCGAAAGGGATTCGATCTTCGAATGAGAGGAGCCGAGCATTCTGTAGAGAGGCTTCAAATAAATGATGAATTGCAGCTTTGTGAAAAGGAAGGAGCAGGAATGGAGGAAGGTCTAGCACGAGAGGATTGAGCTTCTTCTAGTTTCTTGGAGGAACATGGTTGAGGGGGACCATCAACAATTTCCTTTTCTTTTCTCGAGGCTTAGAGGCTTCGTGAAGGAAATCTTCATATAAAGAGATGTGATTTCTCAAACTTCTTGGGAAACGCAGTCTTATCACTCTTAAGAAGGTACCAAACATTGTTAAACCCAAGGATTTGAGAGACCAAATTGGGATAGGGAATGGTGTACTTCTTGGAAACAACAAAGGTAGACAAGAAGGCGGACATCTCGTATATGACTAGGTTGCTAAAATTCCTTGGTTCCTTGGAAATTGTAGAAGCGAGAAGTCGATAGTCTTTAAGCACGAAGTGAGTAAAGCTTTGACCCTTATTGATCAAATTGTGACTATAAAGGTATCAAAGGACCCTATAAGTGTCGACATATGAGAAAGTTTAAATTTCAAAGGCTCAAAATCATACCGCTCATTGGGTAAAAGAGTTTTAAAACAAGCGAGGCTTAGATAATTTAGGAGGATCTATAGGGGCATTAGAAATCCCAAAATATGTATCGAGGATATCGCGTAATGGTTATCTATTTCCCTCTAACAAAGGTAGTTAAGGTAATCTCTCCATTACCTTGTTCTTCCTCAATCATATTATAATAAAACAGTTTGACAATCATTGGGGAATAAGGAGTGGTAATACCAAGCAAATGCATATATGGTGACAACCAAGGAGAGAGGTCTAGATTGCAATCACGTTTGAATGCTTCTAAGTCCGGATAGACGGTTGGACGAAAGGTCTACTCTCATAGGCAACGTAAAGGAGGGTTCAAAAGGGATTACCACAGGGATTTGCGAAACTTGGAGGACAATGAAGAGCACTCTTTTGGCCAACTAATTTTGAAGCAAATAAGGGAAGAGTTCCACTTCTTGTGGGTTGAGTTTGGATTGCGGGATGTCTGCGAGGAGGTTTCGAACTCGTCTTCCATACTCTTGGAACGTCGTTCGTGGAAATGAGGTGCATCGTCCCCGTACAAGTCATGGGTCTTAGTAGATTCGAACGTTGTGATGTCGATGTCGTCTTGCTCAAGTCTTTCCCTTCGAACGTTGTGACTGTGATTTTGTCTTGCTCAATTCTTGCCCTACTGAATGTTGTGATTGCGATTTCGCCTTGCTTGATTCTTTCCCCGATGGTAGTGAGTTGGTCCGGAAACGAGTCACCGTACGAGGAGAATTGATGGAAGAATTGATGGTAACGCTCTTGGACTTCGACGGAGTTGCAGAAAATCTTGCACCTTTGGTCGGTACTTTGTGCGTGGCTTCTTGGCAAGAGGTCTTTCGGATGATTCTTACAAGGATTTACCCACCGATAGGAGGATGATCAAACAGAGAGAGAAAGGAAAATTAATGATGGAGGATGATGAAGAACTGGGTTCTTTTTGACAGAGAGGGACGACGGGAGTTCTCGAGAGTGAGAGAATGGGATGAAGGAAAAGAGGGTTTTAAGATGAGAAAGATCAAGACGACACAAGCTCGAGAGTGAAACGCACAAAGCGTTGGCGGATGAATCGCCGAATGGGTCTTCGGTCATTCTCGAGAAATGTTGGTGATTCTTGAGAATGCAAAAACAAAATTTCCCAGTTATTTGGTGAGACAGTGATTCTCGAGAGTTGTTGGTGATTCTCGAGAATGTAGAAGCAAATTTTCTCCGTTAGAGGTGGAGTAACGGATATTCTCAATAATCCTAAGTTGATTCTCGAGAATGCTAAGGAATTCGTTCTCTATTCTCGAGAATTAAGGGAGTAATTCTCAAGAATGTCTTTGAGCACTACACTTGCGAAAAGCGCAACGTCAATTCTCGAGAATGGCTTCCCAATTCTCAAGAATGCTATTGTTATTATGAACAGTAACATCCCGTGAAATATGAATTCCCGATAATTCTCGAGAATGGCTTCCAATTCTCGAGAATGCTTAGTGAAAACCCAAAGCAAAATTCTTCAATTCTCGAGAATGTTAAAATCATTCTTGAGAATTAGCATACTCTGTAAGTCTCTGTTTTCAAATACCATAACAGGACACCCGCAAAACAACATCTAGACACTCCGATGCTTAAGTCGGTTTTCTCTTAGTAAATCATTCATTGTAAGAATCTCAAGTCGGGGACTTGGAGATTGGGATATTGATTGCAACTTGTAAGGGGAGTAAGTTCTAGTGAGAGAATTACTCTTGAGTTACGAGTGTGTAATCAATTAAGATAGTGAAAAATCCCGAGTGTCCGGGGACGGACGTAGGTCAAGAGGTTGGACCGAACCAGTATAAATTCCTTGTGTCATGCTCTTCTTCCCTATACTGTCTAGCTCTGTTTTTAGTATTAAAAACAGAGCAATTCACAAAGAATTTTATAATCCCCAATTCACCTCCTCTTGGTGATTAAGCTCCACTTTCACATCCATCTCATGGATCTCTATACCCATTTGAGCCATTCGTGAAGTCATTAGAGAATTCCAAAATTAAATGGCTCGACTATAAATGAGGAGTGGTCACACAAAAACAAGTGTTGAAGAAGGAAATTGAGCATCTCACTCAAGAATCACAAGTGTTGAAGAATAATTTCCAAGAAAATCCTCCTCCCACATTCACACATATGCAAGAAGCGAAGCAAGCAAGAAAGAAAATAAGGAGTTGGAGAAAGTAATGGAGTGGCTAGTGTTAGTTTTCAATTGGTTTTGATGATAACGGACAATTGTAAACACAATTGAAGTTTGTCTTTGTAAGTTGAAAACTTATGTCTAAGGCAAACTTGAGTTTCGGTTTGGAAACTCGAGTTTTGGCTGACAGAGGAATGCTCAAATTTTTATAAAGAAAGGAAAACTTGAGTTAAGATTTGAAAACTCGAGTTTTGGCCATACAGAGCATTCGAGTTTTTCACGAGACAAAGCAAACTCGAGTTTGATTTTGAAAACTCGAGTTTTGACAAGATAGAGAGCAACCAAGTTTTTCGAAGAAACCAAAACTCCGTTTCCATTTGGAAACTCGAGTTTGGGTTATACAGAGTTCTCTAAGTTTCCAACTTTTACGGAAACTCGAGTTTTGTTTTGAAAACTCGAGTTTACCTCATCCGAGAACAATGCTCGTCTCGACCTTGTGAAAACTTCCTTGATTGAATCAACCAAAGTTTTCAACGTTTTCTCATAAAGAGAAAACTCGAGTTTCCGTTTTGAAACTCAAGTTTCGTCATTACAGAGAAGTTTCCAAAGCTTTCAACAAATGTGAAAACTCGAGTTATGTTTTGGAAACTCGAGTTTTGGCCAGCAGCAGAGCTCGCCAATTTTGAGCCTTTGAAAACTCGAGTTATGTTTTGGAAACTCCAATTTTAAGCTTTTGGACTGAAACATGATTTTTCATTCAAGAGTCCAAAACTCGAGTTAGTCATTAATTGACTCGAGTTTGGCACTATTCACAAAACATGTCCAAAATGCCAAATCGCGATGATTGTCTCGTAAAGAGAAAACTCGAGTTTAGTTTGAAAACTCGAGTTTCGGTCTTTGTTAAAGTTCTTCGAAACATGAAAACTCGAGTTTCAAGAACCAACTCGAGTTTCCATCACAAAATTTGAATTTCGATTTGAACGAATTCATGAAATGTTTCGTTTGATCTCAATACTCTTTACCATTACTCATAACTATTCTTAACTATGTTTAATCGGTTTGTTAGTGAGTTTCGGATGGTTTAAGACATGATTAAATGGAGATTAAGCAAAAGCAAAAAGCATGTCAAGACATTTAATGAAAAGTGCAGAAACCTTGCATGCTTTTGGACAAACATTATCCACACGTTTTGGAGAAGTTAATGCTTGCCTTCTACATTCAGCAAACTGCTCTTCCAACGGATTAATAATCGAGAGTCAACTCGAACTTCGCAAAGCTGAATTAACCAAAGAGTAGAGAGAAGAAGACCGAACTTCAATGAATCATCCCCAACGGTTAGGCGAGGATTTACAATGGTCATTAATTGATCTCTACCTATAAATAGAGATGCATTCAAGTCTTCTCAACAACCAACCTGTGCAAGAACGAAAATCAACATAGTTTCATTTACTCTTTGAGTTTTCTTGTAAAAGTATCTCGTTGATACATTTATTCTTCGTGATTATCATATCTACTCTTAGAGAGAGTTTTCTCGATTATAAAGTTATTTCAAGTCGGGGGGACTTGGAGATTGGATTCATTGATTACAACTTGTAAGGGGAGTAAGTTCTAGAGAGAGAATTACTCTTGAGTGCAGAGTGTGTAATCAATCTTGATAGTAAGAAATCCCAGAGAGTCTGGGTACTGGACGTAAGTCAAGTTGTTGGACTGAACCAGTATAAATTATTGTGTCCTGCTTCTTCTCCCTATACTCTGTTTTATATTCATTTTCATATCCTTAAACAGAGCATTCAAAAAGATTTTTGAGAATCCCCAATTCACCCCCCCTTGGTGATTCAAGCTCCACTTTCGCCTAGTGCAAAGGTTTTCTTAGTGTCATGCTCCAAGGGAAGGAAAAAATGAGGAGTTGGAGAAATCAATGGAGTGGCTTGCACAAAAGTCTTCTAAAGGCAACACTCCACAAGAGACTCATCCTCCATTACCTACATGTGAGCTAACTACTCAAACCAAGAAAATCAAGAAAGTCTGTTTTCAACATCCGGAGGAGTCTTCCCTCTTATGGAGGAGGAACAAGGAGTCCAAGCTCAAAAGCCAAATGTCACTTCACAAGTGGAAGTTTTCAATCCTTTGATACCTATTCCCACACAAGCACAAGAAGTAAAGTAAGTATAAAAGAGCATTGAAGAGTCTTCCTACCATTTGGTAATGATCTCATCCTTATTGAAATAGACTCTCCTACTACTTTAACTCATAATGCAATTCATGATTTCAGTAATGATAAGGTGGATGAGGAAATCATTGTTTAATCCACTTAAATGTTTGACAATGTAATTGCTCAAACCATTAGCTCTAGTAGTAGTGATTCTATTGTACTTTTGATGAGTGTGCTCTTATTTCTTTGTGTGATACTTTAATTGTTGAAAATGTGTTTCTTCATAGTACTGTGGATGATTATGATAAATTGAATGACATATTTTCATGTTCTTGTGAGGAGATTAAATATGTGTAGATTGTAATAATGAAAATGCCACTTGCTTCTTCAGTTCCAAAAGAAAGCATTTAGTAAAGTGGTTGATTGTATCATTGATCATAATGCACCTTCTTGTACTATTGATGATTGTAAGCATGAGCATTGCAAAAATGTTGAATCCTGCATGGATGTTAATGTGGTTGATTTGAGTGAGAAAGATCATAGCCTAGAAATGCCAAATGCATAAAATTATTATCGGATTAAATGTTGAATCTTACATGGATTCTATGTTGGAAATTATGCCCTAGGGGCAAGTCATTGTACTTTAAACATAAATGCCATTTAAAGTATTCTTCATTTAGTTATCATTTTCATTTGCATGTTTATAGTGATAATCGTATCCTTGAATATATCTTATTGATTATCCTAAATGCCTCGGTCAATCATCTACGCGGAACGAAGATGAAATAAGACCGTATGACTTTGATGAGGTATGGAGATACGAATCAAAGTCATATGCACTTATAAGAGTACAAGGTGTCAATCGACCCACTATGAGAAAGCTGCATGAATTAAGTCATAAGCTTTTCTCATATATAACCGCGTCACAATGCCCTTTGACCTGAGATCATCATGGATTCCTACATGATGAGTCGCTGATCTTTGACCTAGTCAAAAGTCACCTTTGACCGGTAATGAAAAAGGCTTGGATTGGGATCAGTGGTTTTCATGCGGAGGAATGTGAATGGTCAAGATGGAATTTGTCTCTCACATTTGTAGAGAGATAATATGGGACCCTCGATGAGTGAGTCGGAGAAATGTATGGCCATACTACGATGGAAAGGAGTTTCCATTTCAATTGTTAGACTACTCAAGAATCGAAAGTAATGGTCAAGAACAGAAGTTGACATTATCCATGCCTCATCCTTGACCAAGTTATCGCGTGACAAAAGGGACGTCACATGGTTGTATGATAGATTGTATCGTATCATCGATCCCCATATGAATTGGGTAGTCGCAATGTCTTGCTAGAGGCCGCTTGCGACTTGTGAGCTGATACAGTATTAGCCCGCTGTCAATCTCATGTGGGCCTGCAGGGTCGCACACAAGAATAGTCCAACACGAGCAATAGTGTCCGATTCATCGAATCTTAGATATGTCTAAGATTTAATGAATACATCATTTAATCTAGGATGTGTGTGTCTGTGTGTGAGTATTAAATTAAATTAATAATAATATTATTTTTATAGATAATAATATTATTATATAATATTTAATTTATTTGATAAAGATTTAATTAAATAGAAAGATATCATATCTCATATTTAATTTTTGAATAGAGATATCATATATCTGATTTAATTTAAATTGAGATATATTATCTCAAATTTAATTAAATAGATAGATATCATATCTCCGATTTTAAGCAGGCTTTTAATTTGGATTAATTGAACAGATTAGATTAGATCTGTTGGACATATTTAATTAATATCCAAATTCCAATTTCAAGATTAATTTTGAATATTTTAATATGGCCCAATTCGGGTTTTAAAAACTCTCTAAAAGATATTGATCTAGTCGTATTAAAATGAACCAACAAGCCGCGAAAGAAATCCTAGAGAGAAAAACGTGAGACACAAAGTAAGAAGGCACTAGCATGCTGCCCTACGTGTTGGAGAGCTGTTCGGTGTGGATACCGGTAGAGGGAGTGGATTCGTAGAGTCGGCTCCTAGAGATTGATCGAGCAAGAAGATGTTAGCCCACGTGTTCGAGAAAGGACGCATACAAGCTCATATAGGTATGGTTTCTCTAACAAACCTTGATTTAAACGTCGTTGATAGATCCTCTCTTTGGGATTCGTAAAATTTTAATGGATGAGAATCCTTGCGCTGCATGTACGGATCCCAACATGCTAATGTGGTTGATTTGAGTGAGAAAGATCATAGCTAGAATGCCAAATGCATAAAATTCCCATTGGATTACTTCCTTGTAGTCTTGTTGGTGACAAAGATTCTAAAATTTTGATTGATAAAATTCTGTATGTTGGTGAATCTTTCCAACAAGTACTTTCTTGTGATTTGCCACTTGACTTAGAAAAGAAAAATAATTGTTTTGAATCTTTACACACTTTAGGTGGTAATGATTTAAAAAATTCTCTTCCTTCTTCCACTCTTTCGCCTTCTATCTCTTGCGATTGCAATGATGATGTGTACCCCAACACTAAGTTGGATTCCGAACCTTCCACTTTGCAAACACGAGATTTTTCAAAATATAATTGTTTGTCCGACTCCTATTGATGGGAGCGTCATTGATTTCCTTGAATGTGATAGTTACTTGGAGATTTTAGAACTTAACATTCCTTTAGTTCATTTGAAATCTCTCCATGCATGTTTCTATTTTTGGATGGGATACTGCTATTTGCTTGTTTTATTTACAGGCAAACTCTTGGAAAGGTTGTCGATGGAACCACCATCCACCTTACATACTTGGACCTCTTCCGATTGATCCCGAGCCACCTCCACCAAGGAAATTCGATGTGGGAGAAGGTGTTTTAAAAGACAAATGTATGATTCTCATCGGGGATGAGAACTTCTCCTTCAAGCGACTCAAGATACTCTAACAAATGTTGTCTCTTTCCTCACTTATTTTCTTCATAATTCCTATGATTACTTGGGCTTAATTGTTGTATGAGGAAGAAAATTGGGGAAGGGACACAATCCAAAGAGAAAAGTAGAAGCAAGATCATTTAGAATGTAGAATAAGTGTAATATCTTGAATCTTGGGCCTTGATACTTGAGGATAAACCTATACCGTGCAAACGATTAAGCTAAGTTCGGGAAGTGTGACAAATATTATGAAAGAAATTTTCCTTGATGTTTGAGTAAAATGAAATACTGAATTTTGACTCAATGGTCGATTTACTCGAAATGCTCGATTTTCCCAAACCCGAAAATTTTGAGACACATGTTGGCACAAAATGGAACCTATGGGATTAACATTTCTTTGTCTCACTCGCTTAATATCTCGGCCTAAAGGGATGTAATACCGGATTTTATTATCTGGAATATTATGAATAAAATAGATATTTCTGATAAGTAAAATTAATGTCTCTAGACTTGTGTAAATTTAGCCTATTATTCTAAGTTAAATTCTGTAGGAAATCGGGAAATTAAGGGCCAAAGTGCCAAAATGACGAAAATGCCCCTAAGGGACATGAATAACTTAGAAAAATTTATGAAAAATCCAAAAAGGCAGTAAAATGACCAAGTGAATTAGGAGAATATATTATCTCTAATTATGGTAATTTAATAAATTATGAACTTGGAGAAATTGTATAAGAATGTCCAAAAGTCGTAAAAAGACCATAATACCCTTGTAAATTATCGAATAAAGTAAGAGGCATGGAAATGCTAATGTTAATGCAAGAGTATGAAGGTAATGAGATATTTTAAGTAAGAAAATTATCAACTTGTGATAATTAAGTAATTAGGTAATATTGGGCTAATTACTTAAGCATAAGCAAAGGAAATTCACAAGTAATTATGTAAAACCCTAAAATTAGTGGTTTTTGTTTTAAAATTAGTAAAAACATGTTTACTAATTAATTGGAAATTTTGGAGAAAAATAGTTGGGTTTAGGTATTTTTAAGCCTAAATACAAGAATGGACCAATTAGAGAATTTTGTGGAATTTTTGGGAAAAATTAAATAAGTAAATGATTAAATAATTAATTAAATAAAAAAATAAATATTTATTAAATTAAAGAGGGGGCCAGCCGAAATATTGGACCCAAGAAGAAAAAAAAATGAAAATAAGAACAAAAATTATATGTGCAAGTGGGTATTATTTTATTAATATAATTAATTCAAGCAAAAAAATGTGAATAGTAATTTAGAAATTAGGAAACGGATCCTATCTAGAGATCTAGGAATGAGATTTCCAAAGTCAAGGAAAAATATTGATCATTGAGTTATTATCTTCAGTTAGACTCTTCCGGAAGAAAATTCTGAAGTCGTTTGTGCATTTCCTAATAAAACAAAATAGGGAAAAATGCATATAGGTATATTTTTAGATATAAAGAAAATAAATTCTAACTCAACATCTAGGAATGAGTTTGAATTTATTTTGACATATTTGGAATCGGTGAATTTTTCGAAGAAGTTGATAATTTCGTAAATGCGTTCAAACCTAGGACGCGTTCGGACACGTTTTCGAGAAAACTTCAACTCGACTGTTGGAGCCCTATATGGGGTCAAAATTTAGGTTAACTTGGACATTTCTAGTAAGTGAGAACATGTCTTCAAAGTTGTAAATCCAGAATTTTGAGATTTCTCCGAAATCACGCGAATCGGGTACCGATCGGGGAAATTCGATTAGACCGGGCTAAAAGCAACCCAAGTCACCATTTTTGGACCAATCTTGGGCTGCCACATCAGCTCTCAATTTCGGCCAAGAGGCTCCCATGGTCACTTAGAGGGAGAAAGAAGAGAGAGAAGCTCGGAAAAATTCGAAGAAGTCTTCAACGGGTAAGTCTTTTGGTCTTTAGTTTTAGTTCGGTAGTTAGTAGAATTTTTAGATAGTTTTAGTAAGTAGGGAATGAGATTCCTACTATTGTTTTTAGGCCTCATTGCATTGAAAAATTCTGATGAGGTAAAAACTTAGTGGGGATCGAGTACCGAAAAGTTGAAGCTTTTATAGCTCTTTTAAAAGTAGGGGTTGTAATGCTAGAATAGCCTTTAAATTTTCAAGTATGATTGGATATCATATGGGAGGGCTATTTTAGTCTTTATTTTTGAAAATCAAAATGGCGTCGAAGTTCTGGCAAAATTTCGGGAAGAAAATTTGTCAGAGTAACGAAGTGCTGGCGAAATTCCGCCAATTAGGGGTATAGGGGCAAAATGGTAATTTTTACCTAAAATGCCAGTTATTGTGTCAAATCACTAATGAAAGTGATATTACTCTTATAGGATGTCGAAATCATAGTTTGTCGCCATTATACTGTCCAATGTGCCGCATGTCGACAAACCGCTTTTTCCGTCGAAAGTACAAGTTTCCGCGAAACATCTACGTACGTCAACGAAGGTACGGACGCGCATCGTAACACTAATCTTGTGCTTCTTAAATGCATATATGTCTAAGATATGTTCGTAGACCGTTATACGCATGCTTTTATACGGGTTATGTCTTATAATGCCGTTATGTTTTCCTAGCGCCGAGGACACGAGTGAGTATCGTGGCACCGGTGAATAGTGCAGCCGTTGTTGTGTTGTTTTACATTGTGGGGCTTTCATATTGCTTATTGCTTAGTTTTGTCGGCATAATGATCATGCATCTGTTGTATGCTTATGTAGTGATATACCGTTGTATTAGCTCTAGAATATCTCGTTGGTCAGTATACCGTGTTGTTTGGTTATGAGGTTAACTGTTACCCGAGATTCAATGCGTTGAATTGAATCTCACTGTAGTAGCTTCATGACTTTGAAAAAAAAAAAAATCCGCGTTTCAAATTGGGATGTTACAAGGGATGAGAAAGGAGGCCACATGAATTTTATTTGATGATCATAAGAATAGTCAAAGAATAATTAAATATTGCTTCCTTTATAAATTTGTGACACATGTCCCATATTTTTAAAAAATTAATACACACAAGTGCATGAATTACAAGTCAACATGATTGCTCAAGAAGCCTCCCAAGGGTTTATAAATTTTGGCCAAATGGTGAGGAAGAGAAAGAGGAAGCAAATTTTCAACAATTAATTAATGTGATTCCTCAATCAAGTGGCTAGGTGGTAAGATGAGAAGGAATGAATATTGAATGATTAAAAGAACATGTGATATAAGAGAGCATTCATATGGGAAATCCGAAGAAGTGCCCACACTAAACCGAAGAACCAATACGAAACCCGATTACGTTACATAGCAAATTCAACATAAAGAGGAAAATAGAGCATTCATGGGAGAATATTTTTAGACGGAGGGAGCATCATTATGTCTGTTATTATTAGATTGCTTACTCCGTCAATCCCACATCCTATATATTTAGCATATGTACGGTCACATAGGAATATATATAACTCTTAATCATATGGCTATATGGGAACATACATAACTCTTAAACCATAAAGGAAAATATCTTTTTATGAACCCATATCTCTCCATATTTGCATAACGGCCGATCTTGAATTAGACTTGGGCCCTAATCCACCAAAGGTAGAGTAGATACATCCCAACAATCATTTTAAATCTTTCTCAAGGTATCAACTTTAGTTGATTTTTCTCAAATAATATTGAATAATCCAGTCGTAAAATACATTAATTTAAGCTAACTTATTTAATTTCTCTGGACAAATTTAAATGAGACATTTTTGAAGGAATGAAAATATTAAAATATCTAGTCTACTTGGCAATTTTACATTGCAACTTTGTCAACACACGCAATTGAATTGATTGCATTTGTCACTGTCAAAATTCCTTCGATCACACTCCAAAACTCATTTAATTTGGAATCGCTTTGCAATGTTCATAGACAAACGTGATAATGTTGATAAGGTTTGTATGGTGGTATAGTAGTGATAGTGATATGCTGACTTATAGGAAACTTCTCATATGGTTTGGATGTAAGTCAAGCTTTGGTTTCCTATTAACATTCTAAATGGGACATTTTCAAGTCCATCACTTGCAAATTTGCATGACTATTGTGAGTTTTCCTTTTAAAAGAAATTGTTAATTAATTACTTTAAACCTAAAATCTAAACAATTTATTACTCCCTTCACTCCGTTTTAAGTGTGGTACTACCTCATGTGCTTATAATAAGAGCTAAACCTCAATCCACAAGGGTGTTTTAGGAAAGTCAACACCAATTTATTACAAATATTTAATTTAATTAATTTCTTTAATATTCTCAACTTAGTCGTCTAGCTAACTGGAAATAGCATTGTTTACTTATCTTCAAGAAACATCTCACAAAATTATTTCTATGTACACCTCTTTTGTGGATAACTCCTGGTTTTTGCAATGAGCTTGGCATTAGAAAGAGAGGCTTATTTGAAAAAATATAATGGTAGGAACATCAAAATCTTATTTTATATTGTTCCTTTTTTATTGATCTCGTTAGGTCCCATCTTACACCTTAAATTAATTTGAAGCAATTAATTTAATAAATGACATGTGATGAGGGGGAAATAGAAAATATTCTATAATCAGTTCAGAAGAATTGCTTCTGAGTAAATATCTTGTTTATCCAAAAATCCAAACTGAATAAATCATTAGCTTCAATATTATTTATATATTTATTCATGTTAACTCGTGTTTAGATGGTAATAACTTCTATAAAATTTCGTTGGATATAAAATTGGAAAGCTACAGAATATAAAGACAAAATTTTAAAATAAATAAGAGAACAAAATCAAGGCATTCACCGTATAATCTGTTTATAAGTTCCATCATCAATTCCACTTCCATGCCTTCACTTCCATGGTACCAAATGGGGCATATTAGTATCATAATTCTTACTCCACGCATCAGCTACAATGTTACATTGATCAAAGCTACAAAGCTGATGGTATAAATTTTTGAAAAGAAAAATACTTATGTTTGATATAATAGAAATGATAAATGGATTAATTGCTTCAGCTACCATCAAGGAAGCAAAAGATTATGTATTATGTACTGTTAATGGCTTTAATGATTTGTTTTTCCAAAAGATCAACTTGATGCTCATCGGCCTTCTGATATTACTGCTATTCAGGTATTCTTTCATACAATAAGCCAGATGCTGAACTAAACAAACATTATAATAAGAAAATCAATAATAACAGTCCTGATAAAATTATGAAAATAATTAAAATAAAAATAAATACCAATATGCTAGAAATAATAATAAAAATGAAAATAATAAAATATGTAACTAAACCTTAATTATTTCTCATCCCATATTCCACCAAAAAGTCTTCAGACTTCATTTATAGGTACATGGATGCCGTGCTTGACTTGTAAGTAGACCCCAAAATCAAACTTCATTTACATGAAACAGCTTCTAAATATTCCAAAGCCATTCCACATAAAACACCATTTTCTTCTTGACCGACTAAGAAATCAAAATAATGCAATGATAATGGAAATGTGGTCCCTCATCGTTGTATGGTGACGCGGGACTTGGGAGTAGTGACTAGACCTATAAGTCACAATCAAATTGACGAATTAATGAAAGTCTCCTTAAGAATAACGGTGAAGGTGCATCGAGGGGACATATTTTTACCAATTCCAATTCTTTTACTGCACACAGTGGATTTATAATCCGTTTTTTTTTTTTTGGTCGGGTTCAGCATCTGGCTTATTGTATGAAAGAATAACTGAATAGCAGTAATATCAGAAGGCCGATAAGCATCAAGTTGATCTTTTGGAAAAACAAAGCATTAAATCCATTAACAGTACATAATACATAATCTTTTGCTTCCTTGATGGTAACTGGAGCAATTAATCCATTTATCATTTCTATTATATCAAAGATAAGTATTTTTCTTTTCAAAAATTTATACCATCAGCTTTGTAGCTTTGATCAATGTAACATTGTAGCTGATGCGTGGAGTAAGAATTATGATACTAATATGCCCCATTTGGTACCATGGAAGTGAAGGCATGGAAGGGGAATTGATGATGGAACTTATAAACAGATTATACGGTGAATGCCTTGATTTTGGAGACTTGTTCAGGATCACACACAGGCACAGTGACAACACTCCCACATCAGTCTTGTAGCAGTTATGTGCAAATCGCTGCAACAATAGTAGCGTTTTGACCGGGTAGCGGTTCCAAATAACTGCGCGCTATAAAAACGCTTGCCACGATGAAGTTTGTAGCAATTGCTAAAATGGCTACACATGTCATTTGCAGCGGTTCTAACAGCTATAAATGTGCCTTTTTGATAGCTACAAAGGGCTGTTTTTTTTTTTTTGTAGTGTAGGTTCTTTTAAATTCATTTATTTTTCTAGTAAATGATTTTTTATCTTGTGAATTCTCTTATTTCTGTTGTGGATAGCCACAATGTTTCTGTTTGCTACTTGTTTTTCTTTGAATTCTTTATTTGTCTTATAAATATCTTTATTTATCTTGTAAATGTTATATGTCTTGCAAATGTTCTTATGAAAAAAATAAAGCAAAGGCATTATTATCTTTTCACGGACAAAACTTAATTTCATTTTGATCTAAGGAGGTGCAGTGAAATTTCAGAATCTTTTAAGAGTTGAATGAAATAAAATTGCTTCCATTGAACTAAGTGAAATTGCCAAAACATCAACCATTGTGTAACATTGTATAGATTACAGTAGTCCTAAGGTTTAGAAAGGAAATAGCGGAATAATAGAGTAACAGAATAACAGAATAACAAAAACGATAAGATAAAGATAGTCTTCAGCTGCACGCCTACTCCGGGTACTTGCCTCGATCCCCGAACCGTGGTCCTCCTGACCCTGAAGCTACAGCTGAGATTCAATTCATCATATTGAATCTCAGGTAACGGTTAACCTCATACCCAAACAATACAAGTATATAGACAATGATATTCTAGAGCTAATACAACGGTATATCATCACAAAAGCACTCAGCAGATGCTTGATCATTATGCCGACAAAACATAAGCAACAAGCAATATGTAAGCCCCACAATGTAAAAACAATAACAGCCTGCACTATTCACCAGTGCCACGATGTACAGTCGTGTCCTCAGCGCTAGGAAAACATAACGGCGTTATCAAAACCATAACCCGTGAAAACTGTCTGTATAACGGTCTACGAACTATCTATCATATGTATATGCATTTAAGGAACACAAGATTAGTGTTACAGTACGCGTCCGTACCTTCGTTGGCAACGTTAGGTACTACCGGCGGAAAACGTACTTTCACGGAAAACGTGAACTTCAAACGGCGGTTCGAACAGCGTGACGGCAAAGAAATCGAGATTCGATATCCTATAAGAATAATATCACCTTTATTAGTGATTTGACACTATAATTGGCATTTTAGGTAAAAATTACCATTTTGCCCTCTACCCTTAATTGGCGGAATTTCGCCAACACTTCGTTACTCGACAAATTTTCTTCCGAAATTTTGCCGAACTTGACGCAACTATGATTTTCGAAAATAATGACTAAAATAGCCCTCCCATATGATACCCAATCATACTTGAAATTTAAAGGCTATTCTAACAAATTCTACCCTTACTTTTGAAAATCTGCGAAAGCTTCAACTTTTCGGCGACTCGATCCCTACTATGTTTTTACCTCTGCATATTTTTTCAACGCAAACAAGGCCTAAAACAAGAATAGGAATCTCATCACCTACTTCCTAAATCTAACTAACAATTCTACTAACTACCGTACTAAAACTAAGAACTCGAACTTAAAGACTAAAGCCCGAAAGACTTACCCGTTGAAGACTTCCGAACAATTTTCCTGGTGTGAAAATGAAGAGAAGGGGGTATTTATAGAAACGGTGGTAGGGTTTCGGCCGTCGGATCAACTTTGTGAGAAGCGATCTGGACCGTCCAACACAACTTTTGGAAAAAACCCTTTCTCCCCCTTTTGCTTTCACACTAGGCCGAAAATTCAAGGGTCTTGGCCAATGGGAGGTGGCCACGTGTCACCTTCCAGAAGCTTTCAGACCGATTTCTCCGATCGGTACCCGATTCGCGTGATTTCGGAGAAATCTCAAAATTCTAGATTTATAACTCTGAAAACATATTCTCACTTAGTAGAAATGTCCAAGTTAACCTATATTTTGATTTCATATAGGGCTCCAACAGTCCAGTTGAGTCTTTCTCGAAAACGTGTCCAAACGCGTCCGTGTCGAAACTTGTTTTCGAAAACATCAATCTCTTCGAAAAATCACTTGAATCCAAATATGTTCATGAAAATTCCCAATTCTTTTCCAAATGTCACAACATAACCTTTTCGTCCTCTTGGCTATCGGCCCTTTTCTCGAATTTCCCTATTTCGTCTTATTAGGAAAAAGCACAAACGGCTTGAAAATTAACTTCCGCAAGAGTCTAACGGAAGATAAAAACCCACTGATTAATATTTTACCTTGACTTTGGGAATCTCATTCCTAGATCTCTAGATAGGATCCGTTTCCTAATTCCCATTTTACTATTCACCCTTTATCACTTTAATTAATTATATTATTATTATAATAAAACTTATATATTAAGTTTTCTTTTATTTATTATTATTTTTTTTCTCTTTTTCTTTTTTTTTTCTGCCCTTTTTTTTATTTCATTTTTTCACCAATTTTTGAGCTTTACACAATTATCTCTTAATTTCCTTTGTTTATACTTAAGTAATTAGCCCAATATTACTTAATTACTTTATTATCACTTGTTGATAATTTTCTTAATTACAATGCCTCATTACCTTCATACTCTTGTATTAACATTGGTATTTTCATGCCTCTTGCATTTTTAGAAATTACAAGGGTATTATGGTCTTTTTATTACTTTTTGAACCTTCTTATACAATTTCTCCAAGTTCATAATTTATTAAATTACCATAATTAGAGATAATATACTCTCCTAATTCACTTGGTCATTTCTTGCCTTCGGTATTTTTATAATTTCTCTAAGTTAATTACCCTTTACAGGGTCATTTTGGTCATTTTGGCACTTTGGCCCTTAAACTCCCTAATTTCTTGCAGAAATTCTACTTAGAAAATAGACTATAATTATACAAGACCGGAGATTGAAATTTCACTTATCAGAAATATCCAACTTTTATTTATAATATTCCGGATAAATATCCGGTATTACACTAGAAATATTGATAAGTCGGCTATGCTAGAAATGGGAAAACCTTCTTTCCTTGTTTTCCTACTCTTACTTCATTGCTTCATGGGCTCCTTAGCTTGGAGTGATACAAACATCGATCTTGATAAATCACTTCTTTCCCTAAATCTTATATCACTTTAGATCCATATGATTTCTTAGCTAATTGGTCTGTCTCTTCTTCTCCATGCAATTGGACCGTGTCGATGCGATACTCGTCATAGAAGGGTCCGATCCTTGAATCTTGGTGGCATGGAACTTAAGGGCTCCATATCTCCACAACTAGAAATCTATTGATCCTTGTTGAACTTGATCTCGGTGACAACAATTTTTATGGCCAAATCTTGGAAGATTTAGTTCGATTGTGTAATTTGAAACTATTCAACTTGAGCTACAATGACTTTCATGATGAGCAAGTTCCAACATGGATAGGAAATTTATCTGCACTTGTGCAACTAAATCTTGAAATAACAGTCTTAATGGATTTATTCCATTATCTCTATTCAATTTGTCATCATTGGAGATCTTTGATTGTACTTATAACTTCATTGAAGGGACAATTCCACTAGAGGTGGGCAGACTTGAGCAATTAAAGATTTTACGACTTGGGGGTAACAGACTATCGGAAACATTCCTCAAACAATTTCCAACTTATCTTCCCTTGAGTTATTGAGTTTGTCTTATAATAGTTTGTCGGGTATGATTTAGATTATTTTCAATCTTTACATATGTCTTTGTTTTAAACTTGTGTATTTGGTTTGCAAGATCTTATTCTTGAGGAATTTTGGTCTCTCTCAATTGTTTTTTTGTTGTTGGTGTTTTTCTGAATTTTCTTCTTAGTTTTTGCCAACTTTTTCTCTTCCTTTTCAAAGGGGAAAAATAGCCATTTGTCATCGAAATTTTGAACTGGATTATATAGTCACAACTTTTTTTTTTTGGGGGAGGGGGACTGGTATGATATTAGTCCAAGTGATGGATCAAAAGGCACATCTTCAATCTTAGAAGGAATGTTATTTATTTTTCCATTAGAAAAAAAAATTGAAGGGTTTTTTCGAATTGAGTAAACCTTACAACAAACATACCTAAAAGATTTAATTCCGGTTTTAATATACCAAACTATATTTTAATTTTATTATTTACTACAATTATTATTTTTAAAAGTTTGTATAGTTAACAAAAAGAATTTTTCGGGGTTCTCTCAACAAGCTGGTGTTTTGATAGGAAAGATTAAAAGGTATAGCAAATTAAATTTCAACACGCCTCTTAGTTTTAATTGTTATTAATCTATCCAACTTTCTCAACCAAACACAAAACCAATTGATTTAATCTATGGTTATTACCTTTTGAAAATAATAGTTGTTGAGTTTTATCATTTAGAGTATATTTGTGTTATTTCTTAAAAATGTGCAAGTCTTATTACATGTGTGTGTTTTTTTTAAGAAAAATAAAGTTATCTCATATATATAATAACTTGTTATACGTAAAGAATTGTTATTGACATTACCTTTTTCTTACTCCCACATTTTTGAAGGAGGCATATCAAATGAGATTGGCCATCTTTCACAACTAAAGATGTTGTATCTTGGTGTGAATCAACTTGCTGGTTCTATACCATCATCAATAATTAACAATTCAGTCTTTGAGAGATTGATCTTGGAATGAATCAATTATCGGTAGTCTCTCAACAAATCTATATTTTGGACTTCCAAAACTTGAATTATTTTATGTGAGTGAAAATAATATGTCGGAAAAATACCCTCCATTTGACGTCAATGCAAAGAATTAGTAAGGTTGCAATTGGATGATAACAGATTCAATGAAGGAACCATACCAAGTGACATTGGAAATTTGACAAACCTCCGGCTACTAGATCTTAGCAACAACAACTTGCAAGGTAAGAGTTTTAATCATAAGATAGACTTTGCTAGCGTAACTCTTCCTTCTATACTCAAGGTTTTCGCCTTCCAATGACTAGTCTTCTTTTAACTATATCTTCTCATGAAAATCATTGAATCATAAATTTGTAACAGAAAATCATAAATACCTTCCCTATTCATCCACTTCCATGAAACTATATCTTCTCACCACATCCCTCCCGACCAATCAAGAAATTAACATTTTTTTGATATAAAATAACATAGTTCGCACTATTAACTTTTACCCAGGACATCAAACAAAATTTTCCAGACATTCTACTACACACTTAAATAGAAGCTTATGCAAAAATCAAATAGGCGTCAGCCAATTGTTTGAGAATCTTCTTTGTGTACTTTTTGAAATATGTAATTGGGCCTCCATATCATGTCCAAGTTCATAGTCTTTTGTAAAGACCTTTTTTATGTAACCTTTTATCTTCATTTAGTAAAGTTGTCTTTATATAATAAAATAATCAAGAGAAAACATTAATTCTTTGCATGGATGAAGAGAAAATATGGGAGTAAATAAAATATAAAGAAACAAAATGATGAGAAGAGAAAACTGAAAAGATAATGTTATTTACTCTTTGTGCTTTGGATGGATAGAAGAAAATAAGTAAATGATATAATGACAATAACACCCTTATCTCATGTTAAGATGGTGAAGGTGGAAGAGGGGGAGCATGTGGAACAAAGTTGTCCTCTTAAAATCCCTCCATGTTTGGAGACAAATTTTGGGGAGAAAATGGGGTGGGTCTCACACCCTATTTTGTCCTCTACTTTTTCTTCCTTCCTCTTTTTATCCCTCATTATCTCTCAATCGAGATTAGTCCTCTCCAAAAATTAATTTCTCCATGACCAATACAAACAAACAAGGCAAAAGGGGTCCCTGCCTTATACCCCGAGAAGGATAAAACATCTCATGATTATATTTGATTTTTGTTTAGATATTTTAAATCATATTTTAATTTTATTATTTATTGGTAACTATCATTTTTAAAAACTTTTTAAACAGAAAGAATTTTATTATTTATTAGTAATTATTAATTTTTTCTGCAACGAATGATGAAAACCAATGGCCTATTGGATTTCAATGCACCTCTTACTTTTAATTTAATCATCATGAATTCAAATTTTTCAACCAAACACAAAATTAATTGATTTAATCTATGGTTATTAATTAGTCCACCCGAGTTAAAAAGGGCTATACCTTATTGAAAATAATGGTTATTAATTTTTCTCATGGGTTTTATCTATCCTTAACTTAATAAAATATTGAAAAATTTAAAAACAGGGAGCCCCTAAGGCAAAATAATCTTATAAAGATGATAAAAATGACTGGTTGGGATTTTAAATGTTTCTTTCTAACCTTTTACTTTTCATTTATCCTTATATTTTTATTATCAATGTCATGTTTTTTAGCTTCTCTTTTTAAAGGAAACATTTTGCTGGTACTTATACGTTCCGTTTAATTTGTATTACTTTTTTATTGAATTAATTCTTTAACATTTATCTGTGAGTACCAATAGCCTTTGTGCCTTTGCTCTGGAAGCATTATTAGTCCCTATACAAGAGTTAATAGTACTAATAGAGCAAAGTTAAATAATTCATTATATTAAGGAGAAAAAAGGTACAAGTATAAAATTAAAATTAAAATCAAAGTATAGATACATGCAAAATGGTTTTTCTTCTTTAATATAGACAATCCATCATAATTATTTGTCAACGAATTTCCCATGGATCATGAGAAAAACAAGCCCTACATGAAAAATAATTTATAATATTGTAACACCCCAAATTCCATACCTCAAATGGTGTCGGATGACACTTGGTTTTAGAAAATTCAACGAGTTTGAGGTGCTACATCGAGTGATGCGGAAACGGAGAGCATGCATTAACAATTGGACAATGAGTAAGCGAAATAAAAACCCCGACATATGATGATGCACAGCGTATCTTGGTTAAATTGAAAATCCCGAAGGAATATTCATGTGATACAATATACGAGCTTTGTACAATTACATTTCTCGAAAGTAACTATACAACCTAGACCAAGCCTTAACTAGACTTGGGGCAATGAACCTAACTCGATTAACCGAATGAATGGCTAGGTAGGTGTCTATCATGGGGGCCTCACCGAATTCACGTCGACTTATTGGTGACCCACATAGACTAGCCTTGCCTTCGGCACCAAACCGTGCGTAGTAACCTTATTAGATCCATGCACGATAATAGGCTCGATAATCTTCTTCCGGTTCTTGTCTTGGCCAGGTGCATTATTATGGCCCCGACCTTCGGTGCCTTTTACGACTCCGTCTACCCGTACCTTCTCTAATCCTTGATCCTTTCCTGTACTATTAGTTAAGGCCGAGGTCCAATACCCACCGGACCTCGGGTAGCAGTTAACCTCATGCTTATGTAAACAATATATGTATGACGGTATTCATGACATTTCAACAACAATCTCTACAAAAGCCCATAACAGATGTAGGATATACATAATCAAATATGTATGGCAATAACAATACAATCGGATGTAAATTTAAGGCAATAACAATACAATTAAATGTAAAGTTATTTAGTCTGCACTATTCACCGGTGCCACGATGTACGGTCGTGCCCTCGGCGCTAGGAAAACTTAACGAAATTATCAAAACTATAACCCGTGTAAAGCTGAATGTAGTGATCTAAGTCCCATACCTTAGTCACAGTGCAAGTCCAGGACAGAGTCCCGTTCATGGCTTTATGAAAGTATCCATCACATATAAGTATACAATAAGCATCAGAGTTAGTATTACAGTACGCGAACGTACCTTTCACCATGTAATGGCCAAACGTCCGGCCTTTTGTAATACCGGATTTTATTATACGGAATATTATGAATAAAATGGATATTCGATAAGTGAAATTAATGTCTCCGGACTTGTGTAAATTTAGCTTATTATTCTAAGTTAAATTTCGTAGGAAATCGGGAATTTAAGGACCAAAGTGCCAAAATGACGAAAATGCCCCTAAGGGACATGAATAACTTAGAAAAATTATGAAAAATCCTAAAAAGCGATAAAATGACCAAGTGATTTAGGAGAATATATTATCTCTAATAATGATAATTTGATAAATTATGAACTTGGAGAAATTGTACAAGAATGTTCAAAAAGTAATAAAGACCAAAATACCCTTGTAAATTATAGGATAATGCATGAGGCATGAAAATACTAATGTTAATACAAGAGTATGAAGGTAATGAGGCATTGTAATTAAGAAAATTATCAACAAGTAATTACATAAAACCCTAAAATTAGTGGTTTTTTTTTAAATTAGTAAAAACATGTTTACGAATTAATTGGAAATTTTGGAGAAAAATAGTTGAGTTTAGGTATTTTTAAGCCTAAATACAAGAATGGACCAATTAGGTATTTAAATGGAAATTTTGGGAAAAAGTAAATAAATAAATAAATAATTAATTAATTAATTAAAAAAAAATATTTATTAAAATAAAAGAAGGGCCAGCGAAATTGGGCCAAGGAAAAGAAAAAATATATATATGTATAAGATTTTATGCAACTTGCCATTATTTTAATATTATAATTTATTAAAGTAAAAATGATGAATAGTAATTTAAAAATTAGGAAACGGATCCTATCTAGAGATCTGGGAATGAGATTTCCAAAGTCAGGATAGAATATTGATCAGTGGAATTTTATCTTCCGTTAGACTCTTACGGAAGTTAATTCTGAAGCCGTTTGTGCTTTTTCCTAATAAAACAAAATAGAGAAAATGTAGATAGGCACATTTTTGGATATGAAGAAAATAAATTCTAACTCGATATCTAGATGTGAGTTTGAATTTATCTGAACATATTTGGAATCAGTGAATTTTTCTGAAGAAGTTGATGATTCCAGAAATGCGTTCTGAAACCGGACGCTTTCGAATACGTTTCTCGAGAAAACTTCAACTGGACTGTTGAAGCCCTATATGGGATCAAAATTTAGGTTAACTTGGACATTTCTAGTAAGTGAGGAAATGGTTTCAAGGTTGTAAATCCAGAAGTTTGAGATTTCTCCGAAATCACGCGAATCGGGTACCGATCGGGGAAATTCTATTAGACCGGGTTTAAAGCAACCCAAGTCACCATTTTTGGGCCAATCTTGGGCTGCCACATCAGCTCTCTAAGTCGACCAAGAGGCTCCCGTGGACAAGAATTATACACCATTTTTGTTTGATTTTCCATGGTTGAAAACAACTTGCAAAATTCCATTTGTGTCCTTCCAAAATTCTATAAATAGGTAGCATGCTCTTCATAAATTTTCACACCATTCCTCCTTCCTTTGGCCGAAATCCTAGAGGGAGAAAGAAGAGAGAGAAGCTCTGGAAAAATTGTGAAGAAAGTCTTCAACGGGTAAGTTCTTCGGTCTTTAGCTTTTAAGTTCTAGTTTTTAGTTCGGTAGTTGGTAGAATTGTTAGTTAGATTTAGGAAGTAGGGGATGAAATTCCTATTCTTGTTTTAAGCCTCATTGCATTGAAAATATGCTGAAGAGGTAAAAACATAGTAGGATCGAGTCTCAGAAAAGTTGAAGCTTTGTAGTTCTTTCAAAAGTAGGGGTTGTAATGCTAGAATAGCCTTTAATTTTTCAAGTATGATTGGATATCATATGGGAGGGCTATTTTAGTCTTTATTTTTGAAAATCAAAATGGCGTCGAATTTCTGGCGAAATTTTGGGAAGAAAATTAGTCAGAGTAACGAAGTCTTTGGCGAAATTCCGCCAATTAGGGGTAGAAGGGCAAAATGGTAATTTTTACCTAAAATGCCGATTATAATGTCAAATCACTAATAGAAGTGATATTATTCTTATAGGATATCAGAATCTCGATTTCTTGCCGCTTACGCTGCCCGACGAACCGCTGTTCAAAGTTCACGTTTTTAGTAAAAGTCGTTTTCGCGGTAGTACCAAACGTCGCCAACGAAGGTACGGACGCGTCTTGTAACACTAATCTTGTACTGCTTAAATGCATATATGTCAAAGATACGTTCGTAGACCGTTATACAGACAGTTTTATACGGGTTATGTCTTGTAATGCCGTTATGTTTTCCTAGCGCTGAGGACACGAGTGGTATCGTGGCACTGGTGAATAGTGCGGTTTGTTGTTGTTATTGTTTACCTTATGGGGCTTTACATATTGCTTTGTGCTTATGTTATGTCGGCATAATGATCATGCATCTACGTATGCGAATGATATCTTGTTGTATTAGCTCTAGAATATCTGTTGTTGTATCTTGTATTGTTTGGGTATGAGGTTAACTGTTACTCGAGATTCAATGGGGTAAATTGAATCTCGGCTATAGCTTCAGGATCAGGGAATACGGATCGAAGATCGAGCAAGCAGCGGTAGACGTGCAGCCGAGACCTATCTATCTTTCCGCTTCTGTTTCTATCTCATTATTTACTTTCCAAACCCTAGGATTACTGTAATCAATACAATGTTACACTATGGTCTATGTTATGTTATGATCGATTACTCTTACGCTCCATTGCTCGACTACGATTGAAAAGAAAAAAATTCCGCGTTCAAAATGGGATGTTACACCTTTTGAACCTGACTCCAGAACTTCCCGAGATATCCTAAAGGGTAACACCGTATCTATTAACTCATAAACAATATCCTAACAGATATCCTAGTCACAAATGACTATTTTACCCCTGACTTCGCTATCCGACGAAATTTCGCCAGAGCTTTGCTACTTTGACTCTAATCTTCCAAAATTTTGCTATATAACTTCCTTCATCCATATTTTGAAATCAAACCATGTTTAAAAGCATGATCACAAATATATATTGGAAGATTAAAGATCAAAACAACATCTAAGCTATGAACTTAACCTAGAACTTCAAGAACTACAAAACTAAAAACTCAAAGCTTACTTACCTCTTGAAGAACTTCCACCTTCCTCTTGCTTCTCTCTAGCTCTCCCTTCTCTCTACATTTCTAACTGCTCTTTGCAATGGTGTGAAGAATTATGAAGACCTAAGACCCCTATTTATAGTAAAAGCTCTAGGATCTCAACCCTTGGATCAACTTTTTATCAACGGTCAAGATGAGCATATGTGAACTCATTAGAATCACACAATTTCTCCTCTTCTCTTCCACAAATTCATTCCTTCCTCTCTCTCCCTTATCTCTTCCCCTTTTTGCAAACCTTATCCCTTAGTAGATATTTCCTCTTACCAATTAATTCCCCTGCTTAGTGTTCTAATTTGTATGTGCTTATAAAATCACAAATACTTTTAGAGGTAAAGTTTGAAGTTTATGTAGTCTCTTGAGAAGCACTTGAAATAACAAGCATTATGGTTTGTAACATCCCGTTTTCACAAGCGGTATAAATTTCTTTTTCAAACATCATTTCACAATGATCGAGTAGAGCAGGAGCGATTGAGTAAGCGATATATATTAAAATACCCATGGTAGCATGTCTTGGCGATTAAACAATGTACAAGAGTGTTTCAAAAGTATTACAAAAGAAGTCTTCACCGCTACTCCTAGGCGTGCTTGCTTGTCCTTCTCCTCGATCGACTTTTGGCAACATTTACTACGGTTGGACATAGGGTATACATGTCAGATATGTATGGCAATAACAATACAGTCGGATGACAGACAATCATACAGTCGGATGATAGACAACAGTACAGTCGGAGTACAGACAATAGTACAGTCGGATGTACAGACAATAGTACAGTCAAAGTACAGAACAATAGTACAATCAGAGTACAAACAATAGTACAATCGGAGTACGAAAATAGTACAATCGAGTACGGACAATAGGTACAATCGGAGTACGGGCATGATAGACAATAGTATAGTCGGAGTACGGACAATATACTTGTACAGTCGAGTACGACACTATACACACATGCGTACAATAAACATCGAGTTAAGGTTACCGATGCGCGAACGTACCTTCGTTGACGTTTTACGGTATTTGACACGACGGTTGGTCAAAACGTAATCGAACGTAATCGGGGATATCCTATCAATACAACAATGTACTTGTTAAGGATCTATCATTACGACGGACATTTTTAGTCAAAATGACCATTTTACCCCGACGCCCTAATGGCGGAATTTCGCCAAAGACTTCGTTACTTAAATCTCCAACTTTTCGGGAACTCGATCCCTACCAAGTTTTTACCTTGTCGGGCATTTTTCAATGCAATGAGACCTAAAAACAATAGTGGGAATCTCACTCCTACTTACTAAATCTAACTACGGAACTAAAAACTAGTACTTAAAAACTAAGGACCGAAGGACTTACCGTTGAAGACCTCTTCAAAATTTTTTGAGCTTCTCTCTCTTCTTTCTCCCTCTAGGATTTCGGCCAAGAGCAAGAAGAATGTTGTGAAGAATTTGAAGAGGAGGCATGCCTATTTATAGAGATTTCAAGGGACATAGATGGCATTTTCCACTTTGATCTTAAACCATGTAAATTCAAGCTTAAATGGTGTATAATTCTTGTCCATGGAAGCTTGTTTGGTCGAAATAAGGGGTGATGTGGCTGCTTTGGAGTGGTTCCAAGAATGGTGACTCTTGTTGCTTTATGGCCCGGTCTGATAGAATTTCCCGATCGGTACTGATTCGCGTAATTTCGAGAAAAATCTCAAACTTATGAATTCATAACTCGAAGATCTTCTCTTCCTCATCAATAATATCTAATTTAACTTAGATTTCGGTCTCTTACGGGGTTCCAACGGTCCAATTGAAGTTTTCTTGAAAACGTGTTCGAACGTGTCGGTTTCAAAACGCATTTACGGAATCATCAACTTCTTCGAAAAATTCACGATCCCAGATATGTCCAGATAAATTCAAACTCATTCCTAGATGTTGAGTTAGAATTTATTTTCTTCATATCCAAAAATATGCCTATCTACATTTTCCCCTATTTTGTTTTATTAGGAAAATGCACAAATGGCTTAAATTAACTTAGGAAGAGTCTAACGGAAGATATGACTTTGGAAATCTCATTCCTGGATCTCTAGATAGGGTCCGTTTCCTATTTATCCCATTACTATTCACTATATTTAATTATAATATATAATATTGCAAGTTGTATTTTAATATCTATATATATATTTTTTTCAAATTCCCATCCTATCTCTTTGGTCCAATTCGGCAGCCCTAATTATAATATATATATATATATATATATTATTTTTTTATTAATTATTTAATTATTATTATATAATTAAATAATTATTTTACATAACTTTTTCCTATTGGTCCATACTTGTTTTTAGGCTTAAAAAAAATACCTAAACTCATCTATTTTTCTTCAAAATTTCCAATTAATTAGCAAATATATTTTTACTAATTCTTGGCCAAAAACCACTAATTTTAGGGTTTTACATAATTATCTCTGAATTTTCCTTCGTTTATGCTTAAGTAATTAGCCAATAATTACCTAATTACTTTCTTATCAATAGTTGATAATTTTATTAATTAGAATGCCTCACTACCTCATAACTTTGGCACTGACATTTGTGTTTTCATGTCCTCTGTACTGTACTAAAATTTACGGGGTCATTTTGGTCATTTGGATACTTTTTGACTCTAAAGGGCAATGAAATAATTATTTAAATTGAGAGAGCGTATATCTCTAATTTTGGTAATTTAATAAATTACAAACTAGGAGAAATTGAGGAAGAATGCTCAAAAGTATGGTAATGACCATAATGCCCTCACAAATTCTAAAATAAAGCGAGAACACATGGAAACGAAATGTCAGTGTAAGAATTATAAGGTAATGAGGCATTGTAATTAAGAAAATTATCAACAAGTGATAATGGAGTAATTAGGTAATATTGAGCTAATTACTTAAGCATAAGCAAAGAAAATTCAGAAATAATTATGTAAAACCCTAAAATTAGTGGTTTTTGTTTTAAAATTAGTAAAAACATGTTTACTAATTAATTGGAAATTTTGGAGAAAAATAGTTGAGTTTAGGTATTTTTAAGCCTAAATACAAATTTGGACCAATAGGAAAATTATGTAAGAAATTATATAAAATAATTATTAAATAATTATTTTATATTAAATAAAATATAAAACAAAAAAATGGGATCAGATGTTGACCGAATATTGAAGCCTTAAGGGTTAAGTTTGAGCAAAATAATATCTAAGATTTTTTATAAACAAGTTGCATTATTTTAATATATAATTTATTATGATGAATAGTAATTTAATATTTAGGAAACGGATCCTATCTAGAGATCTAGGAATGGGAATTCCAAAGTCAAGGAAAAATATTGATCGGTGAGTTATTATCTTAGTTAAACTCTTGGGAAGAAAATTAAAGTCGTTGGTGCATTTCTAATAAAACAAAATATGGAAAAATGCATATAGGTATATTTTTGGATATAAGGAAAATAAATTCTAACTCAACATCTAGGCATGAGTTTGAATTTATTTTGACATATTTGGAATCGGTGAATTTTTGAAGAAGTTGATAATTTCGAAATGCGTTCGAAACCAGACGCGATCGGACACGTTTTCGAGGAAACTTCAAGCTGGACTGTTGGAGCCTATATGGAACCAAAATTTAGGTTAACTTGGACATTTCTACTAAGTGAGGAAATGGTTTCAAAGTTGTAAATCCAGAATTTTGAGATTTTTCCGAAATCACGCGAATCGGGTACCCGTCGGAGAAATCGGTCAAAGCTTACGGAAGGTGACACGTGGCCACCTCCCATTGGCCAAACCCTTTATTTATAGCATGGATTTTCGGCCAAGTGTGAAAGGGAAGAAGGGAAAAAGGTTTTTGAAAAGTTGCTTTGGACGGCCGGATCGCTCCTCACAAAGTTGATCCGACGGCCGAAACCCTACCTCCTTTTCTATAAATATCCCCCTCCTTCACAATTCTTCACACCATTTCTTGCTCCTTTGGCCGAAATTCTAGGGAGAAACAAGAGAGAGAAGCTCTGGGAAAGTTACGAAGTCTTCAACGGGTAAGTCTTTCGGTCTTTAGTCTTTTTAGTTCGGTAGTTAGTAGAATTATTAGTTAGATTTAGGAAGTAGGTGATGAGATTCCTATTCTTGTTTTAGGCATTGTTTGCGTTGAAAAAATATGCGAGAGGTATAAACATAGTAGGGATCGAGTCGCCGAAAAGTTGAAGCTTTCACAGTTTTTCAAAAGTAAGGGTATAATTTGTTAGAATAGCCTTTAAATTTCAAGTATGATTGGGTATCATATGGGAGGGCTATTTTAGTCATTATTTTTGAAAATCAAAATGGCGTCGAAGTTACAGCGAAATTTTGGGAAGAAAAGTAGTCGAGTAACGAAGTCTTGGCGAAATTCCGCCATTAGGGGTAGAAGGGCAAAATGGTAATTTTTACCTAAAATGCCGCTTATTGTATCAAATCACTAATGAAAGTGATATTATCCTTATAGGACATCGAAATCCTAGTTTACTGCCGTTACGTCTGTCCAACGTGCATTGTCGGACGAACCATTGTTTTCCGTCGAAATACTAATTTACATTAGACGTACTATTTACCGTCAACGAAGGTACGTTCGCGTCTTGTAACACTAACGCCGATGATTATTGAATGCATATATGTGTTGATATGTTGTGTAAATAGTTTGATGCCGAAGGCAAGGCTAGTCTATGTGGGTAAGCCAAATAGTCGCCGTAAAGTCGGTGAGGCCCCATGATAGACACTTACTCGGTCATGATATTCGAGTGCTATATGCACCATGTCTATGGAACCGTACTTAGATGCACCGTGTCTATGGAACCGAACTTAGATACATCGTGTCTATGGAACCGAACTTAGATGCACTATGTCTATGGAACCGTACTTAGACGCATGTGACCAAGGAACCGTACTTAGATCACTACTACGGTTTTACGGGTTATTGTTATGATAATGCGGTATTGTTTGCCTATATGGATCATTGCTGTGATTCTAGAAATATCATCACACATGTGTTGTTTATAAGCATGAGGTTAACCGTTACCTGAGATCCAATGTGGTAAATTGGATCTCAGCTATAGCTTCAGGGTCCGGAGGACCGGAGAGCCGAGAAGAGAAGCAAGCAGGTCACGTAGAAGATCCGGTTGAAGATTTCTTTCTGTCGTATTATACCTTTGAACGACACGGTTTTGTACCGTTGTATCCAAACCGGACTTACGGCATTTTATATGTACATATCGGTTACTCAATCGCTCCGATGCTTTACTCGATTATTTAAAAAAAAAATTATACTGCTTTTGGAAATTGGGTTGTTACACTTATGGTATCAGAGCCAGTATAAGCTGATGGCAAATTCGACTCATGATCGGGGGTTCTCACAGTGTGATCTGTGACGAAGCATTGGCTCTTACCCCGACATGGCCAGCCGGCTAGCCACCGGATAGGTTGCATGCGTCGTGAGGCGGTGCGTAAAACTAGCGAGGCGAGGTACGATTTGTTGCCACGGCCTAGATGGCCGGTGAGACATTATGGTATCGAGCCGGTTTCGATCACAGGACTTGTGGGTTATGGGCCCACCACGCTTCCTTGCGCGCCACTCGATAAATGAAAGGGGTATTTTTGATAAGCAAATATATATGGATCGTGAATATTGCGGTAGTCTGAATGCGGGAAGTACCATCCGGTGAGTGTTTTAACAAAAGGGTTTGTTTCGGATGTCGGATGTCGGATGTCGGAGCGGGACACATTATTACAAATTGTCTGAGAAAGGTACGGAGAAACGAGTTTGCTACGGATGTCGAAACCGGGACACATTGCCCGAACCCCCGAGAAAGGCTGTGGGATTCAAGCCACGTAACCCGGGCGAATGTGCGCGCTAACCGATACCATGGACGAGAGAACTTCCGGAGAGAGTCCAAGGTACTATCTCTCTTAGTAAGGAATTTTCTCTGTACGTTAACTATGTGTTAGTTATTCAACTAAATCGTATGATACGTGAACCATCTTCGTGACGTATTCCGCGTTTCCTCGTTATTTTTCTACCGTGATCATGTCATTGAGTAGGAGGTATCTTATGTTGTCATGGTGTATGGGAACCATGGAGACATTTTGGTAATCTTGTGTTAACATGGTGTATTGGAACCATGGAGACATTTTGGTATACGTGGTGTTAACCGCGGTGTATGGGAACCACGGGAAACATCATATATCATGGTACAATATGACAAGATCGTAGTAGTCAAACCAAAGCGAATTCTCGATCACCGGGAGGAGCGGTGACAGACGAGTGAAGATCCGACGCGTATAGCCCAGTCCGAGTAGGACGGAGTCTAGTTAGTACAAAGTATAGTGGGTTGGGTACAAATTTCGAGGGTGAAATTTTGTTTAACGGGGAGAAATGTAATACCCGAAATTTGAATTAGGGAATTTAAGGGGCCAAAGTGCCAAAATGACGAAAATGCCCCTAAGTGACATAAATAACTTAGGAAAATTATGAAAAATCCTAAAAAGCATTAAAATGACCAAGTGAAGTAGGAGAATATATTTTCTCTAATTATGGTAATTTGATAAATTATGAACTCGGAGAAATTGTATAAGAATGTTCAAAAGGTAATAAAGACCAAAATACCCTTACAAATTATAGAATAATGTAAGAGGCATGGAAATACTAAGGTTAATGCAAGAATATGAAGGTAATGAGGCATTGTAATTAAGAAAATTATCAACAAGTGGTAAAAGAGTAATTAGGTAATATTGAGCTAATTACTTAAGCATAAGCAAAGGAAAATCAGTAATAATTATGGGAAGCTCAAAAATTAGTGGAAATTAGTTGAATATTAGTAAAAATATATTTACTAATTAATTGGAAATTTTGTGAAAAATAGTTGAGTTTAGGTATTTTTAAGCTTAAATACAAGAATTGACCAATTAGGTAATTTTGGTGGAATTTTTGGAAAAGTTAAATAAATAAATCATTAATTAATTAATTAAATAAAAAATAAATATTTATTAAAATAAAAAGGGGGCCAGCCGAATTTCCCCAAGAGAAAAGAAAAAAATGAAAAAAAAAGAAGAACAAGTTGTGCAAGTTGCATATTATTATATTAATATAATTAATTAAAGTAAAAAGTGTGAATAGTAATTTTAAAATTAGGAAACGGATCCTATCTAGAGATCTAGGAATAGGAATTCCAATGTCAGGGTAGAATATTGATCAGTGGAATTTTATCTTCCGTTAGACTCTTACGGAAGTAAATTACGAAGCCGTTTGTGCTTTTTCCTAATAAAACGAAATAGGGAAATTAGAGAAAATGCCTGATAGCCAAGAGGACGAAAAGGTTATGTTGTGACATTTGAAAAAGAATTGGGAATTTTCATGGACATATTTGGAATCGGTGAATTTTCTCTAGAGATTAATGATTCAAAAACGAGTTTAAATGCTTAGGACCGTCGGACACGTTTTTCGAGAAAACTTCAACTGGACTGTTGGAGCCCTATATGGGATCAAAATTTAGGTTAACTTGGGCATTTCTAGTAAGTGAGAACTTGTCTTCAAAGTTTTAAATCCATAATTTTGAGATTTTCCAAATTACACGAATCGTGCCGATCGGAGTTTTATCGGTATAACTCCTTCTTTAGCAAGTTGATTACATCACCTTGATGATGCAATTTTTGGGACACCTAAGGGCTGATTTTCGTTCAAGATGATCCAAGGGCCAAGATGTTGCCTTCTTGAACAAGTCTAAATCCAAGAGTTGAAACAACTTCAAAAATTCCACTTGTATCCCTTATTTTGTCTATAAATACCCCTCCCTTCCTTTGATTTTCTTCACACCATTTCCCACTCCTCCTAGCCGAATCTAGAGAGGGAAAGTAGAGAGAGAAGCTCTGGGCAAAATTGTGCAGAAGTCTTCAACGGGTAAGTCTTTCGGTCTTTAGTTTTAAGTTCTAGTTTATAGTTCGGTAGTTAGTAGAATTGTTAGATAGTTTTAGTAAGTAGGGAATGAGATTTCTACTATTGTTTTTAGGCCTCATTGCATTGAAAAATGCCTGACGAGGTAAAAAAACTTGGTAGGGATCGAGTACCTGAAAAGTTGAAGTCTTCGTAGTTCTTTCAAAAATAGGGGTTGTAATGCTAGAATAGCCTTTAATTTTTCGAGTATGATTAGATGTCATATGGGAGGGCTATTTCAGTCTTTATTTTTGAAAAACACAATAGCGTCGAAGTTCTGGCAAAATTTTTGGAAGAAAATTTGTCAGAGTAACGAAGTGCTGGCGAAATTTCGCCAATTAGGGGTAAAAGGGCAAAATGGTAATTTTTACCTAAAATGCCTGTTATTGTGTCAAATCACTAATGGAAGTGATATTAATCTTATAGGACGTCAGAAATCCTAGTTTGCTGCCGTTACGCTGTCCAACGTGCCTCTCGGCTATATACGTCGTGGTCAAAAGAATCGAGGACCAAGGGAGAGGAAAGCAGCAGGGTCATGATTCCGGCTGAAGACTTTCCGATGTTGTCCTTTACTCTTTGAAAACTCTTGGGTACTATACCACTTCTGTATCTAGCCGGTGGGCATTTTGAATATATATATATCGGTTATTCTTACGCTCAAATGCTCTACTCGATGATTTGAAAAGATGTTTTAAAAAAATTTATCTTGCTTGTCAAAAGTTGGGATGTTACATTTTATGGTATCGAGCGGTAGTCCCGGCATGAACTTGACTATGTTACTACGAGCAGTTTGGTCCCGAAGGCAAGGCTAGTCTACGTGGGTGTGCCAATCGGTCGCCGTATAAGTCGGTGAGGCCCCATGGTAGACACTTACTTGGCCATTCTGTTCGGATAACGGAGTTATGTTCAAAGGCCTTTTAAACTTGGAGCATATTTTGAAAATGAGTACTGATATAGCCCTGAGTCAGTGTACCACCTTATTTCGGTATACCAGTTTGCACCAGTATACCATCCTGAATCGGTGTACCACTTTCTGTGGGTGCATCACTCTAATCCAGAGCTTATATGGGAAGCTGGGTCACGTCAGACGAAATTCTGCGACCAACAAAGATATGTACATGCAGTATTTGACTCATGTAGAGAAACTCCCGATGCGTGTTTCCGTACTCGTTCCTGAGAAGAACGAATAAATGAGATTATGAACAGGAGAGATATTGCGCGTGTCTGTTTGTTGTTGATGCATGCGGGTGTTTGTTCGTTAGTAGTGTGAATACTAAGAGTCTGTGATATACTAATCGACATCTTCTTTGTATATCGGACGTTTTCCCTAACAAAGCAAAAAGAACGAGACATGGCAAACCTAAGAGGAGCCGGAGCTCCCGGAGGCCGAGGCGAGAGGCCGTGGTAGGGGCCGAGGTAGGGGCCGAGGCAGAGGCCGAGGTAGGGGCCGAAGCGGAGAACGAGGTAGACAACCTCGGGTAAATCCGGTACCAAACCAACCGGAGCGGGATGAGATACGGGAGATGAGGAGAACCCCGCAAGAGCGAGAGGGCTCTCATAGATGCCTTCTTTGGAAAGGCGAGAATAGACAAGACCGAAGGCGAGAGACAACCGGAAAGACGACGGAATGAGGAAGAGCATAATGATGAAGAAGAAAACGAGCAAAGTGACGAGTACGATGAGGAATCGATAGGTCCCGGTCACCTCCACGACAAGGGAGAGGCATGCGAACCACACAACATTGGGTCACACAGTTTTGCAAGCTCAAGCCACCTGCTTTTCAGGGGAAGAACGAATTGGCGGAGGATTGGATGATGAGCTTAGACAAGATATTTGAAGTGATGGAATGCCCGGAGGACCGGAAAGCTCAGCTGGCAATTTATAAGGCGGAAGGGGACGCACATAGATGGTGGAAGAGTGAAGCCACGGCGTTGCGGACCCATGTTTGCCCCTGTCACTTGGGAGATGTTCATAGGAAAATTCAATTAACGGTATTTTCCTCCCTCGGTGCAGAGTGATCAAGGAGGAGGAGTTCCTACGGATCCAACAAAATCGGGAGGAATCATTTGACGATTATTTTTCCGGTTCACCAACCTGTCTCGGTATTCGTCATATCCGAAAAGTAATGTTAACGAGAGGCGGAAGGCGAACGGGTTGATTCACGGGCTAAAGTACGACATAAGGGCCGAGATTGGTGTCTCAACAGTTTCTGTCATGGCACAAGCGGTAGAATCTTGCCGGATGACCGAACGCAACTGAAGGAGTTACGTATCTCACGGAATCACAATGGTAGCCGTGCCGATCGTAGCAAAGGCAACCGTGGAAACTCCTCACGTAAGAGAGAGGCACCTGGAATGAATCCCAAAGAGAGAGCAAGAGGCCATTCCAAACGGGCAACAGAACAACTCACGAACACGGAATCCCAACCATGTCCTAATTGCGGAAGATATCACCACAGTAATGGCTGTGTTGGGGAAAGGATTTGCTACAATTGTCGGAAGCGGGACACATTAGTACAAACTGTCACGAGAAAATGCGGAGAGACGAGTTTGCTACGGATGTCAAAAACCAGGACACATTGCCCCGAACTGCCCTGAGAAAGCTGCGGGATTCAGGCCACAGAACCCAGGCCGGATTTTTGCTCTAACCAATGAAGAGGCCGGAGAACCTTCAGGGGTGGTCCACGATATTAGAGCTCCGTAGAAATCTAGTTCAGTTATAGTATGATCCGGGTGTTGGGTGATCAATTACTATTAATACTTCTACGAATCCTTTTGGGATGCATGTATATATTTCTTTACGATATAATAGTAGCTACACCATTAGGTGTGAGCTTTTAGCTTGTAAAGCCTGTTTTGAATCAAGCTGCAAGTATAATATAAATCCCGTTACTACTTCATAACGTCAACGGCAATCTCGATTGTATTAAATTAGCACCATATCAAACAACGTCAAACGAAATTAAAGTGCTGAGAAGGCAACTTAAAGAAATAGCCAGAAATGGTAATATAGAGGTGTAGTTTTTGGATCTAGCGGGATAGTACCGCAGATTCATAAGGAATTCTCTATAACTTAAAACGAAGTTCACAAGTTGGAAACCAAATCATTAATGTTAAACAAAGACTGTGAGACAAGATGTCATGAATTGAAAGAGAAGTTGGTCACAGCACCAAGAAATTGGTTATCCCAAATCCAATTAGATTGTATGATGGTACCAATAGGAATGGATCGGGATATGTCTAGCTGCAGCATGACAGTGTGATGACTTCCTACTCTCAAGTCTCTTAAAGTCGAACCAATCCACACATAACATAGTAATAATCATTATCATAAAAATCACGATAGTATCATTAAGTCTAAAGTATCTTATGTTACTACGGTGTATGGGAACCATGGGAACATAATATATTGAAGTGCGACATGATATCCATGAGTACGAGATATATGATGTTCTTTGCGGTGTATGGGAACCACGGGGATCTTGTATATCAAAATACGACATGATGAATGTGTAGTACGCGGTATTATGGGTGCCACGGAAACACTTATGTACGCGGTGTTATGGGCGCCACGGAAACGCTAAAACACTAAAGTACGCGGTGTTATGGGCACCACGGAAGCTATATATATATAAAGTACGCAGTGTTTGACGCCACGGAGAACACTATATATATCAATTTAGAAGATGATAAACACTTTATAATCAAGCTGAACCGACTTCTCGATCACTGAAAGAAATGATTTAAGAATGTTCTGATAGAAAATCCGGAGCGTATGGTCCGAGTGCAGATAGTGCAACGGCTAGATAGTACGAAGAATGGACATGTGAGTCCTGTATTTAACCGGAGTACCAGTTAGATAAAACTAATGTTGGAATGTTGGGATGCGTGCTAAGTAAGTATGCATGGACAAGGATTAGACTAAAGGTCTAAGTTATTTCTCCAAGGTGATACGCGTAAATTTCGAGGACGAAATTTTATTTAACGGGGGGAGAAATGTAATACCCGCATATTTATTTATCTAAAATATTATATTTTGATAAATAAATGGGTTATTTCTCATAAGTGGAATTATGATCGTAAGACTCGTGGAAATATAGTCTATTTTTCTAAGTTGAATTCTGTAGGAAATTAGAGAATTTAAGGGCTTGAATGCCAAAATGACGAAAATGCCCCTAAGGGACATAAATGACTTAGAAAAATTGTGAAAAATCCTAAAGGTCGAGAAAATGACCAAGTGAATTAGGAGAATATATTATCCCTAATTATGGTAATTTAATAAATTATGAACTTGGAGAAATTGTATAAGAATGTTCAAAAAAGTAATAAAAGACCAAAATACCCTTGTAAAATATAGAATAATGCAAGAGGCATGGAAATTCTAATATTAATGCAAGAGTATGAAGGTAATGAGGTATTCTAAGTAAGAAAATTATCAACTTGTGATAAGAAGGTAATTAAGTAATATTGGGCTAATTACTTAAGTATAAGTGAAGGAAATTCATGAATAATTATGTAAAACCCTAAAATTAGTGGTTTTTGGTTTAAAATTAGTAAAAATATATTTGCTAATTAATTGGGAATTTTGGAGAAAAATAGTTGAGTTTAGGTATTTTTAAGCCTAAATACAAGAATGGACCAATTAGGAAATTTTTATTAAATAAATAATTAATTAATTAATGAAATAAATAAAATAAATAAATAAAAAATAAAAAATGGGCCAACCGAAATGTTGCCCAAGAAAAAGAAAAAAAATGAAAATGAAAAAGAAAATAGAAAACTTAGTATATAAGTTTTATTATTTTAATAATATAATTTATTAAAGCAAAAAATGTGAATAGTAATTCAAAAATTAGGAAACGGATCCTATCTGGAGATCTAGAAATGGGATTTCCAAATTCAGGATAAAATATTGATCAGTGGAATTTTATCTTCCGTTAGACTCTTACGGAAGTTAATTCTGAAGTCGTTTGTGCTTTTTCCTAATAAGACGAAATAGGGAAATTCTGAGAAAAGGCCAGATAGCCAAGAGGACGAAAATGTTATGTTGTGACATTTGGAAAATAATTGGGAATTTTCATGAACATATTTGGAATCGGTGAGTTTTCTCTAGAGATTGATGATTAGAAACGAGTGTAAATGCTTAGGACCGTCTGAGACACGTTTTTGAAAACTTCGGCTGAACACGGAAAGCCCTATATGGAATCAAAATTTAGGTTAACTTGGACATTTCTAATAAGTGAGAAAATGTCTTCAAAGTTGTAAATCCAGAATTTTGAGATTTCTCCGAAATTACGCGAATCGGGTACCGATCGGGGAAATTGGACCGGAAGCTTCTGGAAGGTGACACGTGGCCACCTCCCATTGGCCAAGCACCCTTGAATTTCGTCCTAGTGTGAATGCAAAAAGGGAAAGAAGGGTTTTTTTTGAAAAGTTGCTTTGGACGGTCCGGATCGTTTCTCAAAGTAGATCCGACGGTAGAAATCCTGCGGCCTAATCTATAAATACCCCCTTCTCTTCATTTTGCACACCATTTCTTCCTCCTTGACCGAAATCTAGTGAGGGAAAGTAGAGAGAAGCCCTGGGCAAAATTGTGCAGAAGTCTTCAACGGGTAAGTCCTTCAGTCTTTAGTCTTTAGCTTTTTAGTTCGGTAGTTAGTAGAATTGTTAGATAGTTTTAGTAAGTAGGAATGAGATTCCTACTATTGTTTTTAGGCCTCATTGCATTGAAAAATGCCCACGAGGTAAAAAACTTGGTAGGGATCGAGTACTGAAAAGTTGAAGATTTTGTAGTTCTTTCAAAAGTAGGGGTTGTAATGCTAGAATAACGACATTCGTCAACGGAGGTACGTTCGCGTACTGTAACACTAACGCTGATGATTATTGAATGTATATATGTGTTGATATGTTGTGTAGATAGTTTGATGCCGAAGGAAATGCTAGTCTATGTGGGTAAGCCAAATAGTCGCCGTAAAGTCGGTGAGGCCCCCATGATAGACACTTACCTGGTCATGCTATTCAGTGCTATACGCACCGTGTCTATGGAACCGTACTTAGACGCACCGTGTCTATGGAACCGAACTTAGATGCACCATGTCTATGGAACCGTACTTAGACCATAACCCACAGGTCCCAGGATCGAAACCTGGCTCTGATACCAAAATGTAACACCCCGGTTTTCACAACTGTTTTTATAGCGTTTTGAACAGAGTTTTGAGCGACAAATTTTTTTTTTTCATAATAAAGAGTAACTGAATAACATTGGTAACAGTGTATCGGTCATTCATAAGGCCGTACATTCCTCAGAGTGTTTACATCTAGCGTAAGTACAACAAAGCTAAAGCGTCTCAATCGGTCTTCATGCTAGCTCCCTTCCTTGTCCTCGATCTACGTGGCTGCTTTCTTATCTCCTCGACCCTCGGTCCTCCAGACCCTGAAGCTATAGCTGAGATCCAATTTAGCGCATTGGATCTTAGGTAATGGTTAACCTCATGCTTATAAACAGTATATGTACAACGGTATTTCCAATTTCACGACATTGATCAAGCCGGTACATGATCATTTAATAACAACATAAAAACGTAGTAGTGATCTAAGTACGATACCTTAATCACAGGTGCGCCTAAGTACGGTTCCATAGACATAGTGCATCCATGTACGATTCCATAGACACGATGTATCTAAGTACGGTTCCATAGATACGGAGTATCTAAGTACGATTCCTTAGTCACGGGGTATCTAAGTATGGTTCCTTAGACACGGAGTATCTAAGTACGATTCCTTAGACACGGTGCATGTAGCACCGAATAGAATGGCCGGTAAGTGTCTATCATGGGGGCCTCACCGACTTTACGGCGACTAAATGGCACACCCACATAGACTAGCCTTGCCTTCGGCACCAAACTATTCACATAACATATTATCACATATAATCATTCAATAATCATCAGATTAGTGTTACAGTACGCGAACGTACATACCTTAATAGTACATAGACATACATCAGATCTATCAGCTATCACATACAATACACCTAGCACATATACGTATACTATAAACATCAGCGTTAATGTTACCGATGCGCGAACGTACATACCTTAATAGTACATAGACATACGGTAGATCTATCGGCTATCACATACAATACACCTAGCACATATACGTATACTATAAACATCAGCGTTAAGGTTACCGATGCGCGAACGTACCTTCGTTGACGGACGTAGATGTTTCTAGCGAGCTCGTACTTTCGACGGAAAAACGGTTTGTCCGACAAATGCACGTTGAACAGCGTAACGGCAGCAAACTAGGATTTCGACGTCCTATAAGAGTAATATCACTTCCATTAGTGATTTGACACAATAAGCGGCATTTTAGGTAAAAATTACCATTTTGCCCTATACCCCTAATTGGCGGAATTTCGCGGCAAGACTTCGTTACTCGACAAATTTTCTTCCCAAAATTTTGCCGAACTTCGACGCCATTTTGATTTTCGAAAATAAAGACTAAAATAGCCATCCCATATGATATCCAATCATACTTGAAAATTTAAAGGCTATTCTAGCATTACAACCCCTACTTTTGAAAGAACTACAAAAGCTTCAACTTTTCAAGTACTCGATCCCTACCAAGTTTTTTACCTCGTCAGGCATTTTTCAATGCAATGAGGCCTAAAAACAATAGTAGGAATATCATTCCCTACTTACTAAAACTATCTACGGAACTAAAGACTAGTACTTAAAAACTAAGGACCGAAGGACTTACCCATTGAAGACTTCTGCACAATTTTGCCCAGAGCTTCTCTCTCTAAAAACCTCTCTCTAGATTCGGCTAGGAGGCTCTCCAAATGGTGTGAGATTTCAAGAGAACCTTAGGCCTATTTATAGAAAAACTTAGGGATATGTTGGGAATTTTTCAAGTTGTTCTAAACCATAGAAAATCAAAGCAAATGGTGTTTATTTCTTGGCCATGCAAGCACTTGGTCGACATACATGGTGATGTGGCAGCCCATGATGGGTTCAAAGTGTAATGACTTATGTTGCTTTATGGCCCGGACTGATAGAATTTCCCCGATCGGTACCCGATTCGCGTGATTTCGGAGAAATCTCAAACTTCTGAATTCATAACTCTGAAGATCTTCTCTTCCTCATCTTATTTATTTATTTCAATTTTCTTAAAAATTTCACAAAATTCTCTAATTGGTTCATTCTTGTATTTAGGCTTAAAAATACCTAAACTCAACTATTTTTCTTCAAAATTTCCATTTAATTAGTAAACATGTTTTTACTAATTTTAAGACAAAAACCACTAATTTTAGGGTTCTATATAATTATTATTGAATTTCCTTTGCTTATGCTTAAGTAATTAGCCCAAAAATACTTAATTACTTAATTATCATAAGTTGATAATTTTCTTAATTAGAATGACTTATTACCACATAACTTATGCCCTGACATTTTTGTTTTCATGTCTTCTGCATTATATTAGAATTTACAAGGGTAATTTAGTCATTTCAATACTTTTTGAGCATTCTTATTCAATTTCTCCAAGTTTGTAATTTATTAAATTACCATAATTAGAGATAATATACTCTCGCAATTTACTTGGTCATTTTACGCCTTTTAGGATTTTTCACAATTTTTCTAAGTCATTTATGTCCCTTAGGGGCATTTTCGTCATTTTGGCACTTTGGCCCTTAAATTCTCTAATTTCCTAAAGAATTAACTTAGAAAAATAGACCAAATATACACAGAATTAAGACCATATATATTTGCTTATCAAAAATACCCCTTTTATTTATCCGGGTATTACATTTCTCCCAGTTAAATAAAATTTCGTCCTCGAAATTTACGCATATCACCAGGAGAAACAACTTAGACCTTTAGTCTAATCCTTGTCCATGCATACTTGCATCCCAACATTCCAACATCGAGTTTTATCCAAGCGGTACTCAGGTTAAATATAGGACTTGCATGTCCATTCTTTGTACTATCTAGCCGTTGCACTAACGAGACTCGGACTATACGTTCCGGATACTTATTCTATCAGAACATTCCTAGATCATTTCTTTCAGTGACCGAGAATTTGTTTCAGCTTGATTATAAAGTTTTTATTACGTTTTAAGTTGATATATATAGTGTTTCCGTGGCATCAAAACACCGCGTACTTTATATATATTGCTTCGTGGCACCCATAACACCGCGTACTTTAGTGTTTTAGCGTTTCGTGGCGTCATAACACCGCGTACATAAGTGTTTCCGTGGCACCCATAACACCGCGTACTACACTTTCATCATGTTGTATTTTGATATATTATGTTCCCATGGCTTTCATATACCATGGCAACACCATATATCTCATACTCATGGATACCATGTCGTACTTTGATATATTCGTGGTCCTGTTTTATAGTTACTAGGAAACATGATAATGACTATTACTATGTTATGTGCGGATTGGTTTGACTTTAAGAGACTTGAGAGTGGTAAGTCATCACACCGTCATGCCGCAGCCTAGACATATCCTGATCCATTCCTATTGGTACCATTATAAAAATCTATTTGGATTTGGGATAACCAATTTCCTGGTGTTGTGACCGACTTCTCCCTCACTTTATGAAAGCTTGTCTCCTAGTCTGTGTTCAACATTTAAGTTATGACAAATTCTTCATGAATCGTGGTACTATCCGCTAGATCCAAAAACTACATATCTATGACACGATCGCGGTCGGAAGGAAATAACCAAGAATCAAGAAACACGTCACGGAGGTTTAATCAAATTTGGTGGTAATACTATCCAAAATCTCGATTGATCTTTCGTAACACGGACTGCAAGTTCGCCTTTGAAGTGTTCTACTGACACTGACCACCAAGGATATTCGTAGAAACATAGGATTATTGATTTTTTTTGAAGAATAGAATTAAGAAGAAATAGTCACCAAAGGTTCTTCGCAAACACGTATATATTAAACATAGGCTTAAGATGTTTATAGTCATCTGTGCGTCTACTTGTCAATCTAGTCTATACAGACCATCCTAGATTATATCAGCTATTTTACAACTTCTCAGGGGTTTTTAAAGAAGTGTCAAAACACTAACACCATAAACGAGTTCCTCCTTATCTAACTTCTTTAGGTCATTCACGTTTCTGCTCCTCTAAACATTGTGGATCACCCACCACTTGAGACGACGGAGGAATGGATGAAAACTTTGGATAGGGCTTTCCCCTAAGAGCTCGTTTATGCTTTCCACCCAAAAGCGATTGCGAGGGAAGTGGTACAAGGTAGATTTTGCCCAATCTTCACGAGAGTAGGAAGGAATGAAGTACATATTTCTCCGATCATACGTTGTTTCCACATTCTTCAAGTATCGGTAATATTCTTCCTTTACTGTTACAGCTTGTTGCGCGGCTTGTTCATAGTCGGCGCTTAGGATGTCCACTAGCTCCCCGTTTTGATCTAGGACATGTTTCAGGAGACAGGGTTTATAAGCGGTATGAGACTCACAATCGAAATTTCTGGTTACTAGATTGGGAAATGAAAAATACCATAATGTCTCACCGGCCATCTAGGCCGTGGCAACAAATCGTACCTCGGCTCGCTAGTTTTACGCACCGCCTCACGACGCATGCAACCAATCCGGTGGCTACAGGCCATGTCGGGGTAAGAGCCAATGCTTCGTCACAGATCACACTGTGAGAACCCCCGATCATGAGTCGAATTTGCCATCAGCTTATACTGGCTCTGATACCATAAGTGTAACAACCCAATTTCCAAAAGCAGTATAATTTTTTTTTTTCATTAAGACATCATTTTAAATAATCAGAGTAGAGCATCGGAGCATTGAGTAACTGATATGTACATATAAAATGCCGTAAGTCTGGCTGGATACAACAGCGGTACAAAAACCCATATGGTTCAAAGATAATATACAACAGGAAGAAATCTTCAACCGGATCTTCTACGTGACCTGCTTGCTCCTCTTCTCGGCTCTCTGGTCCTCCGAACCCCGAAGCTATAGCCGAGATCCAATTTAGCGCATTGGATCTCGGGTAACGATTAACCTCATGCTTATAAATAGTATATGTCCAATGTATTGCAAATTTTACAACATCGATCAAGCGGTACATGATCATTAAATAACAACATAAAAAGTCTATCATGGGGGCCTCACCGACTTTACGGCGACTATTTGGCTTACCCACATAGACTAGCCTTGCCTTCGGCATCAAACTATTTACACAACATATCAACACATATATACATTCAATAATCATCGGCGTTAGTGTTACAGTACGCGAACGTACCTTCGTTGACGTACGTAGACGTTTCTGGCGGAACACGTACTTTCGACGGAAAACAATGGTTTGTCCGACAAATGGCACGTTGGGCAGCGTAACGGCAGCAAACTAAGATTTCTGACGTCCTATAAGAGTAATATCACTTCCATTAGTGATTTGACACAATAACTGGCATTTTAGGTAAAAATTACCATTTTGCCCCTATACCCCTAATTGGCGGAATTTCGCCAGCACTTCGTTACTCTGACTAATTTTCTTCCCAAAATTTTGCCAGAACTTCGACGCCATTTTGATTTTCGAAAATAAAGACTAAAATAGCCCTCCCATATGATATCCAATCATACTTGAAAATTTAAAGGCTATTCTAGCATTACAAACCCTACTTTTGAAAGAACTACAAAGCTTCAACTTTTCAGGTACTCGATCCCTACCAAGTTTTTTTTACCTCGTCGGGCATTTTTCAATGCAATGAGGCCTAAAAACAATAGTAGGAATCTCATTCCCTACTTCCTAAATCTAACCAACAATTCTACTAACTACCGAACTAAAAACTCGAACTTAAAAACTAAAGCCCGAAAGACTTACCCGTTGAAGAACTTCCGGACAATTTTTCCAGAGCTTCTCTCTCTTCTTTCTCCCTCTAGGATTTCGGCCCAAGGAGCTCTTCAAAATGGTGTGAAGATTTCAAGAGCATGGCATGCCTATTTATAGAAATTTCTAAGGACATGAATGGCATTTTCCAACTTGTTTCAACCATGGAAATTCAAACTCAAAATGGTGTTTAATCCTTGTCCATGGGAGCATGCTTGGCCGAAATTCAAGGGTGATGTGGCTGCTTTGGAGTGGTCCAAAAATGGTGACTTGGGTTGCTTTAAACCCGGTCTAATAGAATTTCCCCGATCGGTACTCGATTCGCGTGATTTCGGAGAAATCTCAAAATTCTGGATTTACAACTTTGAAGACAAGTTCTCTCTTACTAGAAATGTCCAAGTTAACCTAAATTTTGATCCCATATAGGGCTCCAACAGTCCAGTTGAAGTTTTCTCGAACAACGTGTCCGAACGCGTCCGGTTTCAGAACGCATTTCTGAAATCATCAACTTCTTCAGAAAAATTCACTGATTCCAAATATGTCCATATAAATTCAAACTCATTCCTAGATGTTGAGTTAGAATTTATTTCCTTCATATCCAAAAATATGCCTATATGCATTTTTCCCTATTTCGTCTTATTAGGAAAAAGCACAAACGGCTTAAATTAACTTCCGCAAGAGTTTAACGGAAGATAAAATTCCACCGATCAATATTCTACCCGACTTTGGAAATCCCATTCCTAGATCTCCGGATAGGATCCGTTTCCTAATTTCTAAATTACTATTCATAATATTTCACTTTAATTAATTATAATATTAAAATAATTGCAACTTGCAAAAATTATTTTCCATTTCATTTTTTTTCTGCCCCTTTTTTATTTATTTTTTTTTTTTTATTAATTATTTAATTAATTATTTAATTAATTAAATAATTATTTTTACATAATTTTTTACAAAATTTTCCTATTGGTCAATACTTTGATTTAGGCTTAAAAATACCTAAAATCAACTATTTTTCTCCAAAATTTCCAATTAATTAGTAAACATATTTTTTACTAATTTTAAAACAAAAACCACTAATTTTAGGGTTTTACATAATTACCTGTGAATTTCCTTTACTTAAGCTTAAGTAATTAGCCAATAATTTCCTAATTACTTTCTTATCAATAGTTGATAATTTTCTTACTTAGGATGCTTCATTACCTCATAACTTCCGTATTGACATTTTTGTTTCCATGTCTCTTTCATTATATTAGAATTTGTGAGGGTATTTTGGTCATTTACCACTTTTTTAGCATTCTTATTCAATTTATCCAAGTTTGTAATTTATTCAATTATCACAAGTCTTGAGATTATATACTTGCTTACCAAAAATACCCCTTTCATTTATCCGGGTATTACATTTCTTCCCCCCTTAAACAAAATTTCGTCCTCGAAATTTGTACTAACCCAACTAAACTTGGTTCTAACTAAAACCTATCTCACATGGATTTTGGACTATACGCGACGGATCTTCATTTTATCCGCACCGCTCCTCCCGGTGATTGAGAACTCGTTATAGCTTGATTATAAAGTTTTTATCATGTTTTAAGTTGATATATAGTTTTTCCGTGGTCTCAAAACACCGCGTACTTTATATATATTGCTTCATGGCGCCCATAACACCGCGTACTTTAGTGTTTTAGCGTTCCGTGGCACCCATAACACCGCGTACATAAGTGTTTCCGTGGCACCCATAATACCGCGTACTACACATTCATCATGTCGTATTTTGATATACCGTATCCCCGCGGTTCCCATACACCGCGGCAATACCATATATCTCGTACTCATGGATATCATGTCGTACTTCGATATATTATGTCCCCATGGTTCCCATACACCGTGGTAACATAAGATACTTTAGACTTAATGATACTATCGGGATTTTTATGATAATGATTATTACTATGTTATGTGTGGATTGGTTCGACTTTAAGAGACTTGAGAGTAGGAAGTCATCACACTGTCATGTCATAGCTAGACATATCCCGATCCATTCCTAGTGGTACCATTATACAATCTACTTGGACTTGGGATAACCAATTTCTTGGTGTTGTGACCAACTTCTCTTTCAATTCATGAATTCTTGTCTCACGTCTTTGTTCAACATTAATGATTTGGTCTCCTCCTTGTGAACTTCGTCTAAGTTATGAAGAATTCCTTATGAATCTGCGGTACTCGTCCCGCTAGATCTAAAAACTACGCCTCCATATTACCATTTCGGCTATTTCTTCAAGTTGCATTCTCATCACTTTAATTCCGTTTGACGTTGTTTGATATGGCGCTAGTTTAACACAATCAAGAATGTTGTTGACATTATGAAGTAGTAACAAGATTTATATTATACTTGCAACTTGGTTCAAAACACGCTTTACAAGATAAAAGCTCACACCTAATGGTGCAGCTACTATTACATTGTAAGGAAATATATATGTATGCATCCCAAAGGATCGGTACAAAAGTGATTGATTGGTTTAGCACTCGATCGACTATAACGGCAATAGCTTCCTACGGGGCTCTAGTGTCGTGGACCACCCCTGAAGGTTCTCCGGCCTCTTCGTTGGTTAGAGCAAAAATCCGGCCTGGATTTTGCGGCCTCATTCCGGTAGTTCTCTGTGGACAATCCCTGCTGATGTGCCCAGGCCTTTGACACTTGTAGCATATTGGCTTCCCATCGCAGTCAGTACCCTTATGGTACCTTCCGCAATTTGGACATGGTCGAGGTCCTTGTGTTTCCGGAAAGTTTGGCGGGCTAGGTTGAAATGGCCTCTTATTACCATCACCGGGGTTGCTCCAGGGCGCTTTCTTCTTTTGTGAGAAATTCCCACTACTACTTCCACCACGTCCTGCATTGCTGTTGCTGTTGTTGGAGTTCCGGAATCTCCTTAGGTCTTTTAGATTAAGCAAATATATATTCCCTTTCATTTGGCACTTTGCCGTGACTAATGCTTCCGATACCATAAATGTCTCACTGGCCATCTAGGCCGTGGCAACAAATCGTACCTCGGCTCGCTAGTTTTACGCACCGCCTCACGACGCATGCAACCAATCCGGCGGCTAGCCAGGCAGCCATGTCGGGTAAGAGCCAATGCTTCGCCACAGATCACACTGTGAGAACCCCCGATCATGAGTCGAATTTGCCATCTGCATATACTAGCTCTGATACCATAAAATGTAACATCCCAACTTTTCACAAGCAGTATAATTTTTTTTTTTTAAACATCTTTTCAAATCATCAGAGTAGAGCATTTGAGCGGAAGAATAACTGATATATATATATTCAAAATGCCCACTGGCTAGATACAGAAGTGGTATAGTACCCAAGATTTTTCAAAAGTAAAAGACAACATCGGAAAGTCTTCAGCCGGAACCATGACCCTGTTGCTTTCCTCTCTCCTTGGTCCTCGATTCTTCGACCACTCGACGCTATAGGCGAGATCCAATTTAACACATTGGATCTCGGAGTATGATAACCTCATATTCATATATACAGTATATATTCCACAATCATTCATATTAACAAGTATAACGATGTGTCACACGGAGTGCATAAAGATGTATCACACGTAGTGCATGTAGATGGGTCACACGTAGTGCATGTAGATGTGTCACACGTAGTGCATGTATTCAAAAGCTCATAACAATACTCACAACATATCATCAGACCCTCAACCACAAATACGCATATAGTAAACATCAGAGTTAGTGTTACAGTACGCGAACGTACCTTCGTTGACGGTATTCTGGCACGTTTTACGGAAACGGTCGTTTTGACAAAAAACGGCGAAACGTCTGTCGGACAACGTAACGGCAAGAAACTAGGATTTCGACGTCCTATAAGAGTAATATCACTTCCATTAGTGATTTGACACCATAACTGGCATTTTAGGTAAAAAATTACCATTTTGCCCCTATACCCCTAATTGGCGGAATTTCGCCAGCACTTCGTTACTCGACTACTTTTCTTCCCAAAATTCGCGAACTTCGACGCCATTTTGATTTTCAAAAATAAAGACTAAAATAGCCCTCCCATATGATATCCAATCATACTTGAAAAATTAAAGGCTATTCTAACAAATTCTACCCTTACTTTTGAAAAACTGCAAAGCTTCAACTTTTCGGCGACTCGATCCCTACTATGTTTTTACCTCTCGCATATTTTTTCAACGCAAACAAGGCCTAAAACAAGAATAGGAATCTCATCACCTACTTCCCAAATCTAACTAACAATTCTACTAACTACCGAACTAAAAGACTAAAGACCGAAAGACTTACCCGTTGAAGACTTCGCGAGAATTTTTCCCGCAGCTTCTCTCTCTAGAATCCTCTCTCTAGATTCGACCAAGGATGAGAAAATGGTGTGAAGAATTGTGAAGGAGGGGGTATTTATAGAAAAGGAGGTAGGGTTTCGGTCGTCGGATCAACTTTGTGAGAAGCGATCTGGACCGTCCAACACAACTTTTGGAAAAAACCCTTTCTTCCCTCTTTTGCTTTCACACTAGGCCGAAAATCCAAGGGTCTTGGCCAATGGGAGGTGGCCACGTGTCACCTTCCAGAAGCTTTCTGCCGGAGGAATTTCTCCGATCGGTACCCGATTCGCGTAATTTCGGAGAAATCTCAAAATTATGGATTTATAACTCTGAAAACATATTCTCACTTAGTAGAAATGTCCAAGTTAACCTATATTTTGATTCCATATAGGGCTCCAACAGTCCGATTGAGTCTTTCTCGAAAACGTGTCCGAACGCGTCCTGGTTCGAGAATGCATTTACGGAATCCTCAACTTCTTCGAAAAATTCACCGAATCCAAATATGTTCATGAAAATTCCCAATTCTTTTCCAAATGTCACAACATAACCTTTTCGTCCTCTTGGCTATCCGGCATTTTCTCGTAATTTCCTATTTCGTCTTATTAGGAAAAAGCACAAACGGCTGTAATTAACTTAGTAAGAGTCTAACGGAAGATAAAATCCCACCGATTAATATTCTACCCTGACTTTGGGAATCTCATTCCTAGATCTCTAGATAGGATCCGTTTCCTAATTTCTAAATTACTATTCACTATATTTAATTATATTATTATTATATTGCAAGTTGCAAATTTATTTTCCTTTTCTTTTTTTCTTTTTTTTTCTCTTCTTTTTTTTCCTTCTCTTTTTTTTCTGCCTTTTTTTTCGTTTTTTTATATTTTAATTAATTATTTAATTAATTAAATAATTATTTTTACATAATTTTTTACAAAATTTTCCTATTGGTCCATTCTTGCATTTAGGCTTAAAAATACCTAAACTCAACTATTTTTCTCCAAAATTTCCAATTAATTAGTAAACATGTTTTTACTAATTTTCAACTATTTTCCACTAATTTTTTAGCTTTACATAATTATCCCTTAATTTCCCTTGCTTAAGCTTAAGTAATTAGCCAGAAATTACTTAATTACTTTATTATCACTAGTTGATAATTTTCTTAATTAGAATGTCTCACTACCTCATAACGTTTGCATTAACACTTGTGTTTTCATGCCTCTTGCTTTATTCTATAATTTACAAGGGTATTTTGGTCATTTAATACTTTTTGAACATTCTTCTTCAATTCCTCCAAGTTCGTAATTTATCAAACTACCACAATTAGAGATATTATACTCTCTTGATTCAATTGATCATTTTATCGCCTTTTGGTATTTTCCATAATTTTTCTAAGTCAATTACAAATCCTAGGGGCATTTTGGTCATTTTGACACTCAAGCCCTTAAATTCTCTAATTTCCTACGAATTCAACTTAGAAAAATAGACTATATTTCCACGAGTCTTACGATCATAATTTCACTTATGAGAAATAACCCATTTATTTATCAAAATATAATATTTCAGATAAATAAATATGCCGTATTACATTTCCCCCCGTTAAATAAAATTTCGTCCTCGAAATTTACGCGTATCACCTTGGAGAAATAACTTAGACCTTTAGTCTAATCCTTGTCCATGCATACTTACTTAGCACGCATCCCAACATTCCAACATCAGTTTTATCCAACTGGTACTCCGGTTAAATACAGGACTCACATGTCCATTCTTCGTACTATCTAGCCGTTGCACTATCCAGACTCCGGACCATACGCTCCGGATACTTATTCTATCAGAATACTCTTAGATCATTTCTTTCAGTGATCGAGAAGTCGTTTCAGCTTGATTATAAAGTGTTTATCATCTTCTAAATTGATATATATAGCTTAGTGGCGCCCATAACACCGCGTACTTTAGTGTTTTAGCGTTTCCGTGGTGCCCATAACACTGCGTACATAAGTGTTTCCGTGGCACCCATAATACCGCGTACTACACATTCATCATGTCGTATTTTGATATACGGTATCCTGTGGTTCCCATACACCGCGGCAACACCATATATCTCGTACTCATGGATATCATGTCGTACTTCAATATATTATGTTCTCATGGTTCCTATACACCGTAGGAACATAAGATACTTTAGACTTAATGATACTATCGTGATTTTTATGATAATGATTATTACTATATTATGTGTGAATTAGTTCGACTTTAAGAGACTTGAGAGTAGGAAGTCATCACATTGTCATGCTGCAGCTAGACATATCCCGATCCATTCCTATTGGTACCATTATACAATCTAATTGGATTTGGGATAACCAATTTCTTGGTCTTGTGACCAACTTCTCTCTCAATCTATGAAATCTTGTCTCACGCCTTTGTTCAACATTAATGATTCGGTTTCCAACTTGTGAACTTCGTTTAAGTTATAAAGAATTCCTTATGAATCTGCGGTACTATCCCGCTAGATCCAAGAACTACACCTCTATATCACCATTTCGCTTATTTCTTCATGTTGCCTTTTCAAAGATTTTAATTTTGTTTGACGTTGTTTGGTATGGCGCTAGTTTAACACAACCGAGATTATCGTTTGGTGTTATGAAGTAGTAACAGATTTATATTATACTTGCAATCGGGTTCAAAACACGCTTTACAAGCTAAAAGCTCACACCCAATGGTGTAGCTAATATTACATCATAAGAAAATATATATATGCAAATGAAAGGGGTATTTTTGGTAAGCAAGCATATAATCTCAAGACTTGTGATAATATAGTATATTTTCCTAAGGGAAAATCTCTTGGAAATTAGAGAATTTAAGGGCCAAAGTGCCAAATGACGAAAATGCCCCTAAGGGACATAAATAACTTAAGAAAATTATGAAAAATCCTAAAAGGTGAGGAAATAATTATTAAAATTGAGGGAGTATATTGCCTCTAGTTGTGATAATTGAATAAATTACAAACTTGGAGAAATTGAATAAGAATGCTCAAAAGTGGTAAATGACCAAAATACCCTCACAAATTCTAATATAATGAAAGAGACATGGAAACACAAATGTCAATGCCAGTGTTACGAGGTAATAAGGTATTCTAATTAAGAAAATTATCAACAAGTGATAATTAAGTAATTAGGTAATTACTGGCTAAATACTTAAGTATAAGCCAAGGAAATTCAGGTTATGTAAAACCCTAAAATTAGTGGTTTTTGTTTTAAAATTAGTAAAAACATGTTTACTAATTAATTGGAAATTTTGAAGAAAAATAGATGAGTTTAGGTATTTTTAAGCCTAAATGCAAGAATGGACCAATGGGAAAATTTTGTAAATAATTATTTTTACATAATTTTTACCTTTTGTTAAAACACTCACCGGGATGGTACTTCCCCTTGCATAAATATCCCATGGTTTTATGTGTTCCCATTGGCTAATTTATTTTGCCAAGGATTAATGTTTAATTAATTAGGACCATTAGATTAACTTTATAAGATTAAATCTTGGCCTTTGATCTAGTTGCAATTGTTGACTTTTCAACATTCAATTAGCATTTCTTAATTACCATGCTAATCAAGAGTTTAATTGCCATTTAATATAATTGCCAAAGTGTGATTGGTTCTTTAATTAACCATGGTCATTAGTAATTATCTTTATGCTAATCTTGGCCCTTTATTGGCCATTAATCTCTAATTAGGGTTATACATCCCTAATTGTGCCTTTAAAACATGTTATTAAATTAATTATGAAAGTTCTTGGAATTAACTTTATAAATGGAGATTTAATTATCTACTAATTGTTAGCAATTTTCTTTAATTAGATTTATTATTTTCTCACAACTTTTGGGTTTACATTGGCCATTTATGCACCATGCATTATTTTAATAATCATAGGGCAACTTATGTTCCCTAAAATAATATTGGATTTTTGCCTCTTTAAATTCCAAGGAAAATAAACAAATAAATTCCTAAAATTAGAGACAATATGTTTTCCTATTTTAAATAGGTACTAATTGCCGAATATAAATTTTGGGGTATTACAAATATCATTTAAGGTCGTAGATTTTTAAAAAGAATTTTAATTCTACATTTTTCTTTTGAAGTATATTAGTGTTATTTCTCAAAATGAGCCAGTCTTAAATGATTTTTAAATTAAATTCTAAAATTGTATCTTGTATATATTAACTTATGACATGTAAAGTAAATATATCATACAAAGGTAGAAACTAATATTTACTAGTGCTATAAATTGATAACACAAACGTATGTATGGTATAACAATTTTTGTTAACTTCTACATGTTATATTTGTATTTATAGGTTTTTTCTACCAAAGAATATTTCTGAACTTCAAAAGATATAACCAATAACTAATGATATTTGGGATACATATATAAGGTTTTTTCACCTCGGTTTCTTTTTATATCAGTCATAGGCAATCACTTAGTCGTTGTGTTCTTATAAATCGTCATTTTATAAAAAAAAAAAAAACTATAATTTCCGTTTAATATATATAAATTGTCATTTAAAAAAATGAATAATAAGAAGAAGAAGGCAGCGCTCAATATGGTTTAATAGAGCTTTCTTGTTTCATTCTATTATTATATCTTTTTATTATTATTCTTTTCATAATGGATGGATGTACCTATATTAGATTAATACCAAAGCCTTTAATTATTAGCTAACTTTAATAAAACTTATATCTTGTACGCTTTTAAATTGAACAGGTGAAATTCCATCATCTTTATTCAGCATTTCTACTTTAAGAATTGTGAGTTTCAGTAAAAACAATTTGAATGGTAGTCTTCCAATATCAATCAACAATGGAACGAAGTTGGAAGAATTATATCTGCAACACAACTCCTTTATAGGTATACTCCGTCTACCCATCCCTTAATTTTTATGATTTCACAAACTTTTGCATTTAATATTTATGCTTCACACAGTCACACACACACATTTCTTGAGATATTTTTAACTATAATTACTTTTAAGTGTAAAAATTCTAGTATGTCTAATGTGTTTAACGCAATCAATTTTATATAACCAATAACTTTAAAAGTTACGTTGTGGCACTCGGGGCTTTTGCAAAAATTCATTTATTACTTATACTACATTTTCTCCAGAATGAGTAAACTGAAATTATATCAAAAAAAAGTAAACTGAAATTATTTTAATTCCATAAATAAAAACTAAAATTTCAGCCTTTTTTGCCTATGATGAATTTCATGCAATGAATATCGAAGAGTCCCTTTTAACTTGCTTTCCAACAAAAATTAAATTTTTCCCATTGATTTAAGGCCTCTAATTAACAAAATTCCATGTATTTTTTTACATTTGTTTGTGAATTTAGGAAATTCATAGTCTTACTACTAACTAATTAAAAAATATTTCATATTTATTCTTAGGTGAAATTCCTTCATTTATTTGGAAGATGCCTTCTTTGAGAATATTCGAGTTTGGCATGAATCATTTCAAGGAAATTTGCCGGATGAAATATGTCATCAACTCCCTTTACTTGAATCCTTGGGAGTTACGATAATCAATTAGAGGGAAGCATTCCACAATCAATAACTAACTGCACTTCTTTGAAAGAATTATATTTGTCCGGTAACTCATTTACGGTATGCACATATTTGGTTGTTTTCTTTTCATTTTAATATTTTTTCTCGAAATTGGGATTTTATTTTTCAACATTTTATTCATATTTTGATTCACATACGTAGAATAGATCGAGCTTATGTATAGCTTGTGATTACAAACCTAAAATAACAAAGATAGCTCAGATTATGAACAAATGCAACCACATAATATTTGTAGAAAATAATTAAAGAGCCCACATGTTTTATGACAGTACTGTTTTCTTAAGATTTTATTTGTCTCCTAAAAATTTAATTTAATTTTCATATTAAATATATATTCAATAATTGCAGTATTAAGAATTTTATCCCTTAGAAGTTTACTAGTAATTTCACAAAAGTGTAAATTATGATTTTCTTAAATTTTATTATTTCAAAGGTTTTATAAAGACTAAAAATAAAAATAAAAATAAAAATAAAAATATTTACTCCTTTGGGGTGAATTGAGTATTACTTGAAATTATTTTTATATATGAAACATAAGCTTCAGAATTATTCTTAAACATGCCATAGGTAATAATATTTGATAATTTTTATATAATAGGATAAATTTAATATTAAAATACAGATAAGTATGGGCTTCTGTTTTATTTATTTATTTATTTATTTTCAAACACACACACTGTAACAATTCTATCATTTAATTAAAATTAAAAGTAATATTTTTAAAAGAAACTACAGCATAAGAATCAAAATTTGTATTATACTACCGGAAAAGAATTTATTAAAATAGGTATAATAAATAAATTACATGAAGGAGAGAGAAAATATGTATGTGTGTGTGTGAGATTACATGTGGACCCGTGATATATGCTGGGGAAATTTTTTTGCCCAAATTTGAGCAATATACGTAACGGTTTCTTAATTTTTGCCCAAGTATATTATTGTTGTTTCTCAAAATGAGCCAGTCTAAAATGATTTATAAACTAAATTCTAAAATTGTATCTTGTATATATTAACTTATGACATGTAAAGTAAATATATCATAAAAAAGTAGAAACTAATATTTACTAGTATTATAAATTGATAATACAAACATATGTATGGTATAACAATTTTTGTTAACCTCTACGTGTTATATTTATATTTATAGGTTTTTTCTACCAAAGAATATTTCTGAACTTCAAAAGATATAACCTACTACTAATGATATTTGGGATATATTAGGTTTTTTTACCTCAGTTTCTTTTTATATTAGTCATAGGCAATCACTTAGTCGTTGTGTTCTTATAAATTGTCATTTTATTTAAAAAATACTATAATTTCCGTTTAATATATATAAATTGTCATTTAAAAACAAAAAGAATTAGAAGAAGAAGAAGAAGAAGGCGCTCAATATGGTTTAATAGAGCTTTCTTAGCTTGTTTCGTTCTATTATTATATCTTTCCTTTTTTTTTTATTCTTTTCATAATGGATGGATGTACCTATATTAGTTTAATACTACTTAAAGATTACTACCTATATTTGTATATATTCATATCTAAGTTGTATAAAAGTAAATATTTCCATCAATTTTTTATGTCAAGGTTTTGTACCTTAAAGGCATACACATAATTGATAAACTAAATGTATTAGAGCTGACCGTTAATCATTTCAAAGTGAAAGGACCTATTCTTTCCAATATATACACCATTTCAACATTGACCATTATTAAAGACTAGCTTATTTTAAGTGATTTTACGATATAAATATGTTAGAGGAGTTCCCATGTAAAAAGCAAGAGTGATTTTTCCAAACACCCACTAGTAAGATACATGTAGTTTTATGTGTCATCTTCAAACACCATAATCACTTGTTTTGGTTAATTTTTACGAGTCCATTCAATTTTTGTTGTTTCCAGGTTTAATACCCAAGGATATAGGGAATCTCATTAAGCTTGAAAAAATAGATTTAGGAGAAAACAACTTGAGCGGACCTATTCCTCCCAATATATTCAACATTTCAACATTGACATATTTGCTCCTTGGTGATAATTTCCTCTATGGCCTTCTCCCATCTTATTTAGGAATCAACCTTCCCAACTTGAAGACATTATGGCTGGAGAAGAATGAACTAATGGGCCAATTCCGAACATCTTATCAAATACATCTAAGCTCATTGTTTTAGGCTTGTCATCGAATAAATTTAATGGAGCTATATCCAATGTACTGGAAATTTGACAAACATGATGGATTTAGCTCGGATGATAATGATTTGACAGGTTCATTCCAAATACAGTTAACAAATTACATAGCCTTCAACGTTTAAGTCTCACCAACAACGATTTCAAGGGTCCATTATAAATGAGCTTTGCCAACTCAAAAGTCTAAGTGAGTTGTATCTTGCCAACAACATGTTTTCGGGAATAATACCGGGATGCCTCGGGAATACTTCTCTACGGAAGTTGGATTTTAGCTCTAACAAGTTGATTTCTCATATACCCAATTCACTTTGGAGTCTTGAAGATATTTTGTATCTAGACATATCCTCCAATGCACCGAGTGGAGTGATTTCACCAAAGGTATCAAACTTGAGAGCAATTACATTATTGAACTTGTCAAGAAATCAAATTTCGGAAGCATCCCTACAACCATGGGTGACCTACAAACTTTGCTAAGTCTATCTTTAGCACAAAACAAATTACAAGGGCCTATTCCCGAATCACTTGGCAGCATGATAAGCATGGAGTCCATGGATCTCTCCCATAATTATTTGTCTAGTGTGATTCCAAAGTCCTTTGAGTCATTACTCTATCTTAAACACATTAATCTTTCCTACAATTTATTGTATGGAGAAATTCCAAATGGTGGCCCTTTTCCAAATTTTTCAGGAATCTTTTATGATGAATAAAGATCTGTGTGGGAAATCCCAACTACAAGTCCAACCATGCAGAAAGGAACCAAGCACATATCAAATAGAGCAATGCTGATTATAAAATTCTTATTGCCTATCACGGTTGTCATTTTGATTGTCTTTGGCATTTTCTTTCTAAAGCATAAGAGAGATGATGATAATTCTTCAACCACAAGCAATTTAGTCATTTCGGATGCACCAATCAGATATCCTATTATGAGCTTCTACATGGAACAAATGGATTTGATAAAAGTAATCTTCTTGGCTCGGAAGTTTTGGATCGTATACAAAGCAACTCTTACAAATGAAGAGATAGTTGTTGTCAAAGTATTTAACTCGAACATGAAAGAAGCATCAAGAAGTTTTGATATTGAATGTGCCGCCATGCGCAATTTACGCCATCGCAATCTCATTAAGATCATTAGTAGTTGCTCAAATGATCATTTCAAATCTCTAATAATGGAATTCATGGAAAATGGAAGCCTTGACAGATGGTTGTACTCTCATAACTATTATTTAGATGTCTTGCAAAGGTTGAATATAATGATTGATGTGGCATTAGCCTTGGAGTATCTTCATCACGATTCTCCTACACTAATTGTTCATTGTGATGTCAAACCGAGCAATGTTTTGTTGGACAAAGATATGGTGGCTCATCTTAGTGATTTCAGTATTTCTAAATTGTTTAGTGAAAGGCAACTGGAAATCTATACCAAAACTTTGGCTACAATTGGCTATATGGCACTGTAATGATTTGATAATGATATTTTGGATTTATTTATATATTCTTTTGTTTGTTGTGATTTATAAAATTTTACATTATCCAATTTCTAGCAAATATTTTACATCGTCATGTATAAGAAATATAAGTGATAATACAAAAGAAAAGTTTAATAACAAAACTTATGTTATGCTTATGAGATAATGACTTTTATACTAATAATTCTATATGAAATATAGAGTATGGATCAAATGGAGTTGTTTCGGCCAAAGGAGATGTGTTTAGTTATGGAATTTTGCTTATGGAAATGTTTACGAGGAAGAAGCCGATAGATGAGATGTTTGTTCAAGGACTAACATTGAAAGATTGGGTGAGCAAATCAACACCATATTCAATCATCAACATTATAGATACCAATTTGTTGCATCGTGAAATTCAAGATACGATAATATATTACTTCATCTATCATCAATGTTTGAGTTAGCATTAAATTGTTGCATTGACTTACCGAGGTACGATGTATCATGACCGATGTTGTAGTATCATTGAAAAACATCAAGGCTTCGTTTATGGAACATGCTACAAACACCACTAGTTGAATAATTGTTAAATCAAATTTTAGCTACTATTTCTTTAACCTAATGTTGTTGTTGTTTTTTTTAACAATTAATATTGTAAATTGAAGTGATTCTCGTATATATGTTGTAATAATATATAAAGTATTTGAAATTTAAAATTTTCCAAGCCGATTGTATTGGTTTAGATTTCTGCATGTTTCATGTTTCTTTTTAACATTTTAGACTTCAATTATAAGAACCCTAGAATGCACTCATTTTCTTCACTTAACTTTATACAATTTGGAATTTGATGTTGGCGGAAAAGGAGTTTTAAATTAATAAAAGTGAGACTTAACTTTTTCTTTTTCTCCTCTATCCTATTCTTATTTTTGGAAACGCCTTGTTTTCAAATTAATTTCTTAACAACATTAAATTTGTAAGTGTCTTATACATCATGAATAAGTCGAATAGCAACAATGGCATCGATGATTACAATAGGCATTTCACCGTAACATTGGCATTGATGATTACAATAGAATGATATTTTCAGCGTTCAAATTAATTAGTACTAGATAATGCAACGTAGCGGCACAACCTAGCTTGTATTCTCTTGCATGGAGTCAATAGTAATTAATTCTCTAATTAATTAGATGTGCAAGACTCAAAAAAATAATAAATAATAATAATAATAATAATAATAATAATAATAATAATAATAATAATAATAATAATAATAATAATAATAATAATAATAATAATAATAATAATAATAAAGAGTGGTAATTTTTGGGTTTTTATTTTTAAATGGTCAGCATTTTCGCCACCGATGGCTGGCCAAGAAGCGAGTTCGACATCGTGCCCCTAAATGCCAGAGCTAGGCCTCAACGGCAGAAAAATAAATGTCCAATGAATAAGATGGATGAAAAATAAATGTCGAGCAAAGGGGCCAAGTGGGGATTCAAACGCACCTCTCTTGGCACCCCAAGTTATTCATTACAACTGGACTAGCAAAGCCCTCTAGTTAACATATGCTAAAAATATATATTAATAATCTTATATCCCTACGACTTTACAACATAGTTAACAAGTGTTTTACACATCATTAATAAGTCGAATAGCCCTATAAACAAGTGAAATATTTTTATCAACAAGATCAAATTTGCAAGTGCCTTATACAGATCAAGTCGAATAGTTTTACGAACAAGATAAATTAATTTCTTAGTAACTACTCATATGCAAGTGTTTTTCACTTCATGAACAAATGGATAGACCTTTGAAAAAGGTTAAAAAAGTTTAAATTAATTTATCTTATTCTAAAACTATTTTAAATATAAAAATTCATGAAGTAGAACCCGAAGTGGTAAAGACTGTCAAGGGACAAGCAATATCTAAAAATTAATTATTTGCTAATTGATTTTGATTGAACTTTATGATGATTTCCATGAATTAATTAATTGATATACCCATTACCGATCGATTTTTAGAGTCAACCTTCAAAATGAAGAACAAAGTACAATGAAGTGTTTTGGTCTTTCATATATTGGTTGTGAATGACAACTAGTAATTGTTTATCAAACAACAGAAAATGCCAAGTCAATCAAGATACGTTTTTTTATAACTTGAAAAAAATGTACTATCCACAGATCCTTTATTGTAACATCCCATTTTTAAAAGCATAATAATTTTTTTTTTCATCAGAGTAGAGCATCGGAGCAAAATAGTAACTAATACATAATCAAAACATCAACCAAAGTGTAATATAATAACGGTACATTTGTCCGAGTGTTTTCAAAAGTAAATACATAGACAAAAGGAAAATCTCCAATGTAAGTCTACTCGTGCCGCTTGTTCCTATCTCCAATCCTTGGCCCTCCAAACCACGAAGCTATAGCCGAGGTCCAATGGCCACCGGACTCGAGTAACGGTTAACCTCATGCTCAAATATGACAAGATATGGATGACAGATATTGATGACATAACAAAGAGTATATCGAGACATAAGCACACAACAGATGCATGATCAATACAATGACAGTAACATAAGCACACAAAGCAGATGTAAAGTCCCACACATATTTCTCACTACCCAAAGGCCACGATAGCAACTCGTGTCCTCGCCGCTAGGAAAACTCAACGGTATTACCAAAGCTATAACTCGTGTAAAGTCAGTATGTATAATCGGTGACCCCAAAACAGAGTCTTGGTCTATGAACATATCAATCACATATATGTATACAAAAAGCATAGAGTTAGGGTTACGGTACACGTCCGTACCTTCGTCGTTGAAATATGGTACGTCCGACGGCGAAACGTGATCGCAGATATCCTATAAGGATAATATCGTTTTTATTAATAATTAATATCATAACAGATATTCTAGTCACAAAAAGACTATTTTACTCCTGACTTTACTAACTGACTAAATTTTGCCAGAGCTTCGCTACTTTAACTCTAATCTTCCAAAATTTTGTCATGCCTCTATCTCCATCATATTTTTCAAATAAATACCATATTTAACCCTAAAACATCATATCAAAATTATACTTGGAAGATTAAAGATCAAACTAACATTTACACTAAAAGCTACTAAACAAAAGACTAGAACCTAAAACTAGGGACCGAAGAATTTACCCAGAGCTTTGCTACTTTTCCTCAAGAGCTCCTCCTTATCTCTTCTTTCTTAAGTTTCAAATTCTAAAGAGGTTTTGGTGTGAAGATTTGCAAATGGATGTTGGCCTATTTATAGAAAAATTATGGCATGCTTGTAAATTTTTCAAACTTTCTCTTCTTCATTTTTAGCCCTTAGATCTAGGGTTTTCCTTGAAGCCACATCCTCACCCTTGATCCATGTTGGCCGACCTCTCCCCTCTTCTCTTTCCAAAAATGATGTCATCCACATGATGTCACTTACATGCTTTATGGATTTAACCGATAAACTCCCCGCTCGTTGTTCTAATCGTGTATACTTAATAATCTTCAAATACTCATAGAGGTTCACTTGGAAGCTTATCTAATCACTTGAAAAGTACTTTAAATATCAAGGATTATAGTCCAATTAGGGGTCTTCACTGGTCCTTTAGTCATTTTAGGATAAACTCCGTCGGTTACGGAAATGACATCGAAGGTAACCCACTTCGGGACAAAATTCATTTGTTTACAATATGTCCCGATGTTTAATACTTAGTCTATATATTTCAAGGTAGGATTTAATTTCTATCGGTTCTCATTTATCCTATTTTTTTCACAAAATATCTTTTTTATTATTATTTTACCATCCACTTGCCTACACACACACATTTATTCACTCCCAAAATTCCACAATTTCGCTACCCCCCGCTTTGATTTTTTTAATTAATTTATATTATATTTTAATCATCTTATATTAACAAAAATTCTCCCATTGGTCCTTAGATAATTACATGGATTTAGACATTTTAAATTGCTAGAATTATTGTAGCCTTTAAACTTACTTTATGAGATTTCATCCTAGCCATTGCTTAATGTTTTGATTTGTCAAAGTTAATTAGCAAGCTTAATTAGAGCCTTAATCCCATGATTAGTAATCTTTTGTTGATCAATTATGCTTTAGAAATTTCATGTATTTAATCTTATACATTTTCTTACTCATTCCTAATTAATTAGCAACTATTCTTATGTTAATCTTGGTCATTAGCCTTTAATTAGGATTTACTTTGGACATTTCCTTTATTCATGTATAAACAATTAGCAATTAATTATTTATTTAATCACCTACTAATTGTTCACAATTTTCTTGTTGGTTCTGTCTCTCTACGAGCGCGTTAATGAGAGCTCTCTCGCTCCGTAGAGTTCTCCTCATCTCCGAATCTCGCTTTTGTTCAAAGTTGGTTTGGTATAATATTTTGTTCGGGTATCGCGTCTATTTGAGGCTGCCTGCCTCTGCCTCGATCTCGGCCACTACCTCGGCCCCTACCTCTTGGTGCACCGGCACCTCTTATGATGGCCATAATTTAACTTTTCCTTTATTCAAATAACGGATATAAGTGTCAGAAAAATAACACAATACGTGGCATTAAAACATATATATTTTCATATTAGATGTAATGTACATGCTAACGTATATTACATCATCCAGCTGGTTTATGACCAGTGGTTACATCGTATGTCCCCACGTTGTCGCCATCGATGAATGATCCGAGCCAACAGTTTCTCCTGCTTCTAAAGGCATAATAGCCATTGGCTCGGGGTAGCACACCGGGTCGATCATATTTTGGCTTGGGGTCATCGAAACATCGTGGTTTCGTCTTCGTCCCGCCGTCTCTGGAACTACGGATCTACGAGCATTACGTCTAACTATTACGGGATAGAGGATATAAGAATTTTTGTTTTTGTCCATCACTACATATTACACCAGGGTCATATCAGTACTCATTTTCAAAAATGTGCTCAAAGTCAAAAGGCTTAAGAACCTAACTCCGTTATCCGAACAGAATGGCCAGGTAAGTGTCTACCATGGGGGCCTCACCGACTTATACGACGACTGATTGGCACACCCACGTAGACTAGCCTTGCCTTCAGCACCAAACTGTTCATGGTAACATAGTTAAATACTTGCCAGAAAGATTTGCTCTGATACCAAAAATGTAACATCCCAATTTCAAGCGGAATTTTTTTTTCAATCGAGTAGAGTAATGGAGCGAAAGAGTAACCGATCATAACAAAACATAAACCATAGTGTAACATAGTATTTGACATTACAGTGATCCTACTTGTTAAAAAGGTAAGTACGAAAGCGATAATATAACTCCGCCAGTAGCCTACTCCCGCTGCTTGTCCTTAGCACCGATCCGTGGTCCTCCGGATCCCGAAAGCTACGGCGAGATTCAATTCACCGCATTGAATCTCGTGTAACTGTTAACCTTATGCTCAAATAAAACAAGATATAGACAACAGATATTCATGACATAACAACAAAGATCTCATCGTATAAGTGTGACACGCATGCAACATAAGCATGGAGCAATATGTAAGGTCCTACACAACAACATTGTGACACAGACAGACATAAGCATTAAGCAAGATGTAACGTCCTACACAAATATAGCCTACACATTAACCTGTGCCACGATCACGTGTCCTCAGCGCTAGGAAAACTTAAAGCGGTATTATCATGTCTATAACCCGTACAAGGCTGTATGTATAACGACGACCCTAAGCAGAGCCCCGGTATATGAACGTATCTATGACATATATGTATATGAGAACTATAGGATTAGTGTTACAGTACGCGTCCGTACCTTCGTTGACGTACGTAGATGTTTCTATTTTAGGTAAAAATTACCATTTTGCCCCTATACCCCTAATTGGCGGAATTTCGCCAGCACTTCGTTACTTTGGCTCCGATTTTCCAAAATTTTGCCAGAACTTCGACCCAATGATAATTTTCGAAATTCTAGACTAATATAGCCCTATCATATGATACCCAATCATGCTTGAAAATTAAAGGCTATACTAGCAAAGACTACTCTAACTATTGAAAGAACTACGAAAGCTTAATGCCGCTATTTTAACTTTCAACTTTCGTAGACTCAATCCCTACTATGTTTTTACCTCGTCAGCATCTCTCAATGCAATGAGGCTTAAAAACAAGAATAGGAATCTCATCTCCTACTTCCTAGATCTAACTAACAGCTCTACTAAAACTACCAAAAGAACTAAAGACTAAGGACCGAAGGACTTACCCGTTGAAGACTTCTTCACAATTTTTCCAGAGCTTCTCTCTCTTATTTTCCTTTCTAGATTCGGCCAAGGAGGAGGAAAATGGTGTGAAAATGCAAAGGGAGAGGGGGTATTTATAGGTGAAGGGTTAGGGTTTCTACTGTCGGATCAACTTTATGGGAGAAGCGATCCGGACCGTCCCAACACAACTTTTGAAAAACCCTTTCTTCCCTTTTCCCTTTTCACACTAGGCCGAAATTCATGGCCCAAAATTAAGAGTTTGGCCAATAAAATGGCGCCACGTGTCCCTTCCGAAGCTTCCTATCCAATTTCCCGATCGGTACCCGATTCGCGTACTCTTCTGAGAAATCTCAAAATTCTCGGTTAACTAACTTTGAAGATTTCCTCTTACTTACTAGAGAAATGTCTATTCTAATCTAAATCTTGATTCCATACAGGGCATTCCGTATTCAACCAAAGTTTCTCGAAAACGTGTCCGTACGGTCCTAAGCATTTAAGCTCGTTTTCAGAATCATCAATCTCTAGAGAAAAATTCACTGATTCCAAATATGTCCAGATAAATTCAAACTCATTCCTAAATGTTGAGTTAGAATTTATTTTCTTCATATCCAAAATGTGCCTATCTACATTTTTCCCTATTTCGTCTTATTAGGAAAATGCACAATCGGCTTGAATTAACTTCCTAAAAGTCTAACGGAAGATAAAATTCCACTGATCAATATTTTACCCTGACTTTGGAAATCTCATTCCTAAATCTCTAGATAGGATCGGTTTCCTAAATATTAAAATACTATTCATCATTTTTCACTTTAATAAACTATATTATTAAAATAATAAAACTTATAAACTAAGTTTTCTTTTCTTTTTTATTTTTTTTTTCTTTTCTTGGGGTATAATTCGGCTGGCCCTATTTTTTTTAATTAATTTTTTTTTAATTAATTATTTACTCATTTAATTTTTCCCAAAATTTCCACAAAATACCTAATTGGTCCATTCTTGTATTTAGGCTTAAAAATACCTAAAATCAACTATTTTTCTCCAAAATTTCCAATTAATTAAAAAATATGTTTTTACTAATTTTAGGCTAAAAACCACTAATTTTAGGGTTTCATATAATTATTCATGAATTTCCTTTACTTATACTTAAGTAATTAGCCCAATATTACTTAATTACTTTATTATCACTTGTTGATAATCATTTATAATATTGCGTATAATAATTATCCTGTATTACACTAGTGCAAAAATGGCTTTAAGACCGCCTCATTTGGAGCGGATAATCGACGCACCGGTCTTAAAGGTGTGACCGGTGGCAGTTTTGTAAATAAAAAGAACTTCTTAAACAATGAAGGGCTATAAGACCGCCTCATTTAGAGCGGATAATCGAAGCACCTGGTCTTAATGGTGTGATCAAGGTGGCAGTTTGTAAATAAAAAGAACTTCTTACACAATGAAGGACGCCTCATTAAGACCGGACTAAGTATCGACCGGTCCTAAATCGTGACCGGTGGCAAATTTGTAAATATAAAGAACTTCTTATTCGATCAATTTTTCATAGATCTTATCCGCACTGTTAAAATAACAACCTATTCTTAAAAATGTTAATAAAAAATTGAAATATCAAATACTTTTATGGAGAAATCTCATCAAGCGCACTTATATTTTCTACACTCCAAAATAATACGGAAAAATATAAATATAAAGGTATTAAAGTTTTAAGACCGAACATATATAATAAGCCTACCTTAAAACTTTGATTTTTAAGACCGAACTTAAAATTTGTCCTAAGACTAAAGTTTAAATAAAAAAGTAATAAAATTTGTCCTATTGTATATTCGGCAAAGCTGGAGCGGCGCCTACACGAGTGAAAAACTCGTGTAGTTGCCGAACGAATTGTAAGTATCGATATTGTTATTTTTTACTTACTAAACATGTTTCATCACTAAGCTTCTCAAGATCTGTATCTTACAGGAAGATCTTAAAAGAAAGAAGCAGAGGGATCTTTTGCGTCGGACGGGAGGAATGATGTTCGAATCGCCGCGACCGGAAAACCGAGATCACTCGGGCGTGTAAGGGGATTGGAGGACGGGTAGGCCTAAAGCAATACTTTGGTAAATCCAAACGCCACGTACAAAGTATGGTTACCCTAGGAGGAGATGGATCGACGCCGGCCAAATTAAGTGAGGAATCGGCGGCGAAAGATGCTACATTGAGGATGTTTCAATCGAGATGAGCAAGATGAAGGAGGAGATGGAGAAAATGAAGTTCCTCCGAGCTCTCGGCCGAGACCGGGTGGGATCCCTTGACACCTTCAAGTGAACCTATGCAGCAGACAGAGCACTAGAGGGAGCTGCATTGTTGGACAATGAGTCGAGCAACCTTGTCATCTGTATGTGGAGGATTGTGATGGTCATAGACAATTGGTTACTAAAGGGACTGTCCACAAATTGGGATCAACTGTACACCACGAACAAATGGCTGATGATGAAGTCAGAGTGTCGGCTTGAAGAGGTGATCTTTGATGCACTGTCCCTCTCCCAACCGATGAGTGAAGGTTGTGAGTGATGTCAAGGGAACCTTCATCTCTTGGCCAATGAAGCTTGTAGATGTCTCTACTCCTCCTCAAGCTCCACCCTCATCAAGCTTCACCCTCCTCAATCTCCATCCTCCTCAAGCTCCACCCCCTCTTCAAGCTCCACCCCCACTGCTAACTTGACGGCCAAGGAAAATACAAGATTTGGTAGCCCAAAAATGGTTTAAAGATAAATCGTGGCTGTCGATGAAGTAATAGGCCTCCTCATCCCCGGACCGGTTTACATTGATAATGAAGATGTAGAGTCCATGCCGCTTCGGAAAGGAGGTTACTAGTCCATGTGTTCAAATATTTATGAAGTAAGTATCTTCTTCCTTGATTACATAATTGAAATGCACCGTTTAGACACACATATATACATATAAACTAATTCCCTCATCGATGTCATTCTTGTAGGTGCATGCACGAGAAACCGTTCAACAGGCAGTGCACTCGGATTTTGGATTCTTGTGCCTGGTGTATGCAAGTACAAACTACCTCTGGAATTGAGACAGGAGTACATATCAAATAGGTTGTGTAAAGTGCAAAGAAAGGTGTACTTGTTTCCACAATCGGCTCTGTACATATATACTTGTCTGCAATTCACTTAATATAATTATGCTACATATATATATATCATCGAGTACTTTATCACAGAATTTTCAGCAACCACTGGCGCTTGGTCGTCATGAACATGGAGTTGCATTATGTTATATTCTTATGCTCCACTCACAGCGATCCATCGACTACGTTGAAGCAGATGATCACCAAGTAAGAATGTCATTTTGATTGTCTTGTCTGAAATCTCTTTGTGAATTTTCGGTGAACATTACCGATAAATTTGTGATTTTGATGATAGTGCCATGAAGACCTTCCGTGTTGAGGTAAAAAAGCGTGGTGCTCAAACTCACGGATCCTAAATGGCACAAAATTAAGGTTAGTACATAATTGGACATGGCATAATTGCCTTCGAAGTTGGTCAAGAAGCTATATATGCTCTTATATATATTTATTGTTATTTTTAGACCGTCGGCAACCGGAAGGATCGAACTTATGTGGCCCGTACGTCATGAAACACTTATATGATATTGTGACGGAGGGAAATACTAAAGTCACTTTAAGGGTAAGATGTTATGGCTGAATTCGAGTCATCGATGGCTTAATGTTACATATGAAATATGCACATAATATGTTATTTCTTTTTCTGTCTTTGATGTTACGAGGTTTGCCTGTGAAGAGCCATTTGATGATGATGAAATCGAGCACATACGCGAGGTTTTTGTGAATATCTCGTATAAACTAGTCTTAGAAAATCCAAGTCGGGACAATAATTAATGTCCTAAATTAATTCATTTGTAAATAATATATGATGTCGTAGCAACAATAGCCTTCGTACATTTGTTTATTTTTTCAACTAGCTAATTCATTCATTTGTAAATATAGCAATGTAATTCAATAATAAATTTGTTTATTTTTTCAACAATTTGTGTGTGTCCATTTTGGGTTTCGAATGAATGGGATGGTGGATAAAGCTATTTAGTGCTTGAAATTTGAGGTACAGCGGATGTTGAAAATGAGCCGGATGAGGCTCGAAAGTATTCGCGGCTTTTAGGACCGGATATTTGTTAAAAGTGCGGTCCTAAAGGTCTTCGTCCATTTTGAGACCGGATATTTAATAAATATACGGTCCTAAAAGTCTTCGTCTAATTCTAAAAATTTGGGTAGAGACTTTTAGGACCGTATATTTGTTAAAAGTACGGTCTAAAGGTCTCGTCCATTTTAAGACCGTATATTTAACAAATATCCGGTCCTAAAAGTCTTCGTCTAATTCTAAAAATTTGGGTAGAGATTTTAGGACCGTATATTTGTTAAAAGTACGGTCCTAAAGGTCTTCGTCCATTTTAAGACCGTATATTTAACAAATATCCGGTCCTAAAAGTCTTCGTCTAATTCTAAAAATTTGGGTAGAGACTTTTAGGACCGTATGTATGTCAAATATCCGGTCCTAAAAGTATAGAAAATATACGGCTAAAATATTAGGACCGTATATTTGTTAGTAGTCAGTCTTAAAAGTCTTCATTTTATTTAATAGATTGCCGAAACCTTTAGGACCGTATATTTGTTAGTTGTCCGCTCCTAACTTTAAATTTTAAAATAAGGCTTAATTTTTAGGACCGAGGATTTATTATACGTCCGGTCCTAATATTCTTCATTTAAATAGAGTTGGTGACTCGATTTTCAGACATATCGTTAGGGTTCAAGGCAACCATGTTTCTGTCGTTCTTCTCAAGTTTTGTGCTTCGTTGATTTGTTTTTATTCGAAAAAAGGTAAATAATGTTTTTTTGTTTTGTTTTGTATGGTCGCAACTGTTAACTTTATTCCGCAAATTTTTAAGATTGATCACCACGAATAGGACAATGTTTTGTTTGTTCTTGTTGTCGGAGAAAAAAGAACATAAAGTTAAAGACAAACAAGGAAGGCGATTGGGAAATAAAAATTTTATTTAATAATTTTTTTTTTTTCTGATCGCCTAGAATCTGCCCGGACAGTGGCGTCTCACCGTGCAATCGCACAAAGAACACTATAACCTAGTCCGAACTAAGTCCTTGGGATGAACCAAACCGAATATTAAATCTAATATTCGAACTATTTCCAGATCGAATCCGATAAGATGAAAACAGAATCGAGTAGTTACCGATTAGGCACGAGTTCTCTGGATGAATCATGGAATCCTCATCATTGGGTTAATCACAAGAGTTTAGCCGATCATGGTGAGAAAATCGAAGAACGAACGAAGAACACGAAGAACGCGCGAAGAACATGAAGAACATATGAGAGAAAATGAAAACTTGTATTTTGATCCACTCTAATGTTAAAAAACGTGAATGAGTATGTTTGTGGCAGCTGCCATACTTAAAAATAACCTAAAACGAAATGGGCTCTCATAGTTTTAGCCCAAAACAGAAATAAAATAAAACTGGACTTAAATTACAAAATTCGGGTCCAAAATAAATCCAGAATTGTACATCCGACTTTGGCTCCAAAATTGACCGCCTTCTTGACCGAATTTGCTCTTGATGTCTTCATAACAATTGTAGCTCACTGAATCATCTGAAATATGAGACAAAAATGAGGCAAATCCGATGTCTGGTTCAAGAGTTATGGTAGAAATAGTGAAGCAATACAAAACTGGAATTTTATTATAAACAATGGCTAAAATGCAATAAAAGGCCCAAGGCCCAAATAAACATAAGAGCCATTATTTATTAGCTAAAGGGTCCTAAATTATTATTCAAGAGACAAAAATAAGTGTATAAAATATTCAATTATCAATCGACGCGGCTATCGTGTGCTCCAAAGATCCGCGAAGTTCTTGTTTCGGAGGCAACGGAGGAGGATATGGAGGTGCCTTAGGATTTCGCCTAAGGAGGACCTCGTCGTGGTGGAGAAGCCATTACGGTGGAGGTTCTAGGAGGAGATGGAGATGAATGTTAAGAAAGTAACAACGGGCTTAAATAGAGAACCCATCCCGAAGAATGTGAAACGCCTAAACATTAACGAGGAGACGCATATTTGCTCGTAATACGAGGAGACGCCTAGTTGGGAAGTTTATGTGGAAGCCGAAGAGACTCGAATTCATTTCAACAATGGGGAAGGGACTCTTGAAAAGAATGAACTTTTAATACCGGATACCGTGTGAGATCCGTTCTTAAAAGTAATATTTTTTAACCAAAGATTTTTACTTGAAAAAATAAATTGAAATATAAAAATAAATGAGTTTTAGGACCGGATACAAAGTAATATATCGGTCTTAAATGAGTTTTAGGACCGGATATTTGATAAAAGGACGGTCTTAAAAGTAATTGAATTAAAAATTAGTTTTAGGACCGGATACCAAGTAATATATCGGTCTTAAATGAGTTTTAGGACCGTATATGTGATAAAAGGACGGTCTTAAAAGTAATTGAATTAAAATTAGCACCGGATATAAGATAAAAGTCCAGTCTTAAAGGTTTGTATAAAAGTAAAATGACGAATTCATCATCGATGTTTATCTCTCCCGCCATCCGTCTTTATATACTCCACACACTACCTCTTTGTCCTTGTTAACTCCTCACTTCCTAGCTCTCTGCCCCAACTTCTCAAATCCTCAAACCATGGTTAGATACAAGCAAACTGCTCGTAGGGGTGCATACACGCCTCATGCTCGTTCCATGGCTAGATCATTATATGGTGCGCCTCCTCCAGTCCCATGGAAATTAATGCTCTTCACGCCGAAATCGCCGAGGTTGTTCAACGATTCTTGTGGATGATAATATTCAGCTTGTTTTTCATTTGTGTTTTTGTTGTTGTGTATATATTCTCAAGTAATGTAAGAAACATTAAGAACACCGTATGAATTTTTGGCTCTTCTCCAAGAATTCATTAAAGAAACTTATTCTCCAATTTTGCTTTATTTTTTGTCCAAAAATATCATTTATTTTATTGATTCAATATTGCAATCACGAAGGCCATTAAGACCGACATTTTATTTTATAAGTAACGGATCTAAAGATAATTTGAATTTTAGGACCGGATGTTTTATAAACCTCCTGGCCTTAAAACTTAAAAGTCTAATAAAATTTTAGACCGGATAATTTTAAAACTCCGGTCTTAAAATGTTAGTTGTATCTTTAGGACTGGACATTTAATTAATAACCGGTATTAATAAAATCCAAAAAGCTAAATAAGGTATCTTTGTCGCGCGAAAAATTAAATTTCCCTCTCGAACTCTTGTCGCGCCGAAAGTGAATACTGTGTTCCGACTCGAAATTTCCCTCTCGCCTTCGTCGCCGCTTCGCGTACCTTTTCGACAATCACTCGGTTCCTTAGCTAAACGTCTATAGACGAAGCCGTAAGAGATGTTTCGGTTAAAACTTTATTACTTTCCACTTATCGTTCTTGGTTTTTCATGGGTTTAGAGAAATCGGTGTAATGTTGTTATGGGTATTCTCTCGTTGTTAACGAATATTGTTTTTTGAAGATTATATTTGCACTTTAGACCTACCCACCGACCAACAAGTGTTTTTAGGTTACTCTTGCTTGCCTTGTCTCGCAACATCAACGTTCGTGAGCGGAGAAGTAAGACGACTCGGCAAACGCATATGCTACAGGGTTAGTCCACAAGACCTTCATCCCCGCATTTAATTTCCTCGTCTTGCATTTATTTTGGTTCTTGGATTCACCGTGATGCATTTATGACCAAAAGTAATTCTTAATTCGTCTAAATAATATATAGGAATTCTACTATGGATCACAGTTGGATAGATGCTTTACGAACGAGTATTGAATATCGAATGGGGTTAGGGAATTTATAGAATTTGCTAAACAAAATGCCCATGATGATGGGGAAGTATTATTGCCCTTGTGTAAAATGTTTGAATGAGTGTCGACTATGTCCTGAAGTTATACGCACACATTTAATTTGTCACGGATTTTGTAAGACTTATACAGTATGGGTATGGCATGGTGAACAAGTGCCATCAAGTGGGAAACAACATGGGGAAGTGGCCTTTGTTGATAATGACACAGATATAGATGATCGCATAGAGGACATTATCCGTGATGTAGGAGAAGAGGCTTTTGAGCGATCACATGCATATGGTAATATGTGCAGTGATGCGCAGACACCGCTATACCGTGGTGTAAAAATACCAATTGTTGAACGCCGTATTGAAATTGGTAAGCTTGAAGGCACGTCATGGATGGAGCGACAAGAGTTTTTCGTAATTGCTTGAGGCTTTGAAGGACATGCTTCCAGATGATAACGTGTTGCCGCATCGCTACTATGATGCTAAGAAGATACTTTGTCCACTGGGGATGGAGTACAAAAAGATCCATGCATGCCCGAATGATTGTGTATTATATAGAAAAGAGTTTGAAGAGAGGCAGAGTTGTCCGATATGTGAAACCCCACGGTACAAGTCACCGATTGTTTACAACTTATCTCCTATGTTATGCATGAAACGAAAGTACATCATGTCGTCTATGTTGATTTCGGGACCAAAACAACCCTAAATGACATAGATGTTTACCTAGAGCCCTTGATCGAAGACTTGAAGGAGTTGTGGGAAGAAGGTGTCGATGTTTTTGACTCTTTCAAGAAGGAGGTCTTTAGAATGAGAGCCATGATATTTTGTACTATAAACGACTTCCCAAAGATATGGGAACTTGTCGTGTATAGTGTAAAAGGCCATAAAGCATGTCCGGTTTGTGAAGAAGGCACATGCTACCATCAACTTCAACATGGAAGAAAGACGGTGTATCTTGGACATAGGAGATTTCTTAGACTGGGCCACCCATATCGTCGATTAAAGAAGGCATTTTTGGTGGCCAAGAGTATGAAGAAGCTCCTATGGCATTGACTGGGAGCAAGTGTATGAAAAGGTTAAAAATATCGTCATCATCTTCTGTAAGCCCGGAAAGAGTAGAAAAGAAACAAATATATGGAAGAAGAGATCTCGTATTCTTTGATCTTCCCTATTGGCGCAATCTTGATGTGAGACACCGTATTGATGTCATGCATGTGGAGAAGAACGTATGTGATAGTATTGTGGGCACGCTTCTCAACATACAAGGTAGTTCAAGGATGGTGTGAAGGCAAGATTGGATTTGCAAGCAATGGGAATACGCGAAGACTTGCATCCAAGGCCATATGGGAAGAGAACTTATTGTCCCCCGCTTCTCATACTTTGTCTAAGGATGAGAAACGAAGCTTTTGTGAGTGTTTACATGGCACAAAAGTTCCCTCGGGTATTCTTCAAATTTTAAGAGGCTTGTCTCGATGAAGGACTTGAAATTAGTAGGCCAAAAGTCTCATGACTGTCATGTCTTGATGCAACAACTACTCCCGTAGCTATTCGAGGGATTGCCGAATATGATCTTCGGTCGTTTTGACTAGACTTTGTTTCTTCTTCAATGCGGTTTGTAGTAAAGTTTTCAAGATTGAAAAGTTGGATGAATTGGAGAATGAAGGATATCTTATCTTGTGCCACCTTGAGAAGCTTTTGTTCCTTCATTTTTGACATCATGGTTCATCTCATTATTCATCTAGTGAGGAGATAAAGTTGTGCGGCCCTATCCATTTACTTGGATGTACCCTATTGAAAGATCTATGAAATTCCTAAAAGGGTATGTGAAGAACGCGTGACGGCTGTAAGCATCAATTGTTCGAAATATGTTTCGAAGAGGCCATGGAATTTTGTCAAAATTATTTGGCCAAAGTAAGACATATTGGGCTTCCAAAACGTCAAAGCATGTTTGAAGGGGTAGACGTGGGGCTTCTGTAAAGAGTGTGGATCCCGATGAATTGTCACAAGTCCACTTATACATCTTGAATAATGTTGATGAAGTTCAAGCCAGCATATCTGCACATAAAGAGGCAGTAAGGAAAGAGAACCATCGAATGACCGAACAAAGGTTGATTAGGGAGCATAACAAACTTTTGCAAACCGGTTCAAACAAAAGGTCGAGGGATCTGAATGTGTTTCTGAGACAATGAAATGGTTAGCATGTGGTCCTGAGGTTGATGTCATAAGTTGGAATTCGTATGTGATCAATGGTTATACATTTTACATGAAGTCCCTAGATGATAGGAGCACAGTCCAGAACAAAGTGGTGTTATGTTAGAGGTCGAATCTATGCACTTCTCCGTTCGAAAGACAAGAGGCCTAAATTGGCGGTCATGCCATATTATGGGGTTATTGAAGAGATTTGGGAGGTGGACTATGTCAAAGTTAGATTTCCCATCTTCAAATGCAAGTGGGTTAATGTCAATAATGGTGTTCGATTTATCGACTAGGATTCACTTTAGTCGATGTCAATAGTAGAAGTTTTGGAGATGAACCTTTTATTATGGCGGATCATGCAAAACAAGTGTTCTATATCACCGATCAAGAAAATAAAATGTGATCCGTAGCTCTCCAAGGAAAGAGGGTCATTGATATTGATGAGGAAAGTCATTCAAATTATGGTGATCTTCCCGAGAGTACTCCTTTTACAAGGGGTCTACCTGGACATGAACGAAGAAGTTGAAGCGGATAATGAACCCGCATAAGAAATGATCATCAAGAAGGGATATGGGAGGATATCACTTTATAAAAGTGTCAATTCATAAGGTAATTAATATTCATATGCAGAATTCTTAGAAAACTTTAAGGTTTTAACTATTATTATATTCCTTCTATGTTCTTAATTAAACAATGTCATCATTGAATATGAATTTGTTCTTGTTTTGTTTTTGTGGCAGGATCCGTTTCAAAGGGGCATGTTATAAAAGAGGATGCATGTTACGTTGTTGGGTGGGAATCAAATGAAGGCATGGTGAATAATATATTGGACTACATTTGTATGTTGAATTACGTGCTGCATGTATTGTAACTCATTGCCTTTGTAATTAGTTATATGTTAGCTTATTGTATAAATTACTGTTTTGGATGGTGGATTTGTGTATATATATTGATCAGGAAGAACAGAATAGGGAAAAAATACGGGAAAATTTAGACCGCAAATAAAAAATACGCTCTTAAATGTTCAAATATTAAGACCGGATGTATATATAACACCGCTCTTAAAGGTGTTAAGCCGGTCTTAAAAGTTGGTCTTTTAGACCGGTCCATTGAAAAATTCGGTCTTGAAAGTCAGTCTTTTTAAGACCGGGTAATTAGTCCTCCTGGTCTTAGAGTCCTCTATCTTTAGGACCGGATTGATATTTGTCCGGTCTTAATATTTGGATCTTTTAAGAGCGGTCGATATTTATTTAGTACGACTTTTAAGACCGAAGGTTTAAAATGTCCTGTCTTAAAGAAAATCTTTAAGACCGTGTAAAAGTCCGGTCTTAAAGGTCGACTTTAATACCGCCCGGAACAAGATCTCGCCATGTCCTGGTCCTAATGTACCTTTTTTGTCCGGTCTTAAAAGCCTTTTTTCCACTAGTGTTACATCATTCTCCATAATTCAATTCTTTCTTTCTAATCTTCTCTTCTCTTGATCATGTTCCACAATTCAATTCTTTCTTCTCTTCTCTTGACCATTCTTTATCATTTGACTTGGACTTATCTTCTTCTTGAAGTTCTACCTTCTTCAATATCTTATCTTCTTCTTGAACTTGACATTCTCTTCAATTTCTTCTTTCTAAAATCTCTTATCTCCTTCTTGAGCTATTATTCAACTTGGACTAATCTATATTAAATATAGTCGTTAGTCGATGTAGGATATAAATATATCATACAAAATTTTTGCTCTTAATAATGACATCTATATAAGACATCATCAAAACTAATCAAAACCAACAGTGTTAGGATTTCCATAGTTTTCAAGTTTTACATAATCGTAGATTATCTACTCCCTTATCACTAAAAGTACTAATAACAGAAAAGAAAAATTTAACCCGAATGCCCGCTTCTTTGTATTACATCAAGAGACAAAGCATACGGAACTGTGCCATATTCACATGAACTATCTCGCAAAACAGAATCCATTCAAATGAGTTCTAGTTCTAGAATCAGAACACTTCAAGAGATTATGACATATTTGACCTCTTCACCCGATGAAAAGACTTTAAATTATCAAACTTCACAGACAAATAGTGTTGTAAGTCAGTAAGCCAATTAAAAATCGATGCAAGATTCAAAATGAATAATCAATTCTTAGTAGAATATAAAACAATTATACAAAACAATAATAAGGCGAGGATCCTAGTTATGGTCAACGTGGAGCTCCTAATTACATACATAAATTTAGAAGTTTTCATTACATTAAATTAGAATTATTCAAATCACACTTCAACTTCAAATCGGCAAAAGAATCCTCAATGATTAGCGAGAGGAGGAGTTACAAGATCAGCTACATTATATTTAAGGGCCAAAATATATTTTCTAGTAAATAACATCTCAATAATATAATTCAATGAATACCAAGGAAATCGTTTTAATGTATTTAACTTTGAATAATAAAATATCATAATACTATTCAATTCTTTTAATATACCATCAAAGAGGTAAAAGAAACTATATAAAAGATCATTGGTTGAATAAAGTTGAGTACAAAGTAGGAAAAAAATTTGTATAATAGAATCGCTTTAAAATGACAAATATCAAACCTCATCTTTTCATAGGATTTCAACACAACAAAATAACAAACATGAACATATAGTATACGAGGGTAATTAATTTAGCACACCTTAAAGCCACGAACTCAAGTGCGACACACAGTCCACGAGGGTAAGTAACCAAGCAAGCGCAGCCCAAGGCCACGAAACAAGAGCAAGTACAAGACCCATGAATAACAAGCATGGGGATGTTAAAAATATCAAGTGTGAGTGTTGTGCCCACAAAATGTCAAGCAAGCTCAAAATTAACCATGGTGCACTAAGGACTAGATAACAATACTATTAATAGTAACCGGCGTTTTGTATTCAATCCTCTCAAAACGCTTTCAAGCATATATGTGGTCAATTAATCAAAAGCAATAAAAATATCTTCTTTTAATATAATAATAGCTCGTATCAAATACTTTATAATAGAATATCCTAGTATGAAAGTTCACAAACAATATATCAAAGCTTCCATTCAAATTCAATCTATTGACAAAGTCCTTTTCAAATAATAAGAATTGGCATATGAACATTTCAAAATGCAAAAACATCTCAACATGAAAGTTTATGAAATATATCTTGAAAGTTTCATTATCATCTCGTAGGGATCCGTACACACAAATGGAAGGATTTCATCCATTAAAATTTCATGAATCCCGAGAGGATCTATCAATGACGTTCAAATTGGGTTCATTAGAAACCGTACCTTTGCGAACTCGTGTCGTCCTACTCGACCAACAGGAGCCGAATCTACCAATCCATTCCCTCTATCGGTATCCACACCGAACAAAGACTCCAACACGGATGACAACGTGCTAGCGCCTTCTTGCTTTGCGTCTCACGTCTCTCCTCTAGGGTTTTCTTCACGCCTTCTATCTAATTTTAATACGACTAAATCTTCATTTAATAGAATTTCTCAAACCCTAATTGGGCTGTATTAAAATATTCAAAATTAATCTTGAAATTCAAATTTAGATTAAAATAATATATCAATTAAATCATTCAATGCATCTAATCGAATCTATTTACTTAATCCAAATTAAAGCCTCGCTAATTTAATTTATCTTTACAAATTAAATTATGAGATATGATATATGTCTATTTAATTAAATCGATATATTATATCTCAATTCAAATTAAATCGATATGTGATATCTCTATTCGAAAATTAAATTTGAAATACGATATCTCTATTTATTTTAGTTATTTAATTTATCGAATAAATTAAATACTACATAATAATATTATCATTATTTTAAAATATATATATATATATATATATATATATATCCATCCTAGATTAAACGTTGTATTCATTAAATCTTAGACATATCTAATATTCAACAAATCTATACACTATTACTCGTGTTGTATACACTATTACTCGTGTTGGCTATTCTTGTGTTGTAATACCCTAAAATTCATATTCATTATAAACATTATATTTTGGTAAATAAAACCTATTGGAAATAGGTGAATATGTGGTCTCAAACCATGGAAGCTCACTAACTATTATTTTAAGAAACTTCCCTTGAAATTAAATAAGCCAAGGGTTAAATCTTATAATGTGATACCCAAAAAATTATATTCCGGCAATTAATACCTTTTTAAAATAGGAAAGTATATTGTCTCTAATTTTATAAATTTATTTGTTTATTTTCCTTGGAATTTAAAGAGGCAAAAAATCCAATATTATTTTAGGGACCATAAGTTGCCCTATGATTTTTAAATTAGTACATGGTGCATAAATAACCAAAGTAAACCCAAAAGTTGTGAGAAAGTAATTAATCCAATTAAATAAAATTGCCAACAATTAGTAGATAATTAAATCTTCATTAATTGAATTAATTCCAAAAACTTTCATAATTAATTAAATAACATGTTTTAAAGGCACAATTAGGGATGTATAACCTTAATTAAAGATCGATGGTCAATGAATGGCCAAGATTAGCATAAAGATAATTACTAATGATCATGATTAATCTAAGAACCAATCATATTTTTACAATCACACTTAACAAACATTTAAACTACCATATTAGGGATATTAATCAAGATTAGATGTGGAGGGTCAGTAATACCCTAAAAATCTATATCATAAATTGATAAGAGTATACCTATAGAAAATAGGTGAATATGAGGTTTCAAACACCTTGTATTGAGTTTACCTTGTTGTTAGGTAATCTCCCTTGAAATTAGAAAATTTGCAATTAGGTCCCTAAAACGTTTGGAAATATGCAAATAGGTCCCTAAGCACATCATGGGTTATAAATACCTGTAAAAGCTATAACGGAGGCAAGTAAAAATCTATTTGAAATAGGGAAGGATATTGTCCCTAATTTAGGTAATTTATTAAGTTACAAACTTGGAGGAATTGTAGAAGAATACTCAAAAGTATTGAAATGACCTAAATACCCCGTAAATGCTAAGATAATGCAGAGATATGAAAACAAAGATGTCAATACAAAAGTTATGAGGTAATGAGGCATGCTAATTAAGAAAATTATCAACTATTGATAAGAAAGTAATTAGGTAATTATTGGCTAATTACTTAAGCTTAAGCAAAGGAAATTCAGAGATAATTATGTAGAGCTCAAAAAATTAGTGGAAAGTGGTTTAAAATTAGTAAAAGTATATTTACTAATTACTTGGAAATTTTGAAGAAAAATAGATGAGTTTAGGTATTTTTAAGCCTAAATGCAAGAATGGACCAATGAGAAAATTCGTAAAATTTATGTAAAAATAATTATTTAATTAATTAAATAATTAATAAAAAAACGAAATAAATAAAAAAATGGGCAGAAAAAAATGGAAATGAAATGAAAAATAATTTTGCAAGTTGCAAATATTTTAATAATATAATTAATTAAAGTAAAAATGGTGAATAGTAATTCAAAAATTAGGAAACGGATCTTATCTAGTGATCCAGAATGGGATTCCCAAAGTCGTGGTAGAATATTGATCGGTGGAATTTTATCTTCCGTTAGACTCTTACTAAGTTAATTACAAGCCGATTGTGCATTTTCCTAATAAAACAAAATAGGGAAAAATGCAGATAGGCACATTTTTGGATCCGAAGAAAATAAATTCTAACTCAACACCTAGAAATGAGTTTGAAATTATCTGGACATATTTGGAATCAGTGAATTATATCCAGAGGTTGATGATTCCAAAACGAGTTCCGTCACGGACGCGTTCGGACACGTTTTTCGAGAAAACTTCAACTGGACTGTTGGAACCCTGTAAGAGACTGAAATCAAAGTTAAATTAGATATTATTGATGAGAAAGAGAAGATATTCAAAGTTGTAAATCCAGAATTTTGAGATTTCTCCGAAAGTACGCGAACCGGACACCGATCGGGGATTCTACCGGATCAGAGGCAAAAGAAAAAATGGTTTTGATGACTCAAGGGACAGCTGGAAGTTTTTGAGCTTTCCATGGCCAAGAGTCATCCACCATTAAACCCTAATTTGCATGGCTAATATTAAAGAAGGAGAAGTTGGAAAAAGACCGAAATGCCCTGCAAAATCTCTATAAATAGGCATGCACCCTTCATTCAAAATTCACACCATTCCCTTGTGGATTTCGAAAGTTAGTGAGAGGTTTTAGAGAGAGGTGCTCTGGAGAAAAGTTGTAGCGAAGCTCTGGGTAAGTTTTTCGGTACCGAGCTTTAAGCTTTCGTAGTTCTTTCGATAGTTAGAGTAGTAATGTTAGATTAGTATTTAATCTTCCAAGTATGATTAGATATCATATGATAGGGCTATTTTAAGTTAGAATTTCGAAAATTATGATTGGGTCGAAGTTCGCAAAATTTTGGGAAAATCTGAGCCAAAGTAACGAAGTCTTCGCGAAATTCCGCCAATTAGGGGTATAGGGGCAAAATGGTAATTTTTACCTAAAATGCCAGTCGTAATGTTAAATCACTAATTAAAGTGATATTACCCTTATAGGATATCGAAACTCGATTTGCCGCCGTTACGCCCGACGTGCCACTGTTGGATGTTTCGCAGTTTTCCGTAAAAAGTACGATTTCCGACGGAAGTACCGTCTACCGTCAACGAAGGTACGTCCGCATACTGTAACACTAATATGATGTTTATGGTATGCATGTATGTGCTAGGTGTATTGTATGTGGTAGTTGATAGCTCACGTGATAGGTTTATGTACTGTTAATATGTTTACGTTTGCTATGGGCGATATATCTGTATGCTATTGGGTGATATATGTATACATGCTATTGGGCGGTATATGTATGCATACTCTTGGGCGATAAGTGCACAAATACTGTTGTTGAAATGATTGTTTGTAGTTCATATAATGTGTATGTAAATATGAGGTTAACCGTTACCTGAGATCCGGTGCGGATCTCAGCCCTTAACATAGCGTCAGGTTCCGGAGGACCGAGGACCGAGGAGAGAGGCAAGCAGCCCGAGTAGAAGACCCGGCTGAAGATTTCCTTTTGTTGTTCCGAAATTTTATATCGCTTTTGAAAAGTTGGGTGTTACAAGGGCTAGGATTAAGCCTCATAAAACTAAATCTAAAGGTTTTAATTTAACCTCATAAAGCTAAATCCTAGTGAACCCCTAATCAACCAATGAGAGTTTTTTCTTTTAGATAATATAAGATTAATTAAAAATAAACAAAATTTAAGAATAAAGGGGGAGAAGTTGTGAGTGTGTGTGTGTGTGTTGAGAGCCTAGTGTTAGGAGAGAGAAAAGTGAGAATATATTTTGAGAGTTTAAAGACCATTGGGATTAATTCAAGACACAAGTAAATGAGAACCGATAGAAAATAAATTTTATCCCGAGATATGTTAATCATAGATCAAATATAAGGACTTATTATGAACAAGCATATTTTTAGCTTGAAGTAGGTTATCTCCAAAATCTTTTCCTCAACTTTTGAGATTTATCCTAAAATGATTAAAAGGCTAGTAAAAACCCCTAATTGAACCATAATTCTTGTTATCCAAGTACTTCTCAAGAGACTTGAATAAACTTCAAAATTAACCTCTAAAAATATTTGTGGTTAGTAAGCAATAGACTATGATTTCATCTAAGAAACTAAAGCACCTAAAGCAACTAATTCTTGGAACATCTAGTTATAGAAACAAAGGAAGAGAGGACGGTTTGGGTGACTTGAAAGAGGGTCCAAGAATTTCTTAACATAAATCCAATAAGCACATAAAGTAGAGGAATTAATTGGTGAGAGAAATATCCAATTGGGATAAGGCTCATTATGGGTGGAAGAGGATAGGGAAGAGAGAGAGAGAGGACGTTGGAGAGGGATGGATGGTGAGGATGAGAGTTCAAGGTTTAACCTAGATCCAAGGGTCAAGAATTGAGAAGAGGAAGTTCGATGGAATTACCAAAGTTGCCATGCCATTTTTCTATAAATAGGAACTTCCCTTCACTTGAATTCTCACACCAATTTCAATAGCAATTCGAAATATAGAGTGAAAGTGAGAAGGAAGAGTCTTGGAGAAGGAGGAGCAAAGTTCTAGGTATGTTCTTGATCCTTAGCTTTTAAGTTCTAGTTTTTAGTTTTGTAGTTCTTAGTATAAATGCTAGTTTGATCTAGGAAGTAGGAAGTAAAATTCCTATTCTTGTTTTTAAGCCTCATTGCATTGAAAGATGTCTGACAAGGTAAAAACATGGTAGGAAATAATTTTGAAAGTTGATAATCAAAGTAGCGAAGCTCGACGAAATTTTATCGATTAGCGATTTCTGAAGTCAGGGGTAAAATAGTCATTTGTGACTAAAATATCTGTTAGGATATGGTGTATAAATTAATAAATACGATATTACCCTTATAGGATATTTGTGATCGCGCTCCGACCGGCGCACGTACCGTATTCATCAACGAAGGCACGTCATAGCCGCATCGTAACACTAACTCTAATGCTTATAGTATGTTTATATATGATAGTAATATTCATAAACTAAGATGCTGTCTTAGTTCATTACTTTCACATTCAGCTTTACACGGGTTATGGTTTTGATAATACCGTTGAGTTTTCCTAGCGCTGAGGACACGAATGTACATCGTGGCACTAGTGAATAGCGCACCAGATAACATACATATGCAAGGGTCTGTGTATTGTTATTGCCTTACATATGTGATTATGTATTTCCTACATCTCGTTATGGGCTTTTGTAGTGATTATTGTTGAAATGTCATGAATAACTCACATACATATATTGTTTACATAAGCATGAGGTTAACTGTTACTGGGTCCGATGGTCATTGGACCTCGCCTCTTACTATAGCTTCGTGGTCCGGAGAACAAAGGACAAGATAAGAATAAGCAGAGTAAACAGTACACATGAAGACTCGATCAAAGATATTTAAGATATGTACCAATAAATGTACCGTTCTTTATGAACAGATAGCCACGTCACGCTTAATGTTGTATCGCTTACTCAATTCTTTACTTGCTCCGATGCTCTACTCGATGGAAAAAATTATTCCGCTTTTGAAAATTGGGATGTTACATGTGTGCGACCGCAAGCCCACATGAGATTGGCAATGGGCCAATACCGTACCAGCCCATAAATTGCAAGCGGCCTCTAGCAAGACATTGACTACCCAATTTATATGGGGATCATTGATACGATACAACCTATCATACAACCATATCACGTCCTTTTTGTCACGCTATAAGTTGGTCAAGGACGAGGCATGGAAAATGTCAACCTCCTGTTCTTGGCCATTACTTTCGATTCTTGAGTAGTCTAACAATTGAAATGAAAACTCCTTTCCATCGTAGTATGACCATACATTTCTTAGACTCACTCGTCGAGGGGCCCAAAGATATCTCTTCACGATGTGAGGACAAATTCCGTCTTGACCATTCACATTCCTCCGCATGAAAACCACTAATCCCGATCGAAGCCTTTATCATCACCCTGGCCAAAGGTGACTTTTGACTAGGTCAAAGATCAGCGACTCTCATGTAGGAATCCATGATGATCTCAGTCAAAGGGCGTTGTGACGTGGTTATATATGAGAAAAGCTTAAGACTTAATCCATACAACTTTCTTATAGTGGGTCTGGTCCAAAGATCTTGTACTCTTATAAATGCCTATGACTTTGATTTGAATCTCCACACGTTATCAAAGTCACACTCGGTCTTATTTCATCTTTGCTCGCGTAGATGACTCGACCAAGGACATTTAGGATAATAAATGAGATTGTGACAATTTTACCCATATTATTTATACCCATAAAGATAGAGAGAAGAAACAATTGAAAAATACCCAATCATAAATGAGGATAAAGTTGAAAATTTACCCACATAATTATTGTGTCAACAACCTCTCCTTGGTAGGTGAGATTTGATCAAAATGAACTTATAAATAGGACTAGAGTGGTATTACAAAACTCATACCAGTTCATTTGATTAAATATTACTATATTATATCTACTTTACTCTCAAATCTACTTTATTTGTATAATTCTCTTTCATTCTACCAACACCTTGATCCTTTAAATAGGGAAGAGCAATGGGTGGGTTGGGCAACCCGAGGCTAAACCCATAGCCCTCCCATTTAATTTTAACTGGGTATAGGTTAGCCCATACCCGTACCTCAACCCATTTAAACCCATGTAAATAGGCTAGCACATAAATGGGCGGGCTAACCGAGTTTTGGGTAACCACCTTCCAATGTAACTCAAAACATCATAATAACCATTCACACCATCTAGCACACTTTGACCAATCAAGGCCATTACTAAATTATTGTTTTACATTTGCAACGCTTTCACATTACATTCACTTGTAGCCATAAACCTCATAAAACTTTAGAGAAATATCTTTCACCATCCTTATTTTAACTTGCTTGACATCAAACTTTATAAATTCTACATTACTTCCAATACCTTCATATACATATTTAGACAACATCATTAACTCCAAATCAAAATTTATCTTTGCACCCTTTTCATATAACCGCAACTCCCTTAAGAGAGAAATTTCTTTTATCAAATCTATTCAGGGCTCATAAAGATTCATGGAAACAAAATAAGTCCCTCAAATTCTACAACACTTCCTTTAATTTCTCTTTGTACATTCCCTCAAATATATTATAGACACTCAAAGTCATCTTATAAAACAACACCATAACTAGTAAATTTCCACCTACACATGTTATATATATATATGTGTGTGTGTGTGTGTTTTGATATGAGAAGGCTTCAATATTAATAACTCAATACATTGAACAATAGTGAATTAAAAATCACAAAACAAAAACAAAAACACATACCGGGCCAAAATGTGAATCATGACGTGGCTGGGCGAATATTAATATTCCCTTTTTTGGGTTTTTGACCAATTTTCCCAAATTAAATAACTAATTACCAAAATACCCTTGTTTGGAAACATATTCTCAATCTACCCATGTTTAGTCGATTACAACCCAAGATGTAATCGACTAAAATGCTGGGCCTTTTTTTTTGAATTTCTCGCGATGTAATCGACTAAGCTACAATGCTTAGTCGATTACATCATGACAACTAAACCGAACCCTAATCGACTACTAAACCTCCCCAAACCTCTCCTCTCGTTTTTTCACCAAATCCTTGTCGAATCCGTTTGTGGGCTGCGAAGGAAACTTCAATCTAGTGTCATTTGCGTTGATTTTGGTATGTTCTCATCTCCATTTTGAATTTCCGCCGTCGTTTTTGCGTTTATGCGAACCCCATTTGCGTTTTTTGCGTTTTTTGCGTTTTATGCTTTCATTGGGTGGTTTTGTTGTGTATCTTTGATTGATTTGAGTATTTCATTCCTATTTATGGATGAAAAGGATGAATGTACATGTGAAAGTGAAAAGATTTACATCGGTTGAGAATTTTTTGATTTTTGGACTTAATTTCACTTCGGTTTTCATCAATTTTTGTTGTTGTTGATTGTGTTTTTGTTAAAATGATGAATGTTTATTGTTTATACCGATTAATGTTTGTTTATGTTGCTTAGATGTTAAGTTTTTGAATAACTCATCTCCTTGAATGTTTGTTGTTTATGTTGATTGTGTTTGTTTGTGAAAATGATGAATGTATATGGGAAAGTGAAAATGATGAATGTTTCTTGTTTGTTGATGGTTTGTAATGTCCCTTTGTAGGTCTTTGTTGTCATCATGCGTCGTAGAGAAGCTCTTTCTAAAGCCAAAGAATGAGGGTGGGAGGCAGATTAAGCAACGGCGAGCCGCCAGGGCAACCTCCTCTAGGCCACAAGCAGCCTGAGCCCGTTGTTGATCTCCCTTTTGGTTATCTGGTCGATAATAATGTAGCAGAGCATGCATGTTTCATGGCGAATTTTGCTACCAGACCCATTTGCAAGCCGAAGTCATTAGATATCACATTCTTTGCGAAGGAGGGATTTGAGATAGTGCCGATGTTGGAGGCTTCCCATTTGAGAGGCTTGGCGGAGATTACTTCTCCCTATTCAAAGGTTATGGTGAGAGCTTTCTACCATAATCTAAGCTACATAAATGGTGATCCGTAGTCTCACGTTTGTGGGGTTGACATATTGGTGACGCTCCTATCTGGATGGAGTTACTCGGGGTATAATTTTGATTTAAAGGATACAATTCAAGATGATGGGGATAGCACCGCACCCAAAGAGGGATTTCAATGAGACGAGGTCGTGCATGAGGCCAAGAGGTCATAGAGCTATATTTACGGTGGGCCAACCGACTATTGATGCCCGTATCCTCTACTACATCATCACCCACATATTGTTCCTCGGCCTACAATCATTTGAGGGTGTTGGAGGGTGACATTCCCATTATGGGGCTATTCGTCATGGCATACAGGTGAATTAGAGGCACTACATTTGTTGGATGATGTATAAGGCCAAACATAAGGATAATGCTGCACTCCTATACGCCTATCTCGTTTTAGGGGATACCGGAGTATTTTGGTATTCCTATACACACCGAGTAAATGGTGAGTCGAGAACGTGGAATGTTAGGTTTGGACAGTCTATTGGAGCAAAGGCAAGATCTCCAAGGGGCCAAATGGTGTGTGGTAATACACTACTGCTGAGGAGGAGGTACCGGTGCCGCCCGCCCACCCGTTGTTTCTCCCGAGGTCCATGATGATGATGATGACGATGCCGATATGGAGGACTTTGTTGAGCCGGAGGGTAGATTCTCCTTTCATGATGTCATGAAACGATCGCCGATATGGAGGACTTTGTTGAAATGAGGGTAGATTCTCCTTTCATGATGTCATGAAAGCCATCAATGCTAGCATGAAACGATGTCCAAGATGGAAGTGAAATAGAAAAAGAGGTGGAATAGACACATTGAAAAAGAGAATGAAAGGTAGAGGTGGATGCAGTGGTCGAATAAAGGGGTTAGAGGATAGAGCAGAGGCAACCTGGTGATGATGACCAGGGAGTTGATGTTTCTGATGAGGACGAGGAGGATCTCGAGACATCTGAAGATGAAGATTAGATTTAGGGTGTTTATGTTTTATGTTTGGTCTTTGACTTGATTTTTTTTTGTCGGGTTAAACATTTTGAATTTTGTTTCTAAAATTGGTGTTTCTTTTTAATGAATGTTGATGCTTTCGGTTTATGTGGTTTAAGTTTGTCCATTTCGGTAATGATGGTTTATTGACCTACTAAACTCATTTTGGGACATTGGTGGACCAAACCTATGCAACATCATTGATTGATGCTAAAAATACCTTCCCCAAGTCACATTGATATGTAAAAATGAGTTGGAAATGGTTTAGTGCATGCAAGCAGCAAATGAGGAAATGAGGGTGCCTCTGGACCTGGTTTAGTCGATTACACCATAATGGTTAACCATTTCAGTCTTCTTCCACACCCCGCCGGACCCTTGGACTTGACCTCGCCAACCCAAATGCAGACTTGATGGAGCTACCGCGACCCACGACTCGGACTGGCGTTTCCCAATGATTTCAACGTTGTTTCTGCAATTACTCATGGTGGTGATTTCAAAATGATTTTAGGCATAACATAACCAAATATTTAACATATAACCTCAAGAATAGAACCGTACCATTCGATTTTAAATCAAGAATGAAGGAGATTACAGAAGGTTCAACAAAGGCGATCATGCAGCAATCTCAAACAAAAAAAAAAAAAAAAAATTGGGCACTAATTTCATGGATAAGCACAAAATGAAGCGTATAATTTGAAATTAAATCTAATTGACTATAGATAGAATTTTAACCCCGTGATCAAGCCAACAACTATTCGAGTTGTACTCACAATAGCAATCACATTCAGTTGGGATTTGACATCTTGATGACTTTCTATTCTTAATAAATTTAATATCTATTTTGATATATTTAGGAAGTTGTCAATACTAAATTAAGGTAAATTTTAAGAGATATCAATTTTGGTACATCATTTGTGAGTTTCCAATTTATGTGTGTTTGAGAAAGAAACAATAAGAAGAAAAATAATACTTGAAAGTTTCTAAAAATTAGAGTTTTTAAAAAAATTATTAAGAAAAATCTAGTGGGACAAAAACTTAATAGAAGAAAAATAGTGCATTGTTTAGTGATATACGTAATAGTGCTATCTCATTAAAAACCTTGTTAGGAAAACCAGGGAGAAAAATCATAGACAAGGGTGTTAGTTCTCAATTGGTTTTGATGATAACGGACAATTGTAAACACAATTAAAGTTTGTCTTTGTAAGTTGAAAACTTACTGTCTAAGGCAAACTCGAAGTTTCGGTTTGAAAACTCGAGTTTTGGCCTAACAGAAATGCTCAAATTTTCATAAAGAAAGGCAAACTCGAGTTGGTATTTGAAAACTCGAGTTTTGGCCATACAGAGCATTCGAGTTTTTCACAGACAAAGCAAACTCGAGTTTGATTTTGAAAACTCGAGTTTTGACAAGACAGGTTCAACAAATGAGAAAACTCGAGTTATGCTTAGAAAACTCGAAGTTTTGGCCAGCAGAGCCCCGCCAATTTTGAGCCTTTGAAAACTCGAGTTATGTTTTGGAAACTCCAGCTTTAAGCTTTTGGACTAAAACATGATTTTTCATCCAAGAGTCCAAAACTCGAGTTAGTCATTAATTGACTCGAGGTTTGCACCGTTCACAAATCATGTCCAAAAGCCAAATCACGATGTTTGTCTCTGTAAGGAGAAAACTCGAGTTTGGATTAAAAACTTGAGTTTCGCCTTTGTTAAAAGTACATCGAAACATGAAAACTCGAGTTTCAAGAACTAACTCGAGTTTCCATCGCAAAATTTGAATTTCGATTTGAACGAATTCATGAAATGCTTCGTTTGATCTCAATACTCTTTACCATTACTCATAACTATTCTTAACTATGTTTAATCAGTTTGTAAGTGAGTTCCAGATGGTTTAAGACAGATTAAATGGAGATTAAGCAAAAAGCAAAAGCATGCCAAAGACATTTAATGAAAAGTGCGTAAACCTTGTATGCTTTTGGACAAACATTCTCCACACGTTTTGGAGAAGTTAATGCTTGCCTTCTACATTCAAAGAAACTGCTCTTCCAACGGATTAATAATCGTAGAGTCAACTCGAACTTCGTAAGTCGAATTAACCAAAGAGTAGAGAGAGAACAAGACCGTAACTTCAATGAATCGCCTCAACTAAGTTAGCCGAGGATTTACAACGGCCATTAAGTGATCTCTACCTATAAATAGAGATGCATTCAAGTCGTCTCAACAACCAACTCGTGCAAGAACGAAAATCAACATAGTTTCATTTACTCTTTGAGTTTTCTTGTAAAAGTATCTGTTGATACAATTATTCTTCAGATGATTATCATATCTACTCTTAGAGAGAGTTTTCTTGATTATAAATCATTCTTGTAAAGTTATCTCAAGTCAGGGGGACTTGGAGATTGGGTTCATTGATTACAACTTTTAAGGGGAGTAAGTTCTACGAGAGAATTACTCTTGAGTGCAGAGTGTGTAATCAATCTTGATAGTGAGAAATCCCGAGAGTCCGGGTACGGGACGTAGGTCAAGTTGTTGGACCGAACTAGTATAAATTCTTGTGTCCCGCTTCTTCTCCCTACACTCTGTTTTATCTTCATTTTCATATCCTTAAATAGAGCATTCGAAAAGTTTTTTTTTGAGAATCCCCAATTCACCCCCCCTCTTGGTGATTCAAGCTCCACTTTCAAAGGGAAAAAGAGTACAACGTGTGTCAACTTCCTCTTGACAATATTAGCTGATTTCTCTAAGTCTGCAAGATCAATGCCATGAATGAGCTTTTCAACGATTGTCTCATGAAGTGACTTGGTGAATAAATCGCTAAATTTCTTTGGAACGGATTTGCTATATCCTAAATTTGTTATCTTCGTTGATGTGGTCCACCGCAATGTATTCATGTTGGTGAATAACTATATGATGCTAATAAGCAAATGATATATTAAGTCATATGTGATAAACCATATACACATAAGTGTCCGTTATACTAAGATATACTACTTGGACTAAGTATTTCTTCATCACCTTATTGAAGTTTAAAGACATGGTACTTTTGGACCAAGATTTTTCTATAGGAAAACACTTTATTCTTCTCAAATCATTTCTTTAAGTGATTCTTAAACTTAGCAAGCTAAATTCTAGGAATTTAAGCAATTTACACCTTTGCAAACTCTTCAGAAGTCAAGCAATTCACGCTTTTGCAAACTCTTCAAGAGTTCCAAAGATATTTAAACTATTCAACATAAATTGCAATTATAATAAAGTAACTTTCAGATCTTTTCGTAAACATACATGTGCAGGAATTTTTTTTTTTTTATTCTTCTTTCAATGACATTTATCGATGCAGTAATATTATATACACCTTGGTTGCTTCAAATCATATAAAGATCTCAATTAAACTATTTGCTTTTGTAAACTTGGATCCTTCAAGTGAGTTTTGTTGATCATGTGCTTCTAGCAAAGAACTCGATTGCATTCACGGCGCAATTGAAAGGGTTGAGGATAATTTAGTATTGCTAAATTTATATTTTAACATTTGATACTTCTAAATAATTATAATTTTTAAACTTTTTCAATAATTTTTTTTTGTCCGTAAGTCCCGCATCCTAATTTTCCCTATGTTTTATTTGGTTCTTAGCTATATATTTTCGGAGATCGTATCATTACCACAAATAGATATACCGTGACACCCGTCCTAAATACGTCATTATTTATCGAGTTATAGTGCACAAGTGTAATACCCGACGAAATTTAATCTAACGAGGGAAGAAATGTAATAACCTAATTTTCATAATTCATATAAACATTGTATTTTGGCTAATTATTAGCAAAATAGCAAAGGTGAATATGTGTCTCAAATAAATATAATGTATTGATTATATTTTTATCGAAATTTTATTTTGGGATTAATTAACCAATGGTTAATTATGAGACAATATTTAGGGGCTATTTAATGGGATATAAATAGCACATAAAATAGTAATTAATTTATAATCAAATGAGATAAAGAAAGGGTTATGGAGACCCTTAGCCAAATTAGCATAAATTAGCAATTACTAATTAGTAAATTATCTTGCACTAAATGAGATTAGTTGCATAATTCTTTAAATTAATCAAGAGGCAAATTAAAAGCATCAATTAGGGTTGTCTTAATTCCAAAATCAAGGGCCAAAGATGAAGGGATTAAGCTTGTTGATTAAAACACTAATGGTTATGATTAACTGATAAATCATTTATGTAATGACACATGTAAAGGGAATGGCAATTAAACTCTTGATTAGCATGATAATTAAGAATTGTTATTATTGTTGAAGAGTCAACAATTGCAACTAGATCAATGGCCAAGATTAAATCTAATAAAGCTAAATCCAATGGTCTTAATAAATCTCATAATTAAACTAAATCCATGAGAAATTGGATGGACCAATGGGAAGCTTTGAACATTAGATATTAGTGTTTAGTCCTTAAACAAGAAAAAAAGGTCCATTTTAGTCCTTTTAGTCATTTTTTTGGGCATTTTAATCCCTCACAAATTCCCAAAAATCCTTTTATTCCCTAAAAAGGACCAAAATGACATTTTTTTACTCGGGACCAAAATGGGCAGCGTGTTTTCCTGTGGACCCAAAAGGGTATCAATATATATATAAAATCTCATCCCTAAGCTGACTCTTATATGGCTTATCTTTGGCTCTTCGACACATTTTACCGTTCATAAGCCGTTTTGTACCATCGGCTCGTGCATGTTTCACGGACGCGACTCGCTCATTTCTTCACCTTTTTCCTTCTCGAGGTCCGATGCTCCCTCCTTTTTGCCTTCCCCATACCTTTCTCTTTCAAATCTTATGCCCGTCTATCCCATACATCCTCGATTCAAAATTCAAAATTTCCATCCACCTTCTCTCTCAAAATTTGGATCCCCGATGCTCCTATTTTGGGGAAATGCTCTCATCCTATTCGGGCGTATTGGCGATGGTAAATCTGGCGACGAATCTAGCAGAAAAGCAACAATAAAGACGAATTTGTTTCTCTTCTTAAAGGTAATCTTTAATCCACATTACTTCTACTATCTTCTGGATCTTTCACTGTTCTAGCCGATTTGTTTATCTGCTATCTATTTCTGTTTTGGTTTAGGATATTTTTATTTGGATCTTGGTCTAATGCTTCCTTAAAATGGAAGTTCGTAAGACAGGTATGCCCTCGATACACCTTTTGCTCCTTAGTAGGGAGTACTCGGGCCACAAGAAGAAGGTATTTCCTTCGCTCTTCTGATGGTAATTGTAAACCTGTCCAAATCCCACGGGCACAATATTTTCTACTTCTTATTGCTGAATTTCTACGATGGCAGTTTCCTATATCTGTTTACGTTTCAGTTCTAAGATAGTATTTTGCTCCTTTTTTCTGGAAGGTGCACTCAGTGGCCTGGAATTGCATTGGCACAAAACTTGCTTCTGGTTCTGTGGACCAAACTGCTCGAATATGGTATATTGAGCCACACGGACATGTAAAATTCCTCCCTATGGACTTCTTGCTCTTTCCTTTAATTTTTTAAGCCTTTGCATTGCTCAGAATATAGTTAGGGACGATCCCCCCGCCTCCCAAAAAAAAAAAAAAAGCTTAGTTGTTGTGTCAAAACCACCAATCACATTAAATTGAGCCTTCATGGTAGGAATATACCAATGGTTTCTGGAGTAATATTAAGCTATCAAATCAGAATGATGGGAGTTTTCCCGTAAGAGCAAGGGTGGAAAAACGCAGAGAAAGAGGCAAAAGCTAAAACCTTAGAGACTTTCAGATGTCATCAATAGATTGGAGAGAGAATCAAGTTACATTCTGAGACAAAAATGGAAAAATTCATTTTGAAGGTTACTGAGAAACATGTTAACTTTATTGGTTTTAAAAAAATATGAAGTCCGCCATAAGTATTTCTAACGGGTTAAAAATTAGCTATACAGGAGGTTTGGTTTAATGGATTTGATTCGGAATTCATGTTGAGAACTTTGGTTCATTTACTCAAAGATTCATGTAACCAGAGCCAATAAGTCCATAATTATACTTTTTCCTAAATATATGGTTTGGGTGACCAACATCTATGTGTTAATTTTTTGGTTGCCACTATTAAAGTCTGTACAAATAATTCTTACTTTTTCATTATTAATGTGATTGAAAATTTGTTGATTTCTCTTTCTTTGGGGGGTTGGGTTTTATTTCAGGGTAAGGTCAAAGATATTGAATTGAAGGGTCACACTGATAGTGTGGATCAGCTATGTTGGGACCCCAAACATGCTGATCTGATTGCAACTGCGTCAGGAGACAAGACTGTTCGTTTGTGGGAATTGCTAAACAGATGTCTCCTAGAAGATTTTATAGGCTGCAAGTGGGGAAGAACCGAAGAAGTATCTGCATGATCTTTTGGGGGTGGAAGTGTTCACTGCAAGACCCAGGCATTTCACATTATTTTGCTCGAGGTCTTTAGTATGTGCACTCCCTCCCTCCAACGCATACACAGCCAAATTTTGAGAAAATGCAATGAATGGTGAGAGATGGAACTCTATTTAAATCCTATCAATGATCATGTACAACTTTGTTCTCAAATCTTATTGTAGATGAACTGCATGCACTGACTCTTGGGTAGAACATCATCAAGAACTTGCATATAGCTGGTAAAGACATCTTGGGAAATGGATTGAAAGACATCTTGGAATTATTGGAAACAATGGAATTTTATTCAATGAATATGCTATAAAAGGGGTTCAATTCATTCAAATATGTACTCAACGAAATTTTCCTCTGGTCTTCCTTCGTAACACAATTTGGATTCATCACAAATAACATCACTAAAATTTTCCTGATCATTTTTAATGTCACAAACCTGTTTAATGTCACTAAAATTACAGTGATATATCCTCTCTGTCCTCAAACTTTCAGGCACATAACTCGCTTTTGCAAGGAAGAATTCAGCTATGTATTCCTATTCGCTACTCCGCTTTCAAGCATTTCAAGAGATTTGAAGGTTCTCTATGTATTCCTATTTGCTATCGTTGTCAATTATTTGCATTCAATTTGATATTTGAATTCAGCTACTCTATCAACAGTTTTCTTGAAATTAATCTAATTTGCTTAGAGAGTATATAACATTTATGGTCGAAATAAATGCATTGCGGCAATTATAGACGTGATTGTTGTGAAAAGGAATTGATTATTTTTAGAGTCATCATATATATATGTACATATATATATTTGTATGTGTGTGTGTTATTGTGAATGAGTATAGAAACAATACATACAATATGAAACAACATACAAGTTGAACATCTTTGCCTTTTTTCTCTGGGCTCAATCTCCAAATTTTAACCATTATATATACAATTGCCTACATCAACATTTGCCTTTTCTCTTCCGCATTTAATCTAATTTGTTCATCACCACCTTTGTGGAATTTCTTGTGGTTCTTATTCCTTTTACGATTTAGTTCAAGAGTAGACCAACCAATTTATTAACATTCAGGTGGTTACGACCTTGAAGAAGACCAAATCCATCAAAGGTGGTGATTGCTCCGGTACTTATGGTGAAGACCAAGACGGGCAATTATTTGCATTCAATTGTAGATTACATTTATGGTGCAATGACTATTCAGTTTAATGCTTTATTTATTGTTCTATATCTACCTCTTCTCGAGTAGTTTTAATCATAGAAGAAGTTTTATTGGGTTACTGAATTCTATAGAATATGTGCTTCTCATTTGCAGATCGAAGAGGTTTGACTGCGGCTTAATCTCGACGTTTCGTGTCTTTTGACTCTCTTCCTTCACCTACACCAATAGAATCATTTTCAGACATGGTGGCTTTTTTATATGAGTATCAATATTTCTTTTATTCAATTTGTAGTGAATAATTAGATATCATGTGGTGCCAATCAAGCCAAAGTATTGCAAATAATTAGATATCATGTGGTGCCAATCAAGCAAATAGCAGATTTAATGACCACCCTTTTCTTGTGATTTAATTTCATCCCTGTTTTATTTTGTAGCATTGCTTGGCTCAACCTCTTATATCTTTGTGAGTCAGTCTTTACCCATAGCCAATTATATGTTGCATTATTTAGGTTAAAAGCATGGATGATCTAAAGATTGTTGTGGATGATAATGGTTGTGACAACAAGAATGCAACAAGGAATATTGTGTACAAAGAGATATGTAGGAGTGTTAATTGATTAGAAGACATTGTTGAGATTTTATTTGTAATATGTATTCTAAATTGATTGGAAGATATTGTTGTTTCCCATTGTTGATGTTTCATTTCTAATATGAAGTCATTCATTGGTAGTGATGTGTTAATGTTCCTTAGAGCTAAGAAAGTAGCATAACTTAGAAAGCAAAATATGTTTAAGTAACTCGTGAAGTACTATCATCCGTGCAACGCACGGGAATTAAAAGCTCGTTTACTCATAGTAAAAAGATCTTTACCAAGCCAACTTGTTGGTTAAAGGAAAGAAGATAAGATGATGTAAGATTTTTTTGTTTTAATCTAGATATTATGATAATCTATATATTATAGTTTGTTATATTATAATCCAGATATTATAAGTTTGTTGTATTAAAATCTAGATATTATAGGTTTGTTGTACTATAATCTAGATATTATAGATTTATTGTATTAAAACTCAAAATATTATACAAGCAACTAGCCAATGAGAGAATGGAACAATAGGATATTGTGTAAATCAAGAACATATTAAATGGTTAAATAGGAGCATGTATGTCGACCAACACTCTAAATGGATAGGATTTGGAGTTGAAATTGTTGACCAATTCATGTGAGAGGATGATATTTTGTTAATTTAAAAAAACACACATATTCAAAGGCCAAAAGGAAAGGGGGCACAATTTTGGCTAATGGAGAAGGAGGAATATATTATTTAATTAGGTCATTATAATAACAAAGCACATGGGATAATTGGATGACATCACTTAAAAGCAAAACAAATGGCCAAGAATCAATGAGCATGTCGACCAAATGGAGGAATGGGTAGGATTGAGTTTCATAAAGTTCTTTTAATCCAATGGATGAGGTGAAAGTTGGGCAAATTTAATTGCCAATTGGGTCCTTAGAATTTCCCTATAAATAGAGGTGTCTCTCCTCTTCATTCTTCACACCAAACTCATACCAAATTGGTGAGTTTAAGAGAAGGATGGAGATCTTGGAGCAAGTAGGAGGAAGGAGTAGCAAGATTCTTCAAGAAGTAAGTTCTCGATCTCTAGTCTTTAGTTTTTGTAGTTCTTGAAGTTCTAGTTGAATTCATAGTTAAATAGTGTTTTGATCTTTAATGTTCAAGAATAGTTTTTTATCATGTTTTTATGGTTAAAAATTTTATTATTTCTAAAATATGATGGAAATTATGGTAGAGAAAAGTTCTTGAAGATTAAAGATCAAAGTAGCGAAATTCAGTAAAATTTACGGTTGGGAGTTTTCTAAAGTCAACTTCGTTGATACTATTATTTTATGTGTAAAATGAGCTTTAAAAATTATGAAATTTTACATGAATAAATTAGACATATAGGGATTTCAAAATATATAAAATATGTATCATTTGGATTTCTACATAAGGATATAAAAGTTTTTGAAGTTAGGCTACGTTTTCTGGGAAAAAACTGGGCAGCGTTGAGAAACTTAAAATCTGGGAATGATTCTTGATGTTATAGGTTCTTGGAATATTTTTCCTTGAAAATATACATGTCAAGGGTCATGATGAATTTTGCATAACCTCAAAAGGATATTTTTCAGAATTAATTATGATTTTTCAAAGTTGTTGGAAAATCTGCCCAGAAAATCCAGCATTTCGTTGTTAATAATTAATCCACCAAGGGTAAAAATAGATGGAAATGACCCTTTAGGATATTATTCTAAGCAATATGATATTTATCACAATATCATATAATAATCCGACAATAATGTATAGGATATTCGGGATCAAGTCCGAGTCGGATCAAAAAGTCGGGCATTTTGGTAACTACACGGTGAAAGGTACGTTCGCGTACTAGTAACTTTAACTCGATGTGACTTGGATGAATATATGTGATAAGATGATTCATAGAGTGGCTAAGACTCGGTCTTAGGTCAAAATTTATATACATTCAAATGTATGCGGGTTATAGTCTTGATAACGCCGTAGTATTGTTTCCTAGCGCCGAGGACACGAGGAGTCGCCGTGGCACCGGTTAGTGCAAACGTGGATAACATTAAATGTGATATGTATTGTTGTGTTGTTAACATTACATCTGCTGTGTGCTTATGTATTGTTGTAACCTTACATGTGCTGTGTGCTATGTTTGGTTGATGCTGAAATGTAATGAACATCTGTCATACATATACTATTATACTTTTCATATGAGGTTAACTGTTACCTGAGGTCCGATGGGTATTGGACCTCAGATCTGTCTAAGTTTCAGGAAAGGAACCAGGATCAGAAAAGACACCGAAGGACGGAGCCGTGAGGAGGCACCGGTTGAGATGAAAGCCGGAAGAAGTTTAACAAAGCCTACTTTCGGCATGGATCTACTAAAGTTACTTCAAATGGTTTGGTGCCGAAGGCGGGCTAGTCTATGTGGGTCACCAATAAGTAGCCGTGAACTCGGTGAGACTCCCATGATAGACACCTACCGGTCAATCTGTTTGATTAACCGAGTTAGGTTCATTGCCCGAAGTCTAGTTAAGGCTTCGTCTAGATTGTATAGTTACCATGTAAAAGTTGTAATTATACAAAGCTCTGTATATTGTATCACATGAATATTCCTTTGGGATTTTCAATTTAACCAGCATATGCCAGGCATCATCATATGTCGGGGCATTTTATATCAGTTACTCATTGTCCGAATGTTAGTGCATGCTCTCCGTTTCCGCATTACTCTGATGTAACACCTCGGACTCTATTTTTTTATTTCTAAAACTATGTTTTCTTAAACAATAAGAGGTATGGAATTTGGGGCGTTACAACAGGTATCGAAATGATTTGGATGACTTAATTGCCGAATAAAACTTTCTTAAAATAACTTAGTTTGAAAACATGAGGATAAATTTTTCACAATTCAAATCTATCCCCTAGTGGGATGTTAATACAATAATCAAAAATAGACAAATGATAAATGAATTAATACAGTCCATCTACTCATATTTTCCAAAAGTTCCTTCACTATAACCCTTATAGCTACCTCTTTCCTCTTGATCTCAATCCACTACCTGTCACTTTCATGCAACTGAGTTCAAATGAATGAACCCCAAGGGTAATAGTTAATCTTATATGCAAGTATGAAATATAAATGACAACATATCACATGTTAAGCATAGAATAATTTACAAGAAACAAGTCGCACCATAACTGCGATTCTTCGCCAAGGATCATAGCCTTTCGTGACACGCACCCATGTGTAATACGGATAAATAAAATGGCCATTTCTGATAAGTAAAATTGTGGTCTCAATTTCTATGTCATACTTATCGTACTTATGAAGGAAAAAGCTCTTGGAAATTAGGGAAAAATAATAAGGTGCCAAAATTACCAAAATGCCCTCATGATAAAATGGCATAAGAAAATTATGAAAAATCCTAGGAGGCAGTAAAATAATTATTAAAATTAAGAGAGTATATTGTCTCTAATTTTGGTAATTTAATAAAATATAACCTTGGAAAAATAAAGGGGGAAAACTGAAAAGTATTATAATGACAAAAAATGTCCCCGTAAATTTTAAGAAAATGCATGAGACATAAAAGACTAATGTCAATGCAAAAATTGTGAGAAAATGAGTTATTCCAATTAAGAAAATTATCAATAATTAGTGGGTAATTAATTAAATAATTATTGGTTAATTATTAGAGCTGCAACAAAGGAAAATCCAAAGATAATTATGTAAAACCCTATAATTAATGGTTTATGGCTAAAAATAGCATACAATATATTTGCTAATTAATTGGAAAATATGAAGAAACATATATGAGGAAAAGTAATTTTAAGCCTAAAAACATGTATGGACCAATAGGAAAATTTTGTAAAAAATTATATAAAATTTATATAATATTAATTAATCAAATAATTAATTAAAAAGAAAATAAATAAAAATAATAATAAAAAGGACCTAAAATCCTTAATGGATAAGGAGATAGGATTTTGTATATTTTTGATTAAGACATGTGGTATTATAATAGTATTATAATTGTAAAAGCAAATAGGATAAACGAGAACCGATAGAAATTAAATCCTATCTGGAAAACCATGAATCAAGTTTCTAAAACCAGAGTATATTAGAAACAAGTGAATTTTTATCTCGGAGTGGGCTATCTCCGACGTTATTTCCGTAACCGAAAAGGGATAAACTAGACTGATTAAGGAGTTATCTGATGTTCAAAAAGCAAATCAGATAAATGAAAATCTATAGAAACGAAATTTAGTTAACCTGACATTTCTAATGAGTAAGAAAATATCTTCAAAGTTACTATTCGGATTTTTGAGATTTTGCAAGATTACGCGATTCGGACACCGATCGGAAATTTTATCTGGTCGAGGCAAAAGCAAAAGTTGGTGAACTGGCTTTAATGACCTTGGGAGAGGGGGAGGCCGGTTCATGGTGTGTGTGTAGAGGAGAATAGAGCTTGAGCAAAAGATGTGTTGTGTGGTTGGAATTGAAGGAAAGTTTTAGAGAAAATTACCTAAGTTAACCCAACCTTTGCCTATAAATAGAAGGCAAACCCCATGCATATTCTTCACACCAAATCACAAGAGTGATTTCTAAAACTAGAGAGAAGTTAGAGAGAGAAGCCTGGAGGAGGTAGCAGGAAGTTCTTCAACGGGTAAGTTCTTCGGTCCTTAGTCTTTAGTTCGTTCGGTAGTTTTAGTAGAAATATTAGTTAGATCTAGAAGCTTTGTTACAAGAAAGATATGGAAATATAATTAAAAATTGATGTTCATGTTTTCTCTTCATGCAGACAAATTCTTGTAAAATTTGAGAGTTTGCAACCAAACTAATGCATTACTGCAGCATGTGGGAATATATTGCTCATCAAGTTTCTAAACATATCGTAACATCCCAAATTTTGGGATTTGGAATTAGAAATATTATACGAAATTTACTATGAAAAATTTAGCCTAAAATAATTATTAGAATTTAAAGACCTATTTTCTGGAGAAATTCAAAGAAAAGAGTTAGAGGTTGATTTATAGCCCAAGATTTTTAGAGAAATTACTTTAAGGGTTAAAGAAGTTAATTAGGGAAGAAAATCCTTATAAAACATTAAGGATTCATTTCTAGCATTTTTTTTAGTAATTAAGCAATAATAAAGGACAAGGGAATTATTAATTATAAATTAAAAAAAAAATAAAATAATACCAACCCATTTCATCTATTTATCCGCGCTCCTTCATCCATTATTCATGGTTAATTGTCAAACTCCATCGGCCCATCAACAATTAAGAACCCAAACCTAACTCAATGTATTCAGCCCCTAGCTCAAAGAATGCCCTAATCCATTACCTCCTCTATTCAAAGACAGGAAGCAATAGCGGTGGTTACACGTAAAGTCCGCATTCGCCATAATGCGTCCTGGAGTGATCGGTAAAAGAAATCTCTAACCATACTCCCACGCATCATTAAGAAGATACAACAAAATCGGGACCACGCCATCGGCCCATACTTCTCGAGCTAAACGCTATGGACCTTTGTGTTTACCTTGTCGGACCGGACCCTTACCTCGCCTATTTAAGAGGTTGCTCATTGGTTTTCCTTCTTCATCCCATCCACCTTAACAACCAAAGCCGAGGCCAAGAGTGGGAGAGAGAGAGAGAGGAAAGTAAGGGTGAATCCAAGGAGAAGGAAGGCGACGTAAATCAGAGGAAAGGTTAAAGAAAGGAAAGGTCAAACGTTGCCCCATAAGCTAGAAACCATTGGAGGTTAGTCTTTAAGCATTTTTTTTCCCTTTAAGTCCTGTAAGTTTCCTACGTAGGTTTTGAAATAAAAGGTAGCTAGGATCCCACATTTATGCTCTGCTCGATGAGTATTAAAACAGAGGAGCTTGTTGGACTATATATATATATAAAAGGCCAAAGGACATGAGTTGTTGTTAATAAGAAAAATAAGGTTCTTTGTTGGTACACACATGCCGCTAGTGTTAAAAATAAATAATTATATATATATAGGTTGTGGGGTGGTTTATTTGTCATATGAATATGTATATATAACTGAAACAAAAACATTCATGTAGTAGAAACCAAGTGTTAGGTGTGGCTGATATAGGTATGAGCTTACCGTATACAAATACAGATATGTTATTGTGTTCTCTCGTTCTTTAGCGCTAAAACAGAGGAAGTTTTCTTTGGCATAGATATATAGAAATCGAAGCTTAGGTTACCAATAATAATAATAATAAAGAGAAAAAAAAAGAAAAGAAAAGAAACCATGCGTTGTTTGAAATTAAAACCGTCAACGTGGTCCATGTTGCGTCTCTCGGATTTGTTTCGGTTTTGCATTTGGATTTGCTATTCATATATATATATTAAACTCAAAAGCCTACTATTCTATACGTACGTGTGTGTGTATATAACGTGAAGCGATGCCGAAACTAAACACATGGAAGTTTAAAACCAAACCGAAATATATAATGAAACTTATATATAATGTAGCTTGTACCTATGTTGCTTGTCAGTCAAAGTGTGTAGATAAATGTAAGTTGATGTTACTGTGCGTATGAATATATATAGTACTGCATAAAACTTTTGTTTATATATAAGGGGTATGATATAAATCAGTAGTTAAATATATATATTTACATCATTGCCTTATGAAAAATATAAGAGACTTGTGGTCATATTCTATATATAAGTTGTTGTATAAGAAAGAAAAAGGAGAACTTGCTGTCATGGGTTTAAAGATTTAAATATTGTGGCATCCGGGAAAATGAATAACTTGTGTTGGATGGTTATATGTATATACATATAGTGTTGCGCATGAGAAAGGAACAAGCTTATCGTTGTCGTGTTTTTATAAAACACTGCACACCTATAAATATTTGTCTATATATGTAGTTTAGAAGTAGAAATGGAAGCATGTCTAATGCAAATAAATGTGAAATGTTGCTGCTTTTGGAAGGGGAAGAGAATAAAACTCTACGGATATATATATGGGATAGGATATTGTTACTATCATTTTTGTTACTACCAATGTTACTACCACTTTTCCACCGTTAGATCGAATCTTAATAGGAGAGAGAAATTATAAAGGTAGATGAGATTCGATCTAACTGTGGAAAAGTGGTAGTAACATTGGTAGTAACAAAAATGGTAGTAATAATATCCTATCCCTATATATATACACATATATAACCATAAATTTGAGAATAAGAGAAAAATTGAGCCTCGTATTATTCTTGTTATAAAATAAAGTAAAACAATAATAATAAATTAAATGAATAAACAATAATAATAATAATAATAATAATAATAATAAATAAAATTATTGTTATTAGAAAAGGAAATAATTAATAAATAGAAAATAAATAAATATTTTTATTATTATTGGTAAAAGGGAGTTATTAATTAGTAATAAATAAAAGAGTGTTATTATTAATTGATAATAATTAAAATAAAAAAAAATATAAATGGAATAACAAATCCACCAGGGGTAGGAAGGTCAATAGTGGCAATGACATCTCTTAGGATATTATTTATAGGGAAATAATGCGGTGATACTATTATAGGATATCCGGGAAAGTCAGAATCGGTGACAAAAGGTGAAAGTATCACTAGCGACGCAGACTAAGGTACGGACGCGCATCGTAACTTTAACTCGATATGTCTTGTATGCTTATATGTGATAGGATGATTCATAGAGTCATGGACAAGACTGGTCTTGGGTCATGCACGGTGGAGAATTTACCCTAGCTTCAAGATCTGGAGGATCGGGAGCCAGAGAAAAGGGTAAGCAGCACGTGTAAGGATTCAGCCGGAGATTTTATTTTGGGATAGTATTTATGTATAATTTTGATTAGTCGGATAATTGTACTACTAACGTGCCGACCGGATACACCGCAAAGAACTTAAGTTGTATCACACTTATATTCCTCCGGGAATTTTAATTAACCAAAGATATGTCCGGGCATATGTTATCGATTACTCATTCGTCCAAACGTTAAGCATGCTCTCTGTTGTGACTTACTCGATCTCATTAACGCCTTCACTCGATAACTTCACACCAATTAGTCTAATAAGGAATTTTAGGACATAAATGGACATCATAATGGACGTAGGAACTAGGGGCGTTACACATACCACCATTGGGTTAGTCATTTTTGTTTACTCTAGTGAAATCAACAATACATTTCACTTGTACTTCCAATACATTCCTATTATTTTATCATTATTATTTTCTATATTAGAATGGTGTCAAAGAAACATGAGTGTCAAATTTTTAATACATTTAAAACTTTCCTTAAAAAAAAATTTGGGGGCGCAGCCGAATTCCACCACTAATTGTGCACCCACAAATATAAAATATTGGTTCCGCCACTTGTTTAGAGTATGGCGTGATCTGGTCTCTGTTGCTCTCTCCGTCTCTCTTTTCTGAAGGTGTCGAAAATGAATTAAATGAGGTGAGGGAGTGGGTTTTGACTAAAGGTTAATTGGATAAATGTGGGCTAATGGTTCGGTACGAATTGGAGAAAGGTGGAGAGTGTCTAAAGTGTACCTGTGGCAGAAAGTAAGTAAGGGAAGGGTAATGTTTTTTTAAAGGGTGTGTGTGTTTTTTTTTTTTTGATACAAGGCGAGGAGGGGATCGAACTAAGGACCTAAGGGGAAACAATTCCTAATACCACCGCACTACTAATAGTGCTAGTGATAGTGTGTGTGTTATGCATGTTGTATATGGTAGTGGAGAGGAGAATTGGGCTGAATGAAAAATAATGGATGAGTGTGTGTTGGCCCAAATGATTATTTAGTTAAGTGATGGAGTATGGGCTGGGTTGTATAAATGGGCAAAATGAGATGAAAATGGATTTGGCCTAATGATTTTTTTTTGGTATCCCACTGGTTCATCTGATCCTTCTGGTTCCGACTAATCCGAATTTCGCTCGCGTTGGGCCCATGATCGTAGGAGAAGAGCTCCTAACACCCTTTTTCCATTCTCACTTCTCGAACCGAGGACATGGTGGTGGGAAAGCAAATTCCTTACCACTTGCTCTCAAGGTATGTTGGTATTTGGCCTAATGAATTAATAAAGTGCGAGAATGAATTGTGAGAGAGAGTATGCCTTTGACTTCTCAAGTCAGTTTTACAATAGATACAAATGAGTTTGCCCCTTTATTCACTAAATTGGGCTTTAACTTTGTCCAACTAGAAAATTATCATTTTATCCCCTTCTTAATTTTGACATTATATTATTATAATAAATTCTCAAAATAAATCTTTAATCTCATATAAGGATTTTTCCTATCTCAACTAACTTTTCTAGGCCATACAATATCCATTTTAAACATTCCTCGAATTTATTCTTCTACCAAAATTTCAAGGAATATAGGCCTTAAATTCCAATTATTCATTATATAATTATTTTTGGCCAATTTTATAATCAAATTTTCATATAATATTTCAAATTCCAAATCTCAAAATTTGAGATGTGTAAACTGTATATTTACAAAAATTTGTCGCATCAATCTAAAATTGGTTTTATACTTTATGTGTAAACTGTATATATGGCAACATAAAAATCAAATCATGTACACACGCGTCATCAACTGCTCAGCCACGGGATTTTCACATACAATGTTCACATATTGCTAATTTAAAACCAATTAAATAATTTTAAGTTTGAGTTGGAAAAAACTCTTTAGTCATCATATCTTTTCTTTTTGCTCAATTTTTTTAAAAATTCATCTTTTCGCTGCACCGCGGACTCACTTTGGGAATTGTAGATTTTTTTTTTTTTTTTGAGGAAAAATATTTCCATTGATCCATTGTTATTCCCTCTCCTCATTGCAGGGAAAAAGTATTTATAATTAAGATGAAATTTGTAGTAGAATTTTTTTAAATAAAAATATACATTATAAAAGTTACATAAATTAGAAAGTAAAAGAGAATGAGTTTTATATCATTTAATTTTTAAATGGATAATCTAAATTGAACATATGAATATTAAGATCTACTCTTTATTTCACTAGTAGATCGAAATTATATTGTTGTATTTTAACTACAACGAATCATTTGTCCAAGTCTTTGCTTTACTCTTGAGTGATTTCTTGGGTGAAGTAGAGCGGGAAGGGTCGAATGTCTCCAAGGTCCGGAGCAAATCCTTTACGCTGCTTGCCTCTGTAAATATTTCAACTCTAAATCGGGAAAAAAGCTCGACTGATTATTTCGTCAAAACGAATCGGTTTTGATGGTACTAACTTGGGAAATTTACCAAAATAAAATTTTTATAAAAATATTTACCAATTTGGAACTTGTTGAAACTATGTACCAAATGTAATGCGCGTCACTAGTGGCGTCGTGCTCTAAAGCCACCTCGGTGGTGTCGAGTACGACGCCACAAGTGGCGTCAAAGTACGACGCCACTAGTGGCGTCATACCTTCCGACGCCACTTGTGACAAAGATCAATTTTTTTTTATTTTTTTAAATAGAGGAAACCCAATTTTTACTTTAAAAAAATTGATCGCTGCCACTAGTGGCGTCGGAAGACGACGCCACTAGTGGCGTCGTACTTCGATGCTACTTGTGGCGTCGCGTCAAAGTACGACGCCACTGAGGTGACGTCAACATTACTTTGGTACATAGTTTCAACGGTGCTCTAAATTGGTAATTTTTTTATTCCTATTTTGGTAAATTTCCCTACTAACTTATATTTTATTAATTCGTGGTATCAAACTATCCTTCCTTAAATTCAAGCCCTAAACTGTCATTTTCAAATTTAATTCATTTTTTCAAACACCTACAATGCAAGATTAAGTACAAGGTAGTATCAAAAGTCCAATAAATCATTTGTATGAATAATTAACAAAGTATGATCATATTACCCCTAATTACACTTAATTCAAATTAGTGTTTAATCATACAACAATATCCTAGGAAATGCATTAAAAATCACAAATTAATTATAAAAAATCATATAAAATTATGGTTCAATCATAACCATAGAAGGGAAAATTAAAATAGAAGACCTAGAGAAAATAATATTTATTGTAAGGGATCATAAAAATTTCAATTACTTAGAAGGACCAAACATCATAATATAAATTTAAAGTTACTAAATTGCCCCTATCAAACTACCTACATTATGTCTTGTATTCATAATTTAAAAATAAATTAAGTTGATACTAAAACTTCCCATCATTTACATATGCAATGATCATATATATATTTTTTAACTTTTATTTTTCATCAAATTTCATATTCATGGAATCAATATATTATTTCTTTAATTAACAACGGTCAGCAAGTATCAAGCGACTAGGATGATGCATCTCAAATTTAAAGTGTCCATACAATTTATTTTAAATGATTATGCGTTATACAAATTAAATATGTAAAAGGAATTTATTCTCATAAAGTTAAAAAATAATTTCATTGATTATAGAGTTTCCTAAACACTCATAAAAAATGATCAAAATAATACGTCCTTTAGATTATTTACTTTGTAACCATTGATGTTTTTTTAAAAAAAAAAAATACTAATTACAACAACTTGTGGGAAAAGTAAAGAAAATTGTAAAAACTAAAATGATTAATTTTTCAAGAAAATACCACTTAAAAGAAACGGGCCTAGAGGTGATGCATGTCCAACATGGGAAGTTTGTGACTTTGTTTTATTTGCTTGAGTATTGAGGTGTAGGCCCAACGCATGCAATGGGTTTTGAGGAATTTTTTTCCAGATGGCCCAAAACAACAATTAATGAAAGCCCGTTCCAATATGACACTTGCATTTTAAACTTAAAAGCTTTTAGGTACCCTTCTAACAAATGTAAATTGCCAATGCGAGTTGCAAGATAGATGGAAAGGATCCATTGACAGCCGGTGGGTGTGGGTCGATCCTCTCGCCGTCGCCGGGACTCCTTTGGTAGGCGATCTCGTAAGTCCCCAAGTCTTTCATGAGAGGCAGGCCGTGCCCTGCGCCTTGCAAGTGGGACCGATGTCGAACCCTCCAAAACTTTTCTTTTAAAAAAAAAAAAACAAACAGAAATTGGGTTTACTGGGAGGAATTAATACATTAAGAGAGGTGTGCATATTTAATATTCAACAATGCCTCGAATAAAATTTTTTTAATAGGAAGATATTTGTGTATAGCTCAAAGAAAAAAAAATCTTAGCTACCTTTTTGGGTCCAATTATTTCAAGTTCCAACTGAACAGAGAAACAAAAATTAAGAACAAATTAATGTTCACACTTCACATGATTAGAAAAGTTAATAGTGGAGGGTTAGCCTCGAAGACAATCGAAACAACACACTCTATCATAATAAAACAAGTCATCAATATTTGATTGTCTTGTTGGTTTTGAGGAAGATGACCCTCTAACACATTTCGAATCTAGCCAACCAATGATATAAATAAAGTGATAGTTGTTGGATTATTGTTTAAGTGATGAGCAAAATAAGATGAATAAATATTTGAAATGCATCGGATGCCACGTGGAGCATATCACACGAGGCGGAGCAAAAGGACGGGAAATATCAAATGGAGGGACGTGATTAGCTTGCTGCATGATATGCAAGGGTAGGTACGATTGTAGGAGATACGTTTCCAAATAAATGGCAAATGGCAATGAATAGATGAAAGCCATAACGACGAAGGCAAATGGCGGGGCCTCACTCTCTTCCTCTACTGTCTTTTAAATAAGGGCCTTCTTTAAATATATATTAAATCTAAATAATTAAAATTAAATTCATCAACATTCATCATTTATCGTATGTAACAAAGAATTTTTTATAAAATGTATATATAAATTCGTTGAACATAATCAAAAAAAAAAATAAAACGAGTTTAAGAGTAAGTTAATACGCTTTATAAGTTAGAAACATAAAAACGGTAAAGTCGGTGTATAAACTCATAAATTTAACCGAGTTTTCAACTATCATGAGTTGACCAAAGGCCTCGACTCGTTTTTGTAAGTTAGAAATGTAAAAACAGTAAATTTAGAGAGTCAACTCGCGACTTTACAACATAGCTAACAAATGCCTTACACATCATTAACAAGTATAATAGTCTTATAAACAAGTGAATTTTTTTTTTTTTGCTAAAAAAGTTTTGGAGGGGTTCGGCATCGCCCCCACCAAGGCCGTGGCACGGCCCGGCTCTATGAGCACTTATTGGGACTTACGAGATCGCCTACCAAAGGAGTCCCGCCGACGGCAGAGGATCGAACCCACCGACCCAAGGGCCTAATCCCTGGATCCCTTACCATCTAAGCCAACTCACATTGGTACAAGTGAATATTTTTATTAACAAGATCAAATTTACAAGTGCCTTGTACTACATCATGAGCAGGTCAAATAGGCCTATTAACAAGATAAATTAATTTCTTAACAACTACTCATTTGTAAGTGTTTTGCAACAAATGTAATAGACCTTTGTAAAAGGTTAATAAAAGTTTAAATTAATTTATCTTAATCTAAAATTATTTTAAAATATAAAAATTCATAAAGTAGAATCAGGCCGTGATAAAGACTGTGAAGGAAAAAGTAATATCTAAAATTAATTATGTGTTAATTGATTTTGATTGAAATTTATGATAATTTCCCATGAATTAATTAATTAATATAACTTGGTTAATTGAACTGAAATTATTTTTCCCTAAAAGAAATTATTTATACATAATTCTTTATTAAACTAAGAGATAAGATTGATCTATAAAAATTCAAAAGGTGTTTTACAATATAAAATTAATTTCTTAACGAATAAATACTGTTATCTCTAAAACGATATTGCCATGTAATTAATTATTTGAAAAATAAATAATTATCGATATATAAACACAAGCATACATAGGGATAAAAATATATAATATGGTTCAAATTTTTGAGGGACGATAGCTTGAGAGATAACATTATTCATTTGATAAAGAAAATTTATTTTTTAAAATACATTGTGAAATTCTTATGGATCAATCTTAATTATTTATTAAATAAAGAAATTATATATAAATTATTTTTTCATTGAAAAAGAATAATTTCAGTTCAATTAGCCAAGTTATGTTTATTAATTTATAGGCAATCATCATAAAGTTTAATCAAAATCAATAATTAATTTTTAGATATTGCTTGTGCCTTCATAGTCTTTAGTACTTCTTGGTTATACTTTATGAATTTTTATATTTTAAAATAATTTTTGTATAAGTTAAATTAATTTAAAATTTTATTAAAACTTGTTCAAATTTCTATCCCACTTGCAAATGAGTAGTTGTTAAGAAATTAATTTATCATGTTCTCAAAGCTATTCAACTTGTTCATGAGACTATTTGACTTATTATCCTAGTGGTAATGCCACTCTTGGGGTTCCAAGAGGGTCTTGGTATGAATCCCCATTTGGTCCTTCTTCTCTAGACATTTATTTTCCAGCCACTAGAGCCCTTTGTAGAAGTTCTAGTGCCTGTGGCCGGATAATGCTGACGTTTTTGTAAGAAAATATGGATAGGGGCACTTTGCAAGAGCTCTCGTGCTTGGCTAGCAGCCGGTGGCCGGAATATTGCTGACCCTTTTTGAGAAAATTAAAAATGGACAGGGGCAATTAGTCATTTCACCATAAAAATTAATTTGATACATTAGATTATTAATTTGCATAACATAACATGCAATTGTAAACAATAATTACTCTGCTCCTTATGTATGAGATGTCTTGAGTCATTTCTTGGGTGAAAATAAGATAATAATTTCACTAAAGCGTATCATCTTCTTTCTCTAGCCGAAGGCTTTTCACGGTTCACCGCATCAATACTTCTACTGCTGCTGTTATATTTAAATAACACCAAATATTGATTTGTTTCTCCCATCACATCTTCCTTCATACTATATCATAAAATAACTTATCATGGTAATTATAGTTATAATTAAAAGAATATAATATGCTTACTCTTAATTAAAATCTCACTTATATACCTTGTAACAGAGGTACCATATGATGATATACTACTCACTTCCCAATCATTATGCTTGCTATCAAAAACATATTTCTCAGATATCAGTATATATGTGCTTAATCTGATATTAACTATTCAGAATGATCATTTTCTAATTACATGTTACTTTTTAAGTAAAATATAATTACTTTTGAAAAATCCTGAATAATCGACGGGCGTAATGTTTAGAATGTGAGTAAATGAGATGGAATTGAATAAATATGGTAGGTTTAGTTTTTGGTGGATGATATGTGCCTTTGCTTTTCCAGTGCCACTGCAGATATTTGAATCCATTCTGCACCAAAAAAATTGGTTTACAAATATGATTATAAATATTTGAATCAGACTAATTAAACAAGAAGGGACTCATTTAAAACAAACTAGTAATAATTGTGAGAAATGGAACTATTAGAAAAAGATTTTGAATGATTGGTTTATGAAGAAATAAGAGAAGGAATGGATATTTATAGAACTTAAAAAGGAAGTATGCGAGGTATACATACATACATACATACATACACACACACACATAAAGACGGATCCAAGGGGGCTAGGGTGGCCCCCGCCCCTAATTTTCTTTTGAAAAATTATATATGTGTGTGTGTTTAGTTGCAGATCAGATGAGGGTCATGGATGCACGTTTGGAAGTATCTAAATAATTTTAAGTTTGAGATGGAAAAAACTCTCTTGATTCATACAATTTTCATATACTTATTAAGCTTCCTTAATCTCTTTAAAAAAGTCAACTATCTTATAATTAGGACCGGAAGGAGTAATTAATTAAGTAAAGTCATGCGTATCCCATTTACACATACATGCGTGCTCTATAGTTACTTATACCCCCCTTTTTTAGCTTTATAAACCAATCATTCAAAATTTGCTTCTAATAGTTCCATTTCTCACTCCTGTTACCGGTTTGTTCTAAATGAGTCCTATCCCTTCTTGTTTAATCAGTCTGATGAGTAGTTCTAGCTTCATAGTTTAGATCAAGCTCCAATTCTTCATGGTAACAAATCTCTTTATTAATTATCTTTTAGCAACTAAAAATCTTTTAATTTTTTTTATGTAAAATATTTCTGATCATATGTTTGCAAGCCATTTTTTGATGCAGGATGGATTCAAATATATGCTGTGGAATTGGAAAGCGAGACATATATCATCCACCGGAAATCAAACACACAAATCTAAGGATATCTTGAATAGTCATCTTTTACTCAAACAAGCACGAACTCCGCCGCTGCGTTGCGATGTATGAATTACATAACATAAAAGTAAATCCTCACCTTCCCCTCATCTAAATTATTAAGAAATTGAAAAAAAAAAAGAAGCAAAGAAACATAAAGAAAAGAATTGGATTTCATAATAGGAATAAAAATTACAAAAAGGAGAGGATTCAGGATTTTCACTTGTCCATGTAGCTTGTGCTGCAATTAAAAAGATCAAGTATATCTTGAGATGATTAAACATTGAATATGAGGTGAGACCTTCTCTGCTATAATATTAAATTTAACACCGAAACCTTTGTAAATAATATACTCACCCTCCATTGGCAAACGTTATGGCTATTATAGCATTTGCCTCCATGACCTAAGACAGAGGGTTCCACATAAATCACAAGAACTTCAAAAAGTTGGTGTCTGAAAATTTCCAGAAATAAACAAATAAAAAAGCACACAAACACACATTCACTCAACATTGTAAATGAAATACCGACCAAAGATAGCCAATCTCGTTCAACAACATTAGAGGTGAGACCTTCCTTGCTACAGTCGATTCTCAAACACCTCCTCAATGGATATGTTCTCTGCGTTGAAGAAAAAAATCAAAATACCGACCAAGCGGAAAAGCAAAAAAACCAAGAAGAGGGAATACGAAATTAGAAGTGCAATTTAACCAAAGACTATGGAATATTGAAAGAGCTCCATTTCACTGGACGGAAAAGCGGGGACCTTGTTTCCTTTTGCCATTTTGTGGAAGCAGAGAGAAAGATGGAATATTGAAAGACACCAAGACTATGTTCTAGGAAATATCACTTTCGCTTTAGGCAAAAGTCAAAACACTCACTTTTCCTAGAAAATTCCTTCACGAAATCATACCAAATACCAAAACAGCTTATCGACGAGAAGAAACTTTACATCAAACACCTCGAGAGCATTCAAGTTACAAATGACGCCATGAAGAAGAGGATTGTGACAACGAAAAATCGCAGGGAGAGAAATGAAATGCACAGAAATGGATGAGCCGCTTTTGCTTGGAAAAATGAAGAAGCTTTGACAAATCCTTGTTCGGTGATCGTCCTGCGTACATATATTCATTGAATTTTTGAGAAAGTTCAAACCAAATAGCACGGAGCCAAAGGAGGTGAACACAGCTTACCAATTGAGTTGATACTGTTGAAATGAACAATATACGTGAGTAAAGAAACAATCACCCGCTTACATTGCTATTAAGTTTATATTGATTCTAAATTCCATACTACTTACCGTGTCGATGACACGTAGTATCGTGAATATCAACGAATTGACAGTGTTACAAGTCGAGTAAAGAGGAACGGGAGTAAGCATTATCATTTGGACTAATTAACCTCCCAATCAAGTGTTTAATCGCCCTTTAATTACAAATGTCATTATAGGATTGGTTTGTTAGCTAATCAAGGTAATCGGTGCTTTATTAGACAAGCTTAATTTCATCCTTTTAGGCCCTTATATTTTTTATTTCAATCAGCCCCTTTTGATGCTTTATTTTTCCTATTATCAAATTGAAGAATTATGACACTAATCTCAATTAGTGCAAGCTTATTTAACAAAGGATAATTGTTAATAGATAACAATTAAACTAAGTGTCTCCCTATTCCTTGTTATTGTCTCATAAACATTTAAATAGCTATTATTTTATGTGCTATTTATATCACATTTAATAGCCCCTAAATGTAATCTCATAATTAACCATTGGTTAATTAATTCCAAAGTAAAATTTGGATAAAAATATAATCAATAGATTATATTTTTTTGAGACAAATATTCACCTTTGTATTTTGATAATTTATTCACCAAAAATACAAGACTTATTATATTAGGAAAATTAGAGTATTACACATAGCACAAAGAAATATTTAATTTAACCCGAATGGAGCGAGCTTCGAGGTGCATGTCATTTTTGGCATGCCTCGAAATGAAGAAGGAAGAAGTTGATTCCGCAACTAATTATAACAATGTAAAATTATGTCAAAAAGTTCGATTCAGGTTATATTTAATTAATTGAACCCAATTCGAGAGATAAAATATATATTGCTTGTATATTGTCCTTTCATTTGTAAAATTTAGACACATGACTTCTCTTCCTATATTTGGATGTAGTTATTACATATATATACCGATTCTCTTAAATATAAGAAAATTAATTATGTGAAGAAGCTAAGTGAAGAGTAAAGTGTACTACCATAATGAATGGATTTTACTTCCCAAAAAGTCCATTTTTTAAAAAGGGTAGTAAAAAATAAAAGCGATGACATTTTATAATTTTTTGACATATTGGATATCCTTATTTATAATTGGGACACCTAAAGTTGACATTAGACATCCCAAATTTAAATTGAGACGCCTAAAGTCAATTATAAACGTCTCAATTAAAAATGAGATGCCAAAAGAAGGAGATTATGACGTTCCTTTCAAAGTTAGAATGGCGATTTAGATACTTTAGATGTCCCAAATTTAAATTGGGACGTCTATGTCTAAATTTTAAATGTCCAAAATTTAATTTGAGATGGCCATTTGTACACTTTAGGCATCTCCAATTTATAATTGGGATTGTCATCTACGTGTTCTCCTCTCAGCCATACCTCTCTCTCCCCCTCTTGTCCTTAGCCTCACCTTTTCCATCCTTAGCTCTCCTCTCAGCCTCTCTCTCTCTCTCTCTCTCTCTAATTTGTAGATCTCGAAAATAGGTCTCGCTCCGTCTTTAGTCCATCTTCATGGACGCGGTTTTGGTCCGCTGCACGGTTCCATCCGCTGCGCTCCAAGTCATAAAACAACACCGTTTTGATCCAAAATAATGAGCAAGTTCCTTCTTTAAAAAAAAAATCATTTTAGGAGCTTGAAAAAATTGCTTAATGTAATACCCTAAAATTTGAATTAGGGAAAATATCATAATGACCTTATTTTCTAAGGAAGTACTGTGGGAATTAAGGGAAAAATTTCTTGGAAATTAGGAGGAAAATAATAATGTGCCAAAAGGACGAAAATGCCCTTGTGTCCATAAATAACTTAGGAAAATTGTGAAAAATCCCGAAAGGTAGTAAAATAATTATTAAAATTGAGAGAATATATTGTCTCTAATTTTGGTAATTTAATAAATTATAAGCTTGGAAGAATTGTAAAATAACAATTATAAAGTATTTGGAGATTTTAACTAACTCCATAATTATTGATATTTTACATGGGAGATAAAATAGCACCGTTAGTTTAGATTTTGAGAGGAAGTAATTAGTTCTAGATAAGAAAATTATCAACAAATAATAAGTGATGGATTAAATAATTATTGGTTAATTATTTAAGCTTGAACAATGGAATAATTGTGATAAATTATGTAGAACTCTATAATTAATGGTTTATGGCTAGAAAATTAGCATAAATATATTTGCTAATTAATTGAAAGATATTGAGAAAAATAAATGAAATTAAGTAATTTTGAGCCTAAATACAAGTATGGACCAATAGGAAAATATTTTAAAAAATTATGTAAAAAAATAATAATTATTAAATTATATAATAATTAAAAAAATAAAATAAAAAAATATATATAAATTGTGTGTGTGCGCCGACATCAAGAGGGGAAAAAGAAAGAAAAAAGAAAAAGAAATGAAGATGGAGTGTAATTGTAAAACACTTAATTTAAAATTAATTAAAGTAAAAAGTAAAAAGTAAATAAACACCGATAGGAATTGGATCCTATCTAGAGAACCAGAACAGGATTTCTAAAGTTAGAATATAATAAGGATGAGTGGATTTTTATCTTGAAGTAGACTGTTCCGGAGTTATTTCGAGATCGGTGGAGCATTTTGATAATAAGACGAAATAGGGAAAATCGAGAAAAATGCGAGATAGGCATAAAATTAGAATTTGAAGAAAATAAATCATAACTCAACATCTGGGTATGAGTTGAGAATTTCCTGGACATATTTGGAATCAGTGGATTTTTGTCCGAGGTTGATGATTTCGAAGTTCGTTCCGTAACCCAGCACGCTTTTTCCGTAAAACTTCCGCAGACCGTTGGAACCCCGTATGGAATCAAAAATTTATTTAGCCCGGACATTTCTAATGAGTGAGAAAATGTCTTCAAAGTTATAATTCCGAATTTCTGAGATTTTACGCGATTACGCGATTCGGACACCGATCGGGAAATTTTACCGGGCCGGGGGCATAAAGTACCATGTGACATCATCAAAGATGATGTCACAATATGCCACCTAAGGGGGGGGGGAGGTCGGCAAGAGCATCCAAGGGCCAAGAAGTGGCCACCTCATCCGTGTGCGATCCGACTGGCCAATATCCTGGCCTCAGTAAAGCATGAATAGTAACCTCCAAACCTCTATAAATACCCCTCCACTTCCTTTGAAATTCTTCACACCAACTCTCAAGCTCTAAACCGAATTGGGAGCAGCCAGGAGGAAGGAAGAGGTCCGGGGAATTTTGCAGCGAAGCTCTGAGTAAGTTTTTCGCACTCAAGCTTTCGTAGTTCTTTCGGTAGTTAGGGTAGAAATGCTAGTTTAGTCTTTAATCTTCCAAGTATGATTAGATATCATATGCTAGGGGTATTTTAATCATTAATTTCGAAAATCATGATGGGGTCGGAGTTATGGCAAAATTTTGGAAGATTAGAGTTAAAGTAGCGAAGCTCTGGCGAAATTCCGCCGACTAGTAAGGATAGGGGCAAAATGGTAATTTGTACCTAAAATTCCTGCTATGAAGTGAATCACTAATCAATATGATATATATTTCGAAATTATGTTGGAGTAGGAGTTATGTTGAAATTTTGAAAGATGAGGGTCAAAGTAACGAAGTGCTGGCGAAATTCCGCCGATTAGGGGGTCAGGGGCAAAATAGTCATTTTGACTAAAAATGTCCGTCGTAATGATAGATCCTTAACAAGTACGTTGTTATATTGATAGGATATCCCTGAATCCGTTTTGACCTACTGTCAAACCGCCGCCTGACGTGGCCGGTTTCGTTTTCCGTCGAAGTACGGTTTCCGTAAACGTGCTAGAATAACATCAACGAAGGTATGTTCGCGCATCGTAACACTAACTCGATATTTATGGTATGCGTGTATATTTTTAGGTGTATTGTATGAGTAGAATTGTTATGCTATTAGAGGATGATTGAACATATGCATGCACCGGGAGTGGTATATCCGATTCACCGGGAGTGGTATGTCCCGATTCACTGGGAGTGGTATATCCGCATTCGCCGGGAGCGGTACATTCACGTTGGTTAGGGATGATTCGTTTGTTGTGCTTATATACCGTATATGTAAATATGAGGTTAACCGTTACTGGGTTCGATGCATGGACTCCGGCCTTAACGTAGCTTCGTGGCTCAAGGACCGAGGACCGAGGAGAGAGGAAGCGGACGCTTAGAGACCCTAAGCAGAGATTTCTTTTTGTTCTGTCTCAAGCCTTCCTTTTGATGTTGTTATCTACTTTTGAACCACACGCTTCAGACATTGTTGTATCCAAATGACTTACGGCATTTATATATACATATCGCTTACTCTTTGCTCCGTTGCCCTACTCTAATGATTTTAAATGAAAAAATATATACCGCTTTTGAAAAGTTGGGATGTTACACTTAAGGTATATTTTTAATATCATTCCGTACTTGAAATATTTTTTCAAGATCTAAAATAATTTTTCAAGATTATGAAGTATTTTTTCAATACCAATAAATATCTTTTTAGTATCATTTAATACTCATATATATATATATATATATATATATATATATATATATATATATATATATATATATATATATATATATATATATATATATATATATATATATATATATATCTTATACTCAAGTATGTGGGTTATGAGTAAGTATATATGATGTATGAGAAGGAATGGATCGTACTTAATTAATTATTTGATTATGGAGTGACAAGCTCGGTATGATTGTCAATTGTCATACATGCAATATAATGTATATGGCACGGAATGATGCTAGGTGCAAGGACGGACCTTGGTTGATATAATGGCCCCCAAATTTTTTATTTTTTTTTTAATCCCAAATACTTTATGTAAATTGGATTTTTTTTTTTATTTTATACATTTAGCCCAAAAATTTATATATTTGGCTAAAAATTTATACATTTGGCTCTCCCAAATATTTTTTTAAAAAAATTAGTTAATGAGTATACATTTGGCCCTCAAATATTTTTTTAAGGTCCGTCACGACTGGTGTCAAATTTTGCAGTTCTAATAACGCTTACTACTAATAAAAAATAGGAAGCCAAGCTTTTTGCTTTTATTAGTTCTTAAAAATTGACGTAGAAATAATGTAATTTGCTTTTAGATATTCAAGGAGTTTTTCACATTATCATAATATATAATATATATGAAGTGTGATACCCATATCACTGTCAAATGCTAGATATATGCAATGACAATCTTGGCATGATAGTCAGTTGTCAAACATTGCAGTTTCAATAATAACGCTTAATACTAATTAAAAAGACATAGCAAGCAAAGTTTTTATACTTGGACTTTGTTTTTAAAAATTGATGTATAAACATAAATTGTTTATGGAACTTCAAGCAAATGTTATTTTAAAATTTCCTATTATTTATTAAAAAATTTGTGATTTGTTGAGTGTTGGTGAGTAAATTTAAATAGTAGCAAAATTAAATTAGTATTTATTGTAATATGGCAACAAGGAAAACCTTAGGTATGTTGTATTGGAGGCTTAGAGCGTGTTTAAGGTTAGAAGCTTGAATTCTTACTCAAGAAACTAATACTACCTCCTATTCTAATTATAAGGCACTAGTTGAACTTTTTTAAAGAGATTAAGTAATCTAAATAAATTACTTAATTATTTCATATGTTGTGTATCATTCGATTATATATTAGTTTATTAGTCAAACTAATTAGTTTGAAGAAAAAAATAAAAATAAAAATACTCTAAAGTAATTTAATTAACTTCCTTAATCGCTTGGAGCTGTGAGACAGGGAGACCAAATCGAAAGGGAAGTGAAAACCAGAGCTCAGAATCGATTGGAGTAGAGTTTGGAGAGCACCATTGACCTCCTTCTTCTCCCTTTGACGGGTTTGAGAGCCGAGAACACATCAGAGTTGTGAAGGCCGCGAGCCCCTTCTTCCTCGACAGAAAACCAGATCTGAGAGTGGAGCTCAGCGGAGCATATTGGAACCAGAAAGGAACGAGAGACCAGACCCTTTCACCTGGAATCTCCCGAACCTTCCTCGGCCACCAGCAGGACAAGCTTGAACCAGAGATTCCTTGAGTCCGATTGGAGTTGCAGACTAGAGAACCTTCACCATCATTATGCTTCTCTTCCAGCGACACCGAGTGAAGGGAGACCGATCATGGCTGGTGTGAGGTACTTCGTTTTCTCTTGCTCACCCGCACTTTTCCTTGGTCAATCTCTTCTTCTTTCTCGATCTTGTGAGGCTGTTGTATATGGGTAAAGCGTTGCAGTGGGAACCTTAAATTGCTGAACCTTGATTTATTTATTTCCTTCCTTATTCGGCTTCGCAACTGATGTGTTTTCCTTGCTGTCCGTCTTGCCTCTATTCCGTGTGGGTCGTTGGTGGAAAAATAAGACTCACTCTCTGTTTGTATTCTTTTGAGAAAAGTATTAGAGTGCACATATGCTAAAGAGAATAAGGAATATAACTGCTAGCTAGTTGCTTTACGTTGGGAATTGATAAGTTGAAAAACGCACAAAGGAATTGCTGTTGTTACTTTTGAATAATTAGCAACTAATTAAATGGTTAGATGCATGCGGTAAGGGTGGAAGATGACTCTTAACAAGGAGCTGATGCTAAAATTAGTTTCAGTTTGCTGAGTCATATTTTTATATATTGTATCAGTACCATATATGCTTTAAACAGTGTTAATTGATGCTAAATGAGAATCTTAGATGATTTTAGATATGAATAATGGCCGTGTTCTTATGCTGGAACTCTTGAAACCTTGATGATAACATAACCTCATGATTGAAGGGTGCAGTGAAAGAATTGGTTATATCAAAATATGGGAACATGTTTTAACGGAAAAACATGCTTGCTGTGAATTTATTTTCCCTGTTTTAATTAGTGAAAGTTTCAAAGAAGATTTAGTTGCTGGAAATTGATTTCGACTTGCTGATTTATGCCTTAAGTGTGGGAATAAATTCTTAGATTTAGAATCTATATGAAGGTACTGTCTGATGGTTCCTCAAGATAAAAAGGGTCTTACAGTGGCGGAGCCACACTTGTGCATATGGATGCATGTGTAGACACAAAATTTTAAGAATATATATATTTTTGAAGGAATTTTGTAATAACTTGTCTTGGTGGTGAGGTTGGTTGTCAGGCTAGCCTCACACACTAGAGGTCCCTGGTTCGAACCTAGGCTGAACCAAAGGATCAGCAGTCTGTTGAATCATTTCTTCAGGTTCTCTCTCTCGCTCTTTGGCCCTCTTCTTTTTCCCGGCTGAAGTTATGTTTTTGCCAGGGATGTAACTTGGTCTAGTTCTATGGCTTATTATGCAGATCGAAAAACGAAGTGGCATCGCTCCTTTTACACATTATTATAAGAGCATCCTGAACAAGGCCGCTTCCAGAAAGTTGGTTTCAAAAACAAAGGTGCCGTTTTACTTAATCACATCCTTCTCTCACCAAATTATATTTGTTTTGTCCTATCTATGCTATTTATTGTTTGGGGGTAAAATGCTGGGCTCAATACGGGATGATGCCATTTCCTCCTGCTTGAATTAATAATGATCTAATCATTGTTGCTTGTGCATGACCGAAAGTTTTATCCGAATGCTTTTTAAGTCCCTTGTTTTTAACGGAATAATGATCTGTAAAATTCCCATTGGTAGGCAATGGATTTGATTTTCTAGTAACCAATTATATCACGGAAGAAGACACTGTTGGGGATAGTATGGGTTGAAACCTTACTTTAGTCTTCTTCAACCTTGGATCAATTGTCAAGTTGATTCTTAATGGATTTTTGTTTTCAGTTTGATTCCTAATTCAAAATCATTCCAATTAGTTCTATTAGTGAACTTCTAACTTTGCCAATGGAGCCAAGTATAAGTTTTTCAAGTTACTTATTTTGCCTAGTTGAAACTTAAAATCAAACTGTTTATTATAACTTTCGAGGTTTTCCATTTCAATTTTTAGTCAACCATTGTTGTGAAAACGTCGTTCAAAAACGTAGAAATGGACATTTCTACGTTTTTCACGAAAACGTCTCAAAACGGTGGTCGAACGCGTTTGCGGTGGAAACGGTTGAAACGCCGTTTCAACTCGTTAACTCGGTTGAAACGGCGTTTCAACCGAGTTACTATATAAAAAAAAATATTTTGCATTTCCCAATTAAAACCAATCAAAACCTATTCGACCCATATTCACATCGATTGAAGAAAACCCTATCGGATCGGAGTCTTCACTCGCTTCTTCTTCGCATCGAGCATCGCCCATCGACCTTCTTCAATCTTCTCTTCATCCACCGTAGCCGCCGCCGGGTTCTACTTCTCCGCCTCGACTTCGTCCAAACTCCGGTGGGTTCTCCTTTCCTCGTCTTCTCGATTGCCGGAGCCGGACGGCGACGCTGCTGGTGCGTTAGTTCTTCTTCTTCTTCATCGACCATAGGTGGTGGTGGCACAGTGGGTCTTTGCCTTGCTTGAGTTGCTTCTTCACTCCAAAGTATGCTCGCGCTCGCCTCTTTCCTTTCCATCGTTTTTTTCCTTTCACTCTTTCAATTTCATTTTAGAGTCCAGTCGTCGCTTGCCTGTACCTGTTGTAATGTTGTTTCATATTTTTTTCTTGCCGAGTTGCTTCTTCACTCCAAATAGTGTGTTAATCTGTTCATTCTCGTTGAACTAAGCCCTATTTTTTTCTTGTTGAATGTGTACTGTATCTTATAGTCTTGAGTGTGATCTTGAATATTGTGTTTTTGGCTGAAATTTGAAAGCCTTAAATTGAGATAATTTCTTTGAATTTTGATTTAAAATAGTTTGAAATCACATGGCCTCATCAAGTGGAAATGATAGTAGTAGCACTCGGCCGCAACCGCAAGTGTAAGTAACACCTTTGTTGGGGTTGGGGGAAGAGATTGGCAAAAATGCTCCCGGAAATAGGTCGATCCGCATGGAAGCATGCAATTGAAGTTCCAGGAACAAAAAGCTTAAATGCAAGTATTGTCCCAAAGTAATGTCTCTTTGGAGTTTTTCGTGTGAAGAACCATTTGGCAGAACATCTAGAGATGTTGAACCATGTATATCGGTGCTCGAGGAAGTAAAAATAGAGATGTTGAGGAGGAGGCATGTCTTGACATTTGCACTTGCTATCTATAACAATGGAATCCCTTTCAATTTTGTGAATAGCGATGATTTCAAAAAGATGTGTGAATCAATTGCTAAGCATGGACCGTGTTTCAAGCCACCATCTTATCATGAGTGTAGAGTAAAATACTTGAAGCAAAAATATGAGATGACAATGGTCATTGTGGAAAAACATAAGGCTTTATGGAAGAAAACTGGATGCACAATAATGACTGATGGGTGGACTGATAAAAGAAGAAGAACAATCATCAATTTTTGTGTGCATAGCTCTATGGGAATTGTATTTCTCAAGTCCATTGATGCATCTCACATCACCAAAACAGCTGGCAAGATTTTTAAGATGATTGATGAAGTGGTGATGGAGGTTGGTGAAGAAAACGTTGTCCAAGTTGTGACGGACAATGCCGCAAATTATAAAGTCTTTGGGCTTTGTTGATGGAGAGAAGAAAGAAAATATATTGGACACCTTGTGCTGCCCATTGTATTGATTTGATGTTGGAAGATTTAGAGAAGAAAATACCCGTTCATAAAGACACAATTTTCAAGGGAAAAAAAATTACAACTTATATCTATTCTAGATCTTCTCTCATTCCAATATTGCACAGCTTCACCAATGGCAAAGATTTGATTAGACCCGCCATGACTCGCTTTGCCACATCCTATTTGACTTTGCAATGCCTCCATAACAACAAAAATCCTGTGAAAAGGATGTTCATTTCGAAGAGTGGAAGAATAGCAAATATGCAAAGTCAACCGACGGAAAGCTCATTGAAAATGTAGTGATGGACAAGCACTTTTGGAAGGGAGTTGAGATTTGTTTGATAGGGGCTCTTCCTTTGATTGAAGTGCTTAGGTTGGTTGATTCGGATGATGCAAGCAATGGGTTCCATTTATGAGGCAATGGATCGTGCGAAGGAGAAAATTGAAGACGGTTTCAAAAAAACCTTCATTGTAAGTTATCATTTAATTTATTTAATTCGAGTTATAGACATTTTAACTCAAAATTAATTCAATTGTTATCTTTTCTTTTTTAGTTATCAACCTATTTGGGATGTCATTGATGCAAGATGGGAGAAGCAACTCCATCGGCCTTTGCATGCTGCAGCTATTATCGAACCCAAAACAACATTATTCTCCTACCTTTAAAGTTGATTATGAAGTAAAGGTAGGATTATATGATTGTATAAAAAGGATGGTGGCGGATACAGCTCTTGAAAGAAAAATTGATGAGCAACTTGAGGAATTCAAGCATCGTAGAGGCCTTTTTGGGACTACCTTTGCTATGGATGGAGTTGAAACCAAGAGTCCAAAGAAGATGGTGGGAATCTTATGGTGATGGTGTTCCAGAGCTCCAAAATTTCGCTATCCGTGTGCTTAGCTTGACATGTAGTTCCTCTGGGTGTGAGCGGAATTGGAGTGCTTTTGAGATGGTATATTTTTAATATGAATTGCATTTCATTTCAAAAATGTGATATTAGTTTAGTATTAAATTATTTTCTTGTATTTGTTTAGGTCCACACAAAGAAAAGAAATCGTTTGAAGCAGGAGACAATGAATAATGTTGTTTTTGTGATGGCTAACTCAAGATTAGGCAACACAAATCATAGAGTGTCTCCTCAAATTGATTATAACTTTGATGACATTGAGTCGGATGACGATTGGATTGTGGAACCAACATGTGAATATGTTTCGGAAGATGTTGGAGTTGGAGAAGATCAAGATCCCCATGGCTTGGATGATGATGATCTTAATGAATTAAATGATTTGGATATTCCCGAATTTCTTAGTGGGGGAAGGGATGAAGAAGATGAGCTTGACTTTGACTCCGATGATTTAAATTAGAGATGTTAATCTCTTTTATCATTTTATTGACTTGTTTTGATCTTATGATGACTTAAATTTGTTGATCTCCTTGAATGTTTGGACTTTGGACTTAAATTTGTGATAACTTTAATGCATTTGTGTGTTTTGATTTTATATATGTTGGGTTTTATTTTCTTTGTGGTACGAAGTAAACTCTTACGTTTCGTTTACGTTTTACGATTTTACGTTTTTACTCACCCTTACCGTTTCTACGTAGACTCTACGTTTTAACAACATTGTAGTCAACAATATGACTTACTTCAATGGAGTCATTTATTGTAATCGTTCTGTTGTAATAGCTTAGTTGACTCTTGATTATTATTTTTCTATGTTAAGTTGAAGTTTTCTTTTCTTTTCTTGTTTATATTCTTTTGTTTTTTAATGCATTTAAAACTTTCCTTAAAAAAAACATTTGGAATATTAGACAAGTAGTTTAAATTATTAGAAGTAGTTGACTTATGATATGAACGATACCCATATTAACTATCTTTTATGTACATATAAATGTTAGGATTTGATTTGAAAATTAAGTTGCATGCTCTTATGGTAGTATTTGGAATGTATATATATATGTTAGAATGTCTAAGAGTGATGCTTGGATGTAAACTATAATAGTTATAAGATAGCTACAAGTAGTAAATGATTTGTATTAAATGGATTTTGTAAGTTTCGAGTTTAAGTAAAAGTAAATGTCGGTGACATTACTTTGGGTATTAGGGGATGAAAGAGTGATAATCTTTGCAAAAGCAGCTAGGTAGGATAATGTTATTTATTTGGGAGTGCAAGATTGAACCGGATCAACTCAACCGAAAACACCTATATCTTTAGCACACTGGAGTTCAAGATTGAACCTCAAAGTAATTGTTAAACTTATATACAATATGTATGCGGTGCATGTATTCAATCCATAATTAGGAAAAACATAACAACAATGGTAAACATAGCACTTGCATTCGAACACACAACAACGGTGGCTAGCCTATAGACATAGACCCCAGTTCCATAGCACTAGGAAAAACAAAGTAGCCGGGGCCTCAAACCCTAACTACACTAAATGCATCACCGACTCAAGAGCGACCTAAGGACACACAGTCCACTAGGCCCTACACCCAAACGCATGTCCTACTCACGAGACATGTTCCTCAATCATGGCACAACAAACATACAAAGTAACATAGAGTATGCGAGTAAACAACTACACAGCGACTGTTCGAAATCGTAAAAATTTCTCGATGTTCGAAAATTATCCCGAGATACGCCCTTGCCCTAAACAAAGCAAATGCATTCCATTTTATTCACCGATGCAAACTTTTCTCTTAATTTCAGAAATTCGCCCAAAATCCAGAAATGTTCAAAGTCGTGGTTGATAATCATGTCTAGCTCCATCATCCTATTGATCGGGTATACCCATATAGGAGTTATAGGGAGGAAGTACAGAATAGCTCTCTTCCGTTAGACAAGGGGATAGTCAACCTATTCGCATCCCTTTCATTGTAATTAATCTGCATCCTCCTCATGTAGCGGCGATACTGCTTCCTTGGTGTATGCTTCTCAAAGCAAGACATGTGGTACTCTTCTTGCACGACATCCAACAAACCCTCATCAACTATCATAGCAAAGGAAAAAGGCGGAATGTATACGTTGTCAGACTTAGCCTCACTGTGAGATAGATGAGCAAGGTCCTGAGGAAACACCTAGGGCTGATCGGTGTCTCCTACTAATGAGTGAACTGGCCCGTTTTCCTCTTCAGTACACCCAGGGCTGATCGGTGTCTCCCACTGATGAGTGAACTGACTCGTTTTCCTTTTTAGAGGAGGATGCAAATTAATTACAATGAAAGGGATGCGAATGGGTTGAACTATCCCCTTGTCCAATGGAAGAGAGCTATTCTGTACTTCCTCCCTAGAACTCCTACATGGGTACACCCGATCAACAGGATGATGGAGCTAGACATGATTATCAACCACGACTTTGAACATTTCATCGCTTTGTTAAGCTCCACTTCTTTGCCCATATGTGAACTGTTCTAGTAGCGAGATTATAGTAGTGATGGATTTATGTTATGTATTGTAAAATAGCAGTATGTATAAAAGAAGGTTGTATAAGTATGAGTTCCCAGGTGGTGTAAGGGAAAGTAAGATGAGTATATACTCCCTCCGTCCCTAATTATAGGAGCAAATTACCAGAATTTGGGAGGATTAAGGAAGGAAGTTAAATTAGTTAATTATGTATATTTTCCAAAAATACCCTTCTGAAAATTAAAAATTACATAAGGTAAAATTAATTGATTTTAAGCCGTGCACAGTGAAAATACCCTTCTCCGATCTTTCAGACAAATTTTTATAAAATATATAATGTTTTCTATATTATTCAGTTTAAATAAATTAATTCGTACCTGACTTATTTTTATTTATTTTGTTAAGAACGCAAGGAATATTATCTCTTGATTCGATCTAATCATCATCGGCAAAACAGGTTCATGAATGGATCCTCTTTTTTTTTTTTTACAAAAAAAAAAATCTAAATTCAAGGAATGCATTTAAAGTTAAAGATTTGTTGCCCCATGAAATTCACAAGGAATCCCTATAGAAAGTTCCGACAGGAAAAAACGAAAGCATAAAGAAGAAGCAATAATATGTTTTTGCTGTTTGCCTGTGAGTCTAAATCTTATTTGTTTTATTTTTTTACTTTATAAAATATATAGGTGTATTATTAAATTATTATTGAGAAAGTATAAATAGGGGTATTATAGGAAAAAATTGATAAAAGTTAAAACTTACTCTTATAATTAGGGACAAAACCAACTCTAAAATTTGCTCCTATAATTAGGGACGGAGGAGTATAACATATGCCTTCTATATAGGCATAAATCTATAACCTATAATAAATGTAATTACATAATCCTAGGAAAATAGGGAGAATAATAGAATTAATTTAAAAATATTAATGTATTAATCATAACATGAATTAATTTTCTTTATTATTTCAAAATTTAATGAATCATAACTGAATTATGTGTCTTGACTCTTGATAACCAAAGCCTGATTGTCGTGTCGAAACTTTGCCCAGTAGGTTACTTTTGTTTTATTTTATTTTAAAAATAGAATAGAATAATGCTAAAAATGTGGTTAACGTCACAATTTTAAATTCTGAATGTGTTTAAGAAAAGCAATGTTAAATAATTTTTATGGAATAAGCATTTCAGGAACTAACATGGATAATGGGGAGGTTGTTGCTTAATATATAGGGATATGAAGTTTAAAATGAAAAGAATAAAACAGATGTATAAAGTTTTTTTTTTTTTTTTAAAAAATAGATATATGAAGAGGTTAAACAAACAATTCAGAATGGGCCAAATATATAGGGACATAAATAAAATTTAAAACGGAAAAATAAAACAAATGTACATAAAAATATTCTTGAAATAAGTATATCAAAACCCAGACGTGACACAATATTTGAGAATCTTTGAAGGGTACGGAATAAGAAAAAGAAAGTAAAATAATTCATAAATAGGTATTTAAGGAGGTAGTAGTTGCCAAATATATAGGGATAATAATTAATTAAATTTGAAAGAATTTTGTTTTTTTAAAATAGTAAAAGATTTTATGGATTTCCTATCCCCTTAACGGTAATTGCTCTGAAAAATAGAAAATTGATGGAAGATTGTGACTAACAAATTTATAAAATAAAATAGGTTAAAGTATACTTTTAGTCCTTTAAGTTTTATATAAGGTATACTTTTGGTCTCTTAACTTTATGAAGTATAATTTTAGTTGTATATTCTTAACACAGTTGATGTGGCTAATGAGAATGTTGACGCAACAAACTTAAATGATGATGGTGCAATTGACAAAAGGATATTTTTGTTTTCTTAATATAATATATTTAGATTATTAAAATAAAATAAACTTACAAATTATTGCAAATCAAATCAAGGTTTTACTATTTAGATTATGGTGTTTATATTTCTTATGTTGCATGAGAAGAAGAAGATTCCTACTCACACATAAAATGGTGGAACCCACATATTGAAAAGGACCATAAAAATATTTAGAAGGACCATAAAAATTGTAATTATTTAGAAGGACCAAATATAAAATTAAAAGTACTTAAATGCCCCAACAAAATCTCCTGCATTCCTTTCTATATTCTCTTTCCTAGTCTATTTTTAAAACTAATACAAAATTCTAAGTTTCATGAATTAAACCATAGTTTTCTCCATTTTCATTTTTCACAAATCGAATATATATCTATGAAAAAAATTAGCCATTATTCCATTTGAAAAAGTACAATTGTTTTTAAATCAAAAATATTAATCCGAGAGGAATTATATTTTAATAAAAGTCAAAGACTTTTATAATTTATCATATATGTTAAAACAAGAAAGTTTGTATGATTTTTTTTAGAAGAAATTTATGTGGGTTAAAAATTCATGTAATTTTAATAAAATTTAAAAAATCTAATTAACCTATTATATCCTTAAAAATAAGAAATAAGTTTATTTTTATTTTCATAAAAAGAGCTCAATTGATAATACATGAGGTTTGATTAGGAGTAATTTAGTTAATTCAAACAGTGAAATTACCCTTAAATAATATATTAAAATAGTGAAATAAGTTTAGTTTTTATTTTTAACAGTTATTAATTAAATAATATATTGAAAAAAAAAGATATGATCATATCATGATAGACGGTTTAGTTAATTGTTAATTATGAATACATTAGGTTTGATTAAGAGTAATTTAGTAATTTTAAAATTATATTATGATGTTTGGTCCTTCTAAGTAATTACAATTTTTATGGTCCTTTATAATAAATATTATTTTCTTTTGGTCCTTTATTTTAATTTTCCTTTAAATTTCTTATGTTGCATGAGAAGAAGAAGATTCCTACCCACACATAAAATGGTGGGACCCATATATATATATAATTCTAATTATATATATGTGTGTGTGTGTGGGGGTCCCTCCATTTCGTGTGTGTGTGGCATGAGAATAAACTTCTCCTACAACATATGAGAAGTGTTTTTCCGTTAGATTATTAAACTAATATAATTATATTATTATTAAAATAAATTTTTGATACAATTGAGGTTATAGTATTGACTAATTCAATAGGTTTAGACATTTTTAATTTCCACATATTTAAATTGAAGATTAATAGAACTTAATTATATAGTTAATACTTGAGTTTGTTGTGTTAATGTTTTCCGTTAGTAACATTAACGATATGAGAATTATAGGACTAAAAGTATGTTTTATAAAGTTCGGGATATAAAATATACCTCAGACTAAAAATATATTTTAGTCAATAAAATACTTTGAAAATAGGTATAAACTAAAATCTATTTGGTCCAGGTAGTTATCATTAGGCAATGGGAGGACGAGCGTAATTAGTGTTACAGTAGTTATAAGCTGATTACCGTAGAAGGAAAAATTAAAATAAAAGTCCTAGAGAAAATAATATTTATTGTAAAGAATTATAAAAATTGTACTCGTAATTACTTAGAATGACCAAACATTATAATACAAATTTAAAATTACTAAATTGTTCCTATCAAACCACCTACACTATCTCTTATATTCATAATTTAAAAAATGACTAAAGTTGAAACTAAAATATTTACATGACAGGATAAATTTTTCTTAATTTTTTTTTCACCAAGTCCCATATTTAGGCAATCAATATATTATTTCATTAATTAACAACGGCCAAACTCATATCTTCTTTAATTTTTTTCACCAAGTTTCATATCAATGTAATCATTATATCATTTAATTAATCAATACATATTGCCCAATTTATATTATCAATATTAATATAAACTAAGTTGTTTTTATTATAAATAAATAAAAACTAAACTCATTTCATATTTTTTAGATATTTTTAATTTTTTTAACATTAAATGAATTTTTGTAACCCACATCATCGTGCAGAGGCTCGTCCTAATCCCTCTGCCATCCTTTCTGCCACTAGTTACCAGGGGCAAGAAAGTCCAAAGCTTGACTTCAGTGGAAGTGTGGTATAGGTTGGAAGTGGATTTAATGATAGCAAACATGACATTTAGAGTTCCATCATCAATTCCACTTCCATGACATTAATATTAATCAATTTGATTGTGACTTTATGATAGAGTTAGGCCAACATACACTTGACCAAAAATGAAATAATGCAAATATAACTAAAGAAATTAAGGTCCACGCAATTTTTTTGCTCTTTTGTGATATCAACTTTTTAGAGGGACAACTTTTATAGTTACGTATTTGTTTCATTATTAATTGTTCATTTTTTTATTTTATTTTATAGTTTAGACCATGTTCTTATCATAGTTTAAATATATGCCTTTTTATTTTTTGGGAGTAAATTAAATATGATTTTATCTATATTTTTAATTAACAATATTGCATATATGGTAAAAGCATATCTATATTATCACTATAATTTTGTATTGATTTTTCAAAATCTTCAATATGTAGCTCCTATTCGTTGAGGGATGGTAAAGATTTTTTTCCTCAAAGCTATGATAAATGCTAAACTTTATTAAAGTAGTGATGATAATGAGGGTTAAAGGATCTGCTTTTTGTCGGCATATTAAAGCAAGTGCTTCCCACCATTAATAATAAGGGTAAAGAATTTCTCCAGTCACTGGAGATAGAGTTATCTCAGTGACACCAAAACTACGTCGTTTTGGATTAATGAAGAGGAAATTATTTTTAAAAGTAAAATTGTATTTAAAATTTTGTAGTAAATTACCAAAATTTGACATAAAGTTCAGTAATGGATTTTATTTTTAAAAATAAATATAAATTCTGAGAATTTAACTTAGATTTACACGTTATGAGTGGACATAAATTTCCTATCACATTCCATCGTATAGATCTGCAATTGGAACTTTGATTTCTCATAATTTATTGCAAAATATTAAGATGAAGAACCAAAGAAGAAAAAGTTCTCCAGATTATTTATAGAAATTTTATTTTATGACAATTATAGATTGTCCGGTTGGTGTCCTTTTTACCATATTTAAATATATTATTATGATTTTATTGTTTAGATCTATTATAAAAATTATAATAAATGCGTCAAGTTTCTTAAAATATCATCTTTAATTATCTGGGCCAAAAAGTCATTTTTAAAAAATCATTTGTATGAAAATAATTCTTTGATGGAAGCTCTCTTACAATGTGTATATGAATGGTTTATAATTAAATTTATAAATTTCTGAAATAAGATAAATTTAATAATTACATTATTTAGAATCAAAATATATTATCTGAAAAGCTACAAGATCGAAGTCGGATCCACAGAGCATAATTAATAGGGATGACTTGGTGCGTTGTGAGGTACTCCCTCCGGTCCTAATTATAGGACATATTTACTAGAATTTGGAGAGATTAAGGAGGGAGGTTAAATTAGGTAATTTTATTATTTTTCCTAAAAAACCCTTGGTTAGAATTGAAAATGACGATTTAGGATTAAACAAAGGATTGGTCTTCCTAGCGGGTATAACAAAGGATTGGTCTTCTTTGCATGGATGAAGACAAATCCACTGCTCTCAAAGTACTCCTTCGTACACAGACAGCATCTGAATATGCCTATTATTTGCTTTTTTTTTTTATGTATACATTTTTTTTGGACAAATATATGTACACATTTGTAAAGCATAATCCACCTTTTATGTGTGTTGATGCTAGTTTGCATTTTTTTTGTAAAAGTTAATTTTTATAGATTCAAAATGATTTTTACTATCATGAAATGATAGGTTGTAGATTTAGAATGAATTTTAAATGTATAGAAATATTATTTTAATATATTTTCCATGGATTTTTTCCAGGAAAAAAAAAATCTATCAGGAGAACATCTATTATTTAATTGGGCCTAATATAAATGTAAGGTTATTATAATATTATTATGCTTAATTATTAGAATGTTGTAATGACGGAAAAAAACTCTCTTGAACTAAACAAAAATACCAAGATTCTAACTCCTAATGCTTAGCAATAAACTCAGAAAAAGAAAGTTTGAGAATTGGAAGTAAAAGGAAAAAGAAAGAGCAAGAAACAGAGTGTAGAATAAGAAATAGAGCCTCGTGGAACAAAAAAAAAAAAGAAACAGAGTGTAAAAACAAAACAGAGCCTAGTTAGACAAAATAAGGGTAATTTAGGAAGAAATTGAGAAAATTAGAAAGTTGTCTTATAATTATGGCCAAAACTAAGTCCTAAATGTTGTCTTATAATTAGGACCAGAGAAGTACCAATTAGTGATTTGCGTGATAACTGTTAAGGATGAATTGTTGACCCAAAATAAATAAATAATAATAAACGAAAAATCACGTGATTCTGGCCATGTGAAAAAGGGAGACACGTTAAATTAGTGAGATGACTTGAAAATGCAAAAAGTCTGAAAATATAAATTAAATTAGTGGGGTCCTGGTCAGGATTACATTTTGTTGCCTGCGGGCCATCAGATTTACTGAAGCTCATAATGAGTAGACCCATTAAATGTTAGAAAAAATCTTAATTAAATTAAGCTGAAATACTAAATCTAAATTTAAGCCTATACATTTAATTTTCACATTTTTCTCTTTTTATTATTATTGAAGGAGTATTAATAGGGATAAACTAAAAAAATTGGCATAGATAAAAATATTTCTTATATTTAAGATTAAGATTAATTTTCTAAATACATCTTATATTTAAGACATGAGAAAGTATTAATTTTGATTTTGGATTTAGTTTTAGTTTTGAGTGCTATCCTGTCCCCACAACAACGTAGTTTTCTTCATTGCATTTTTCAATAACCAACCTTTCTTTAACATTAAAAATTCAAGTTGGGTTCATTAATCTGCTCATGATAAAGATTAAAGTAGTGATAATAATGAGGGTTAAAGGATCTGCTTTTCTGTCGGTATATTAAAGCAAGTGCTTCCAACCATTTAAAAAAATAATTTAAATTTCCTGATCGAGTTTAATTTGTTTTGGTAATTTCCAAAAGCAAAATTGTTATTTTTCTTTTGTATTAAGGAGTTTGCAGCGGTTCCATAGCTATAACCTTTTTTTTTTTTTTTTTTTTTTGCTTGGCGTCCGATATCCTAGGGCGAGCCATCTTTCGAGCACATCAACGGCCCTGCACTAATCCGGACCAAGGCGGGTTGGCCCCTTTCGGGGAAGCCTCTACCACCCATGTCTGCTGCATTCCCACGTCTCGAACTCAAGACCCGTGGTTAAACTAGAACAACCCCTTACCGGTTGACCTAAGCGCTTGGTGGTATAGCTATAACCTTTTGACAGCTATCAAATGCTGTTTTTTTTTGGGTAGTGTAGGTTCTTTTACATTCATTTATTTGTCGGGTGAAGGATTTTGTTTATCTTGTAAATTCTCTTATTTCATTGTGCATAGCCACAACGTTCTTGTTTACTACTTGATTTTCTTTGAATCCTTTATTTATCTTATAAATATCTTTATTTGTCGTGTAAATGTTATATGTCTTGTAAATGTTCTTTTGAAAACAAATAAAGCAATGGCATTATTATCTTTTAATGGACAAAACTTAATTTCATTTTGATCCAAAGGCGTGCTGTGAAATTTCAGAATCTTTTAGAGGTTGAATGAAATAAAATGGCTTCCATGGGATTAAGTGAAATTTTTCATATTCTATTCCTCACTAGACTTGACCACAAAATAAAACAATGCAGCTAAAAATATCTTCAAATATATGTAAAAGCAAATATAATACACTAAACATGCTAAGTAATTTTTGGTTGAATTTCTTCTAATCTTATTACAAAAGTGCCCTTTTGCACCTCCACTTTCTTAGTACAATATGACTTTATTTGGAATAGAAGTATAAATTGAGATGTGTGTTAATTGCTCGATGCACTTAGACTAGAAATTTTTGAGTTTGCTTTGATAGAAATGGGAAACCTTCTTTCCTTGTTTTCCTACTCTTACTTCATTGCTTCATGGGCTCCTTAGCTTGGACTGATACGAACATCGATCGATAAATCTACACTTCTTGCCCTTAAATCTTATATCACTTCAGATCCATATGATTTCTTAGCTAATTGGTCTGTCTCCTCTTCCCCATGCAATTGGGTGGTGTCGATGCGATGCTCGTCATGGAAGGGTCCACTCCTTGAATCTTGGTGGCATGGAACTTAAGGGCTCCATATCTCCACATCTAGGAAATCTCTCGATCCTTGTTGAACTTGATCTCGGTGACAACAACTTTTATGGCCAAATACCGAAGATTTAATTCATTGCGTAATTTGAAATTATTCAACTTGAGCTACAATGACTTTCATGGTGAGCAAGTTCCAACATGGATAGGAAATTTATCTTTACTTGTGCAACTAAATCTTCAAAATAACAGTCTTAATGGATTTATTCCATTATCTCTATTTAATTTGTCATCGTTGGAGATCTTAGATTGTGATAATAACTTCATTGAAGGGACAATTCCACTAGAGGTGGGCAAACTTGAGCAATTAAAGAAATTACAACTTGCGGGTAACAAACTATCAGAAACATTCCTCACACAATTTCCAACTTATCTTCCCTTGAGTTATTGAGTTTGTTTGATAATAGTTTGTCGGTATGTTTTAGATTATTTTCAATCTTTATATTTGTCTTTGTTTTAAACTAGTGTAATTGGTTAGCAAGATCTTATCCTAGATGAATTTTGGTTTGTCTCAATTGTTTATTTATTTTTGGTGTTTTATGAATTTTCTTTGTAGTTTGTCCCAACTTTTTTCTCTTCCTTTTCAAAGGGGGAAAAGCCATTTCTAATCGAAATTTTGAACTAGATTATATAGTCACACATATTATTATTTTTTTTTTTTGGGGGACTGATATAATATTAGTCCAATTGATGGATTAAAGGTACATCTTCAATCTTTGGAAGGAATGTTTATTATTTTGCCATTAAGAAATTTTTGAAGGGTTTTCTCAAATTGAGTAAACCTTACAACAAACATATCTAAAAGATTTAACTTTTTTAATATTCTAAACTATATTTTAATTTTATTATTTACTACCGTTATTATTTTTAGAAAGTTTGTATAGTTAACAAAAATAATTTTTCTAGGGTTCTCTCAACAACTGGTGTTTTGATAGGAATGATTAAAAGGTATAGTTAACTGTGATTAATCTATCCAACTTTCTCAACCGAACACATAACCAACTGAAGTTAGAGTATATTTGTGTTATTTCTTAAAAATGTGCAAGTCTTATCACATGTGTTTTTTTTTTTTTTTTTTTAAATTGAAGTTATCTCATATATATAATAACTTATGATATATAAAGAACTGTTATTGACATTACATTTTTTCTTACTCCCTCATTTTTGAAGGAAGCATACCAAATGAGATTGGCCATCTTTCACAACTAAAGATGCTGTCTCTTCATACGAATCAACTTGCTGGTTCTATACCATCATCAATATTTAACAATTCAACTATTTTATGTGCATGGAAATGATTTGTCTGGCAAAATACCATCCATTTGGCATCAATGTAAAGAGTTAGTAGAGCTAGCATTGGGTGATAACAAATTCAATGGAGGAAGTATACCAAGTGATATTGTAAATTTGACCAACCTCCAGATCTTATATCTTAGCAACAACAACTTACAAGGTAAGAGTTTTAATTATGTGATTGTCTTAAATTCTATTCCAGTATTTCACAAGACATTAGTGAATACTAATAATTTTTCTAGATTATTTCTTAATACAACGTGATGGTTTCTTTTAATCCTAAAGTGAATATGTTTTACCAACCTTCAGAGCTTATAGTTGAAAACATCTCCAGGTGTGTGGATGGGCCCTAAGTTGTTTAAGAAATCATTAAAAGATGGAACAACATAAGGGTTAAGGTGCAAAGTTACCTTAAGCTTTCACGAAAAATATGTCCAACAACATATGCTTTTTAGAGGTATAAAAATACCTATAAACATTCAAAATTGAAGAAAAATGTAGGACCGTTGAATATATCTTAATACCATTACATATTTAAAGGTCTTGGAATTGTTGAGCTCCCATTTTGAATATTATTGGGTAATTATACACTTTAGAAAAGAAAATGGTCCTGGAAATTGTTTCCAATGTCATGTTTTTAGTTTCTCTTTTAAAGGAAAACATTTTGCTGTTACTTATACTTTCCCTTTAATTTTAATACCTTTTTATTGAATTAATTCTTTAATTTTCCTCTGTGAGTACCAACAGCCTTTGTGGCTTTGCTCTTTTCGCACTATTAGCCCCTGTACGAGAGTTAATAGCCCCTTCTACATGTTATATTTGTATTTATAGGTTTTTCTTCTTATGATATTTGTGATATACTCCTCCGGTCCTAATTATAGGAACACATTTTGGGGTTGGTTTTGGTTCTAATTATAAGAGCAAGTTTTAACTTTTGTCAATTTTTTCCTATAATACCCCTATTTATACTTTCTTAATAATAATTTAATAATACACCTATATATTTTATAAAGTAAATAATGTTTGCAACTCATTAATATTATATACACCTCAATTATACTTTTTTTTATAAAATAATTTTGAGCAATTTTTATCATATTTTCCCCATATCACCCCTACTAATACTTCTTCCACAATAATTAATTTAACAACAAGCTTATATTCTATCAAGTGAGAGATTCTACTTTATTTTCTATTTTTAAATAAAATAATTTAATATTCCTTTAAAAATATTTTTGTAACTATCCGTCCAAAGTGATTAATTTTTTCCCTAAAATAACCTAATAAAACATTAATTTCATTATCTTTTTCCAACAATAAAAATAAACTTTCTTTTGTATTATGCCCAATTAAATAGATATTCTCTTCATAGAAACAAGGCATAAAAACAACTTAATACGTTTTGTCATAAATATATTACTCAGTCGACTTTTTTAAAGATATTAAAAAAACTAATTAAATTACTTAAAATATTTATATTTATCATTTTTCTTAAAATTGTTTTGCATAATTTATAAACTAATATATAATCTAGTGATATATAACTAATTTAACTTCTCTCTAAATTCTGATAAATAGTTCCTATAATTAGAACCGGAGGGAATATTAGGTAATCACTTAATCGGTTGTGTTCTTATCCCTACTAATGTAAGGCTATAAGTTTCATTTAATATATGTACATTTTAATAATAAAATAAAAAGAAGAAGAAGGTGGCTCTCAATATGGTTTAATAGAGCTTTCTTGTTTCGTTCTATTATTATATCTTTTTTATTCTTTTCATAATGGATGTACTTATATTAGTTTAATATTAAAGATTCATACCAAAGCCTTGTAATACTTGAAAATTTCACTTATGATAAATATTATATTGAGTAGATAATACCTATTGGAAATAGGTGATTATATGGTCTCAAAGACCTTGTGGAGGATTTATCTTATTTTTGGGGTAATTTCTCTTGAAAAGAATAATTTGCAATTAGGTCCCTAGAACGTTTGGAAGTTTGCAATTAGGTCCCTAAATGCATTTATGGGTTATAAAATACCCTGTGAAAATTATAAAGAGTCAAGAAAATATTTATTGGAAATAGGGAATAATATTGTCCCTAATTTAGGTAATTTATTAAATTAATACCTTGGAAAAATAAAGGGAAAAAGTTGAAAAGTATTATAATGACCAAAATGCCCCGTGAATTATGATATAATGCATGAGGCATAAAATACTAATGTCAATGCAAAAGTTGTGAGGTAGTGAGTTATGCTAAATAAGAAAATTAGCAACAAGTAGTAAGGAGTTGATTAAGTAATTATTGGCTAATTACTTAAGCATAAATAAAGGAAAATTCAAGGATAATTATGTAAAACTCCATAATTAGTAATTAATGGCTAAAAAATAGCATAAATGTATTTGCTAATTAATTGGAGAGGATGGAGAAAAATAAGAAAGATTAGGTATTTTTAAGCCTAGATGCAAGAATGGACCAATAAGGGAATTTTGTGAAATTTTTCGGAAAATTGAAATAAATAATTAAATAAATAAATAAATAATAAATATTTATTATAAATAAAAAGGGGCCAGCCGAATTGGAGGGAGAAATTGAAGATAAGAATGAACAAAAAATATCATGATATTTTGTGATATTTTGTATTATTTTAATATAAAATTAATTAGAGTGAATAGTAAAAAATAAATAGGAAACAGATCCTATCTAGAGAACCAGAAATGGGATTTCCAAAGTCAAGGTAAAATATTGATCGTGGATTTTTATCTTCCGTTATACTTTTCCTAAGTTAATTCCGCTTAGTAGAGCATTTTTCTAATAAGACGAAATAGGGAGAATCTGAGGAAAATGCGGATAGTCATAAAATTGGAATTCGAAGAAAATAAATTATAACTCAACATCTGGGAATGAGTTTATAATTATCTGGATATATTTGGAATCAGTGAATTTTTATCCAGAGGTTGATGATTCCGGAAATTCGTTCTGTAACCGGACACGTTTTTCGAGAAACTTCGGCTGGACTGTTGAAACCCTGGATAGGGTCAAAAATTAAGTTAACCTAGATACTTTTGAAGAGAAATAGAAGGTCTTCAAAGTTGCGATTCCGTGTTTCTATGATTTTCCACGATTACGCGATTCGGACACCGACCGGAGATTCTACCGCAAAGCTTCGGAAGGTGACACATGGCACCTTCGATTGGCCAATGGATGCCACCTAAGAGAGGGGCAGGTCGGTCAAGGGAGAGAAGGGAGGAGGAAAACTTGTTTATTAAGTTTCCAAATGGACGGCTCAAATTGATTCTCATAAAGTTGATCCGACTGTCGAAATTCCACAGCTTCTTCTATAAATAGCCATGGTTTCTCTTCATTTCTCACACCATTTCCTCTTGAGATTTTAGAATCTAGAGAGAAGTTAGAAAGAGGAGCTCGGAGAAAAGTTGTAGCGAAGCCTGGGTAAGTTTTTCGGTCCTTAGTCTTTAGTTCTTTCGGTAGTTTTAGTAGAAGCGCTAGTTAGATCTAGGAAGTAGGAGATGAGATTCCTATTCTTGTTTTTAGGCCTCATTGCATTGAAAGATGCCTAACGAGGTAAAAACATAGTAGGGATTGAGTTTCTGAAACTTAGGAGTCAAAGTAGCGAAGCTGGTGAAATTCCGCCGATTAGGCAACTAGGGGCAAAATGGTAATTTGTACCTAAAATGCCCGTTATGATGTCAAATATTGATAAATGCGATATTATCATTATAGGATATCAATAATCTTGTTCCGCCGTCATTCCGCTGTTTTTCCGCTGTCTGACGTGCCGCTGTCGGACGTTCCGCTGTTTTCCGTCAAACGTACCAGAAGTACCGTATATTGTCAACGGAGGTACGTTCGCGTACTGTCCTGAGGACCAAGGACCGAGGAGCGGGAGAAACAACATGACTAGACCGAATACCAGAAAAGGGAAGGCACCGTAGACGGAGCCATAGAGAAACCAAGGGCGGGAATCGTATTTGTACACCGGTCGAGGCAAGTGCCGGAAGAAGATCACCAGAGCCTAATGTCAGGCATGGGTCTAATGAAGTTATTTCGAACGGTTTGGTGCCGTAGGCAAGGCTAGTCTACGTGGGTGTGCCAATCAGTCGCCGTATAAGTCGGTGAGGCCCCCATGGTAGACACTTACCTGGCCATTCTGTTCGGTTAACGGAGTTAGGTTCATTGCCCCAAGTCTGGTCAAGGCTTGGTCTAGGTTGTATAGTTACTTTTTATGAAATGTAATTGTACAAAGCTCGTATATTGTATCACATGATTATTCCTTCGGAAATTTTAATGTACCAGCATACGCTCGGCATCGTCATATGTCGGGGTATTTTTTTATATCAGCTACTCATATATTGTCCAAATTTTTAGTGCATTGCTCTTCATTTCCGCGGTACTCTGATGTAGCACCTCAAGTTCTGTTGACTTTTCTAAAATCAAGTGTCATACGGCACAATTTGTAGTATGGAATTGGGGGTGTTACATTTTGGTATCAGAGCTAGCTTCATAGCTAGTCTCTGAGCATTGTATGGACAACTAGATTAGGAATACTGATATAATACTGGTATTGTGATACAAAAAGGACGTATACCCTGAAGGAAAAGGGTTAAGTCGGGTAAGTTAGGACCCAGAGAATGGAGAGACAGCACAGAATATGGTTTCTGTTGCTATAGTCTAGGACTTCGATATCGGAGTCCGAATGAAATACTCACCAGTGTTTCAAAGGGAAGCTGCATCGGGAAGTCGGTGCGCTGTGTTTTCTGTAGACAGTAAACCTACTGCTTAGGTCTCCTTATAGAAACAGTTCCATGTAGGAACAAGAAGTTATTAAGTTACCCTAAGGGACAATCCCCGCCTTGTAAAGGCCGAATACCATGCATGCAACCGGGCGTGGCTCCGGGTGGGTCTTTGACTAAGTCCTTGACGGTGGTGACTAATAGATAGACAAGGGAAAGTACCCAAGATTTATGGGAAGACAGATATGCCGTGCTAGTACCTGTGAGAGATGTCGGTATGCAGTGGTATGTGTACCAGTATTAGTACCCAGATCCGAGAGATGCACTAAAGTTAAATTGAGAGAAATCTCGGGATTTTTAAACCCCGGGATGTAGTATAAGAAATTGAGTTCCTTTAAGCTAAAACTGAATACTGACGATATGAAACATAGTAATCCTTTGGGATACTATGAGAACAGAGAGAGTGATAGTCTTAAACCGGATGTTGACAAAGATAGTGCTTTGGTCGAGTATGACCGAGCATTGCCTATGTTCCAAGATTCGAGAGTAGGAACTTTGAGCAAGTATGAGTAAGGATACATTAGGTTTCAATACTCGAAAGTTAGTTCCTTAACGAAACCATACGATAGATGAAACCCTAGTAGCCACGGGTTATGGTTTCGAGGTGAGACCGATAACCACAAAGTGATGTTAGTGGCCATAGATTTTCCCGAGAAGTGGGTGGTTACCCGATAGGAAAGTTGTGATATAGATGTTGCCCGGAGTCGGACTAAGAGTCCGTAAGTAGAATTACCCCGTATGAGATGGCACAAAGACAACAAATTTCAAAAAGGGTAGGAACCCTGTAAGATTCGAGTTTTCGTTATATTGATTCGAGACGATCGACTACGCGACGCACTACTTATGGGACGTTATGATCAAGGATGGCTACCTACGGAGAGTTCTGATCGAGGGGATCTACCTACGGAGGGTTCTGACCGGAGGAGCTGACCAGTCGGAGGGATTGAGTGAAGCGCCGTGTAAAGTACCGTGGGGTAGAGCCACTACGACAACAAACTGTTTAGTGCAGCCGCCGTGACGACGAACCATACAAGAAAGCTACCAAACAGATCGATTCTCAAGGTAAGTACATTATAATGAATCTCAAATCGAATAGGTTTCCCTAGAAAGATTTATGAAATCTAGTACATTGCCATAGGGTGCTCCAAATGTAACTCTTAGTATCGTAAGCTCTTAGTTTCAAATGCAACTGCACCACAATCGTGTCTTTGAGTAGGAGGTATCTTGTGTTGCCATGGTGTGTGGGCGCCATGAAAACATGTATGATATCTTGTGTTGCCATGGTGTATGGGAACCATGGAGACATTTTGGTATTTGTGGTGTTGACCGCGGTGTGTGGGCGCCTCGGGAAACACTATATATCAAAGTACGATATGACAAGATTGTAGTTGAAGCCGCATGAGGTTGGGTATGTTCTAGTAAGGGCAAGAAGGTAATACGTATCTCTCAAATGTTGTGAGGGGTAGTGGGACCTTTGAGACCGGGGGGTCCATAGGTCATTGGACATGTATATGTTCAATTAAACGCCTTAAGTCCTGTGAGATTATTATGTCTATAGGCCGCGTAAGCCATCAGTCGAGGAATCACGAACGCCAGGTAGTGTCTTGAAGAGACTATGGAACCCAAGGGTAGCGGACGGTACCCGTAATAGCCAAATGCTGAGCAGCCAAGGACAGAGGTCCAAATGCAGTTAATTGGCAAATGACCTTCTCAGATTAGTTGTCTGATTCCTGAAAACGTTTAAAGATGGAAATTCTAATTTGCCAATACACCCGATATGTTTGAAATCTTTGAAATTGATTTTCGAACTTGTGAATTTTGAAAACAGAGTTTTCAAATGGAATGTTTGTTTCAACAAAAATTGAGACCACAAGTGATGGTCGTTTTGTAAAAATGTTGTCTTATAAGAAGGGTTTTGTTAGAACCCGAGTTTGAAACTGATTTTTCAACTATGTTGGGGTAGTACAAACCGGAAGGACGAAAGCGTTGTAGATGTACACGGTTTGTCGGGTCTTGCCAGTGTTTGAAATGTTTGAAATCGTTGACCTTTGATAAAGGTTCTTTTTGAACCAAGAGATTTTGAGGATTTTGTGGAGAAAATGAAAACCGCACCAAAGTGAAACGCACCCAATCCATAACATTTCGCCAAGAGCGTATGTTTTATTTAAAAACAACCCGACTATGTCTAGACTAAGTTCCGGTAGATAGGGTTATGTGCCGGACGACGCTGGGTTTCTTCTAGGAGGGCGGAAATTCTCCCACATCATTTAACGGTACTGCATTTGCAGGAGGCCGGATTTGGGGATTGGGATAAGACGCTCACTGTACCAAGTGGTTGAAGTGGTGGCGTGAACTTTCAATTGTTAAAGCAATTTATAAAGTGTATTATACCCTAAAGGTATGTGCCGGTAGTACAAGTTTTGAACCTAGAATGAACCTATTTTCATGAATTTGTGTTGGCAACGATTAAGTTTGAAAGTTTGATAGCACTATTACCTTTTGGTAAAGTGCGGATTGTGAAGTGTACTAAAACCATGGAAAATTTTCATTATGTGAAATTTGAAAATGAGACAACATAATGATTTTGAGTAGCGATGACAGTCCGTCAAAGCTATTGTATGAAAAGCGGTGTAGTTGGAAATTTTGATATAGGAACAGGAACTAATAGGAAAGTGAGCTGGTTAAGCCAGATAGTAGCCGTCATCTATCGTGTTAAGAAAGTAGTCTGAGAGCTTGAATGGGAAAATGCTCAGATGAAGTAGACGAACAAAGGCTCGAGGCAATAAGACCTAATGTGTAAGTATGCACGGGACGGTGTCCCTAGGCCATAAGACCGATGATACTTAGCATTGCGTGAAATGCTAAATCTTAGGTGACATTCATTGTATCAGGTAATAGATTGAGCCGAAAGGCCAATGTGGGATGAGTTGAAAGGTCGAATGAGTCAGGTAGTAAAGCCTGTGTAACCGAGTACTATGAGAATGGACAGGTGAGTCCTGTATTTAACCGAAGTACCAGTTGGATAAAACTGATGTTGGAATGTTGGGATGCGTGCTAAGTAAGTATGTATAGACAAGGGTTAGATTAAAAGTCTAAGTTTTTCTCCGAGGTGATACGCGCGAATTTCGAGGACGAAATTTTATTTAACGGGGGGAGAAATGTAATACCCTGAAAATCTCATTTATGATAAGTATCATATCGAGTAAATAATACCTATTGGAAATAGGTGATTATATGGTCTCAAAGACCTTGTGGAGAATTTATCTTATTTTTGTGGTAATTTCTCTTGAAAAAGAATAATTTGCAATTAGGTCCCTAGAACGTTTGGAAGTTTACAATTAGGTCCCTAAATGCATTTATGGGTTATAAAATAACCCGTGAAAATTATAAAGAAGCAAGAAAATATTTATTTGAAATAGGAAATAATATTTTAACTAATTTAGGTAATTTATTAAATTACTACCTTGGAAAAATAAAGGGGAAAAGTTGAAAAGTATTATAATGACCAAAATGCCCCGTGAATTATGATATAATGCATGAGGCATAAAATACTAATGTCAATGCAAAAGTTGTGAGGTAGTGAGTTATGCTAAATAAGAAAATTAGCAACAAGTAGTAAGGAGGTGATTAAGTAATTATTGGCTAATTACTTAAGCATAAATAAAGGAAAATTCAAGGATAATTATGTAAAACTCCATAATTAGTAATTAATGGCTAAAAAATAGCATAAATGTATTTGCTAATTAATTGGAGAGGATGGAGAAGAATAAGCAAGATTAGGTATTTTTAAGCGTAGATGCAAGAATGGACCAATAAGGGAATTTTGTGAAATTTTTAAGAAAATTAAAATAAATAAATAAATAATAAATATTTATTATAAATAAAAAGGGGCCAGCCGAATCGGAGGGAGAAATTGAAGATAAGAATGAACAAAAATATCATGATATTTTGTGATATTTTGTATTATTTTAATAAATAATTAATTAGAGTGAATAGTAAAAATAAATAGGAAACGGATCCTATCTAGAGAACCAGAAATGAGATTTCCAAATTCAAGGTAAAATATTGATCAGTGGATTTTTATCTTCCGTTATACTTTTCCTAAGTTAATTCGGGCCGGAGAGCATTTTTCTAATAAGACGAAATAGGGAAAATCTGAGGAAAAGGCGGATAGTCATAAAATTGGAATTTGAACAAAATAAATTATAACTCAACATTCAGGGATGAGTTTATAATTATCTGGATATATTTGGAATCAGTGAATTTTTATCCAGAGGTTGATGATTCCGGAAATTCGTTCTGTAACCGGACACGTTTTTCGAGAAACTTCGGCTGGACTGTTGAAACCCTGGATAGGGTCAAAAATTAAGTTAACCTAGATACTTTTGAAGAGAAATAGAAGCTCTTCAAAGTTTTGATTCCAGATTTCTAAGATTTTCCACGATTACGCGATCCGGACACCGATCGAGATTCTACCTAAAAAGCTTCTGGAAGGTGACACATGGCACCTTCTGATTGGCCAATGGATGCCACCTAAGAGAGGGGAAGGTCGGTCAAGGGAGAGAAGGGAGGAGGAAAACTTGTTTATTAAGTTTCCAAATGGACGGCTCGATTGATTCTCATAAAGTTGATCCGATGGTCGAAATTCCACAGACTTCTTCTATAAATAGCCATGGTTTCTCTTCATTTCTCACACCATTTCCTCTTGAGATTTTAGAATCTAGAGAGAAGTTAGAAAGAGGAGCTCGGAGAAAAGTTGTAGCGAAGCCCTGGTAAGTTTTTCGGTCCTTAGTCTTTAGTTCTTTCGGTAGTTTTAGTAGAATCGCTAGTTAGATCTAGGAAGTAGGAGATGAGATTCCTATTCTTGTTTTTAGGCCTCATTGCATTGAAAGATGCCCGACGAGGTAAAAAATAGTAGGGATTGAGTTTCGAAAGTTAGGAGCCAAAGTAGCGAAGCTCCGCGAAATTCCGCCGATTAGGCAACTAGGGGCAAAATGGTAATTTGTACCTAAAATGCCCGTTATGATGTCAAATATTGATAAATGCGATATTATCATTATAGGATATCAATAATCTTGTTCCGCCGTCATTCCGCTGTTTTTCCGCTGTCTGATGTGCCGCTGTCGGATGTTCCACTCATAGGGTCGTCATTTATACATACAATTTTACACGGGTTATAGTCATAATAATGCCGTTTGAGTTTTCCTAGCGCCGAGGACACGACCGTACATCGTGGCACGGATGTTGCAAACTTGGGATAACGTTGCATGGTATTGTAGTTGTTATCATTTGATCATACGATGTACCGTATGGATCTATGTTTGTTATGTCATGAATATCTCATTATCTATATACTGCTTTATTTGAGCATAAGGTTAACTGCTACTCGAGATCCAATGGGGTAAATTGGATCTCACTGTAGCTTCAGGTCCGGAGGACCAAGGACCGGGAGCGGGAGAAACAACATGACTAGACCAAATGCCGAGAATGTGGAAGGCACCTAGATGGAGCCATAGAGAGAAACCAAGGGGCAGAATCGTAATTGTACACCGGTCGAGGCAAGTGCCGGAAGAAGATCACCAGAGCCTAATGTCAGGCATGGGTCTAATGAAGTTATTTCGAACGGTTTGGTGCCGTAGGCAAGGCTAGTCTACGTGGGTGTGCCAATCAGTCGCCGTATAGTGAGGCCCCCATGGTAGACACTTACCCGGCCATTCTGTTCGGTTAACTGAGTTAGGTTCATTGCCCCAAGTCCGGTCAAGGCTTGGTCTAGGGTGTATAGTTACTTTTATGAAATGTAATTGTACAAAGCTCGTATATTGTATCACATGATTATTCCTTCGGAAATTTTTAATGTACCAAAGATACGCCTCGGCATCGTCATATGTCGGGGTATTTTTATATCTGTTACTCATATATTGTCCAAATTTTTAGTGCATTGCTCTTCGTTTCTGCGGTACTCTGATGTAGCACCTCAAGTTCTCGTTGACTTTAATTATTAGCTAACTTTAATAAAACTTATATATTGTACGCTCTTAAATTGAACAGCGAAATTCCATCATCTTTGTTCAAGATTTCTACTTTAAGAGTTGTAGATTTATATCAAAACAATTTGAATGGTAGTCTTCCAACATTAATCGACAATGGAACGAGGTTGGAAGAATTAGATCTGTCATACAACTCCTTTATAGGTATACTCCCTCTACCCATCTCTTAATTTTTATGCTTTCACAAACAATTGCATTTAATATTTATGCTTCACACACACCCACACATATTTCTTGATATATATATATTTTTTAACTAAAATTACTTTTTTAAGAGTAAAAATTCGAGCATGTCTAATATGTTCAACGCAATCAATTTTATATAACCCATAACTTTGAATTTCACGTTGTGGCACTCGCTTTTATCTCCATAATGTGTAAACTAAAAGTATTTTAATTCCATAAATAGAAACTAAAATTCCAGCCTTTTTGCCTATTATAAATTTTACATCAGATTTCAAAGTTAGATTCTTGTAAATATTACAGAAATTTAATGCAAAATACAAATAATTTAGTTGTACACTGTAATAGGTGAATTTTAATGTCCAGTTGACAATGGATATCAGAAGAGTGAAGAGTCCCTTTTAACTTGCTTTAGAACAAAAATTAATTTTTTTCCCATTGATTTAAGGCCACTAATTAAAAAGATTCCATGTATTTTTATATGTTTGTTTGTGAATTTAGGAAATTCATAGTCTTACTACTAACTAATTTAAATATATTTCATATTTATTCATAGGTGAAATTCCTTCATTTATTTGGAACATGCCTTCTTTGAGAATACTCGACTTTGACAAAGAATCATTTAAAGGGAAATTTGCCGGATGAAATATGTCATCAACTCCCTTTACTTGAAGTCTTGGATGTTGGTAGTAATCAATTAGAAGGAAGCATCCCACAATCAATAGCTAACTGCACTTCTTTGAAAGAATTATATTTGGGTAATAATTCATTTACTGGTATGCACGTATTTGTGTGTTTTCTTTTCCTTTTAATATTTTTCTCTAAAATTGAGATTTTATTTTTCAACATTTTGTTCATATTTTCTTTCACATACAATGAAGCTTATGTATAGCTAGCTTGTGATTACAAACCTAAAATAAAAAAGATAGCTCAGATTATGAACAAATGCAACCACATAATATTTGTAGAATATAATTAAAGAGCCCACATGTTTTTTTGACAATAATGTTTTCTTAAGATTTTATTTGTCTCCTACAAAATTTAATTTAATTTTTCATATTAAATATTCATTCAATAATTATAGTATTACAAATTTTATCCCTTAGAAATTTACTAGTAGTTTTACCAACGTGTAAATTATGATTTTCTTACTTTTTCTTATTTCAAAGGAAAAAAATATTTTTAAATATTTACTCTTTTGGAGTGAATTGAGTATTACTTGAAATTATTATTTTTATATGAAACGTAAGCTTTAGAATTATTCTTAAACATACCATAGGTAATAATATTTGATAATTTTTATATAATAGGATAAGTTTAATATTAAAATACAGATAAGTCTGGAGTTGTGCTTTTTTTCTTTATATATACTGTAACAACTCTATCATTTAATTAAAATTAAAATTAAAAGTAATATTTTTAATGTTATTGGGGAATTTTACACTTTACAGAAGAAAATGGTAATAGACACACTTTGGGAGCCCCTAAGGCAAAATAATCTTATAAGGATGATAAAAATGACTGGTTGGGATTTCAAATATTTCTTTCTAGCCTTTTACTTTTCGTTTATCCTTACATTTTTGTTTCCAATGTCATGCTTTTTTAGTTTATCTTTTTAAAGGAAACCATTTTGCTGGTTCTTATACTTTCCCTTTAATTTTTAATACCTTTTTTGTTGAATTAATTATTTAATTTTTCTCCATCAGTACCAATAGCCTTTGTGACTTTGTTCTGTAAGCACTATTAGCCCCTGTACAAGAGAGTTAATAGCTCTAATAGAGCAAAGTTAAATGATTCATTATATTAAGGAGAAAAAAAGGTACAAGTACCAAATTAAAATTTAAACCAAAGTATTGATACATTCAAACTTAGTTTTTTCTTCTTTAATATAGACAATCCATCTTAATTATTTGTCAACGAATTTCCCATGGATCATGAGAAAAACATGCCTTACATGAAAAATAATTTATAATATCATTTAAGGGTCGTAGCTTTTTTAAAAGAATTTTAATTCTACATTTTTCTTTTAAAGTATATTAGTGTTATTTCTCAAAAACAACCAGTATTAAATGATTTAGAAATTAAAAAGTATAAATTTGTACCTTTTATATATTAACTTATGACATGTAAAGTAAATATATCATAAAAAAGTAGAAACTATTATTTACTAGTACTATAAATTGATGATACAAACATATGTATGGTATAACAATTTTAGTGTTATATTTGTATTTATAGGTTTTTCTACCAAAGAATATTTCTAAACTTCAAAAGATATAACCTACTACTAATGATATTTGGGATATATCAGCTTTTTCTTATCTCGCTTTCTTTTTATATCAGCCATAGGCAATTACTTATTATTATTATTATTATTATTATTATTATTATTATTATTATTATTATTATTATTATTATTATTATTATTATTATTATTATTATTATTATTTTCATAATGGATGTACCAAAGATTAATACCAAAGCCTTTAATTATTAGCTAACTTTAATAAAATTTATATCTTGTACGTTTTTAAATTCAACAGTGAAATTCCATCATCTCTGTTCAGCATTTCTACTTTAAGATCTGTAGAATTCAGTAAAAACAATTTGAATGGTAGTCTTCCAACATCAATCGACAATGAAACGAGGTTGGAAGATTTAGATCTGAAATACAACTCCTTTATAGGTATACTCCGTCTACCCATCTCTTAATTTTTATGCCTTCATAAACTTTTGCATTTAATATTTATGCTTCACACACACAGACACATATTTCTTGAGATATTTTTAACTAAAATTACTTTTTAACGCAATCAATTTTATATAACTCATAACTTTGAATTTTCCGCTAGGAAAAGTTACGTTGTGGCACTCAGGGCTTTTGCAAAAATTCATTTATTACTTATACTACTTTATCTCTAGAATGTGTAAACTGAAAGTATTTTAATTCTATAAATAGAAACTAAAATTCCAGCCTTTTTGCCTATTATAAATTTCACATCAGATTTCAAAGTTAGATTCTTGTAAATATTACAGAAATTTAATGCAAAATACAAATAATTTAGTTGTACACTGTAATAGGTGAATTTTAATGTCCAGCTTGGCAATGGATATCGAAGAGCGAAGAGTCCCTTTTAACTTGCTTTACAACAAAATTTAATTTTTTCCCATTCATTTAAGGTCACTAATTAAAAATAATATTCCATGTATTTTTATACGTTTGTTTGTGAATTTAGGAAATTCATAGTCTTACTACTAACTAATTAAAAAATATTTCATATTTATTCATGGTGAAATTCCTTCATTTATTTGGAACATGCCTTCTTTGAGAATAGTCGACTTTGCCGTTAATCATTTAAAGGGAAATTTGCCGGAAGAAATATGCCATCAACTCCCTTTACTTGAAGTCTTGGGAGTTGGTGAGAATCAATTAGAGGGAAGCATTCCACAATCAATGACTAATTGCACTTCTTTGAAAGAATTATATTTGGGTGCCAACTCATTTACAGGTAAGCACGTATTTGTGTGTTTTCTTTTCATTTTAATATTTTTTCTCAAAAATTGAGATTTTATTTTTCAGCATTTTATTCATATTTTCATTCGCATACAGTGGAGCTTATGTATAGCTTGTGATTAAAACCCTAAAATATCAAAGATTGCTCAGATTATGAACAAATGCACCACATAATATTTGTCGAATATAATTGAAGAGCCCACGTGTTTTTTGACAGTATTATTTTCTTAAGATATTAGTTGTCTCCTACAAAAGTAAATTGCACTACAAAAATGTTCTTATAATTAGGATCGGAGATAGTACCTTTTTTGTTGAATCAATTCTTTAATTTTTCTCCATCAGTACCAATAGCCTTTGTGACTTTGCTTTAAGCACTATTAGCCCCTTACAAGAGTTAATAGTGCTAATAGAGCAAAGTTAAATGATTAATTATATTAAGGAGAAAAAGGTACAAGTATCAAATTAAAATTTAAATCATGGTAAAGAGAAAATATGGGAGGAAATAAAATATAAAGAAACAAAATGAAGAGAAGAGAAAACTGAAAAGATAATGTTATTTACTCTTTGTGCTTTAGATGGATATAGAGAAAATAAAATAATTAAGCAAATGATATAATGACAATAATACCCTTATCTCATGTTACTCTTTCTAGCCTTTTACTTTTCATTTATCCTTATATTTTTGTTTCCAATGTCTTGTTTTTTTAGTTTCCATTTTTAATGGAAAACATTTTTCTGGTACTTATACTTCCCTTTAATTTTTACTACCTTTTTTATTGAATTAATTCCTTAGTTTTTCTCCATCAGTACAAATAGCCTTTGTGTCATTGTTTATAAGCACTATTAGCCCCTATCCAAGGGTTAATAGTGCTAATAGAGCAAAGTTAAATGATTCATTATATTAACAAGAGAAAATGTAAAAGTATCAAATTAAAATTTAAACCACAGGATATATACATGCAAAATGGTTTTCTTTCTTTAATATAGACATTCCATCATAATTATTTGTCAGCGAATTTCCCATGGATCATGAGAAAAACATGCCTTACATGAAAAGTACTTTATATAAGGGTCGTAGCTTTTTTAAAACAATTTTAATTCTACATTTTTCTTTTAAAGTATATTATTGTTGTTTCTCAAAATGAGCCAGTCTTAAATGATTTATAAATTAAATTCTAAAATTGTATCTTGTATATATTAACTTATGACATGTAAAGTAAATATATCATAAAAAAGTAGAAACTAATATTTACTACTACTATAAATTGATAATACAAACATATGTATGGTATAACAATTTTTGTTAACTTCTACATGTTATATTTGTATTTATAGGTTTTTTTACCAAAGAATATTTCTGAACTTCAAAAGATATAACCTACTACTAATGATATTTAGGATATATTAGGTTTTTTTTTACCTCGTTTTTTTATATCACCATAGGCAATCACTTAGTCGTTGTGTTCTTATACATTGTCATTTTATTAAAAAAATACTATAATTTCCGTTTAATATATATAAATTGTCATTTTAAAAAAATTAATAAAAGAAGAAGAAGAAGGCGCTCAATATGGTTTAGTAGAGCTTTTTGTTTCGTTCTATTATTATATCTCTTTCTTTCTTTTTTATTCTTTTCATAATGGATGGATGTACCTATATTAGTTTAATACTACTTAAAGATTACTACCTATATTTGTATATATTCATATCTGAGTTGTATAAAAGTAAATATTTCCATCAATTCTTTTATGTCAAGGTTTTGAACCCTAAAGGCATACACATAATTGATAAACTAAATGTATTAGAGCTGACCGTTAATCATTTGAAAGTGAAAGGACCTATTCTTTCCAATATATACACCATTTCAACTTTGACCATTATTAAAGACTAGCTTATTTTAAGTGATTTTATGATATATAAAGTAAATATGTCGAGGAGTTCCCATGTAAAAAGAAAGAGTGATTTTTCCAAACACCAACTAGTAAGATACATGTAGTTTTATGTGTCATCTTCAAACACCATAATCACTTGTTTTGGTTTATTTTTACGAGTCCATTCAATTTTTGTTGTTTCGGGTTTAATACCCAAGGATATAGGGAATCTCCTTAAGCTTGAAAAGATAGATTTGGGAGGAAACAACTTGAGTGGATCTATTCCTCCCAATATATTCAACATTTCAACATTGACATATTTGCTCCTTGGTGATAATTTCCTCTATGGCCTTCTCCCATCTTATTTAGGAATCAACCTTCCCAACTTGAAGACATTATGGCTAGAGAAGAATGAACTAATTGGGCCAATTCCGAACATCTTATCAAATACATCTAAGCTCATTGCTTTAGACTTGTCATCGAATAAATTTAATGGAGCTATACCCAATGGACTAGGAAATTTGACAAACATGATGAATTTAGCTCGGATGATAATGATTTGACTGGGTTCATTCCAAATATAGTTAACAAATTACAAAGCCTTCAACATTTAAGTCTCACCAACAACAGATTGCAAGGGTCCATTATAAATGAGCTTTGCCAACTCAAAAGTCTAAGTGAGTTGTATCTTGCCAACAACATGTTTTCAGGAATAATACCAGGATGCCTGGGGAATACTTCTCTACGGAAGTTGGATTTTAGCTCTAACAAGTTGATTTCTCATATACCCTATTCACTTTGGAGTCTTGAAGATATTTTGTATCTAGACATATCTTCCAATGCACCGAGTGGAATGATTTCACCAAAGCTATCAAACTTGAGAGCAATTACATTATTGAACTTGTCAAGAAATCAAATTTTAGGAAGCATCCCTACAACCATGGGTGACCCGCAAACTTTGCTAAGTCTATCTTTAGCACAAAACAAATTACAAGGGCCTATTCCTGAATCACTTGGCAGCATGATAAGCATGGAGTCCATGGATCTCTCCCATAATTATTTGTCCGGTGTGATTCCAAAGTCCTTTGAGTCATTACTCTATCTTAAACACATTAATCTTTCCTACAATTTATTGTATGGAGAAATTCCAAATGGTGGCCCTTTTCCAAATTTTACTGCGGAATCTTTTATGATGAATAAAGATTTGTGTGGGAAATCCCAACTACAAGTCCAACCATGCAGAAAGAAACCAAGCACATATCAAATAGAGCGATGCTGATTATAAAATTCTTATTGCCTATCACGGTTGTCATTTTGATTGTCTTAGGCATTGTCTTTCTAAAGCATAAGAGAGATGATGATAATTCTTCAACCACAATTAATTTAGTCAATTCGGATGCACCAATCAGATATCCTATTATGAGCTTCTACATGGAACAAATGGATTTGATGAGAGTAATCTTCTTGGCTCGGAAGTTTTGGATCAGTATACAAGGCAACTCTTACAAATGAAGAGATAGTTGTTGTCAAAGTATTTAACTCGAACATGGAAGAAGCATCAAGAAGTTTTGATATTGAATGTGCCGCCATGCGCAATTTACGCCATCGCAATCTCATTAAGATCATTAGTAGTTGCTCAAATGATCATTTCAAATCTCTAATAATGGAGTTCATGGAAAATGGAAGCCTTGACAGATGGTTATACTCTCATAACTATTATTTAGATGTCTTGCAAAGGATGAATATAATGATTGATGTGGCATTAGCCTTGGAGTATCTCCATCACGGTTCTCCTACACTAATTGTTCACCGTGATGTCAAACCGAGCAATGTTTTGTTGGACAAAGATATGGTGGCTCATCTTAGTGATTTGATATTTCTAAATTGTTTAGTGAAAGGCAACTAGAAATCTATACCAAAACTTTGGCTACAATTGGCTATATGGCACCGGTAATGATTTGATAATGATATTTTGGATTTATTTATATATTCTTTTGTTTGTTGTGATTTATAAAATTTTACATTATCCAATTTCTAGCAAATATTTTACATCTTCATGTATAAGAAATATAAGTGATAATACAAAAGAAAAGTTTAATAACAAAACTTATGTTATGCTTATGAGATAATGACTCTTATACTAATAATTCTATATGAACTATAGAGTATGGATCGAATGGAGTTGTTTCGGCCAAAGGAGATGTGTTTAGTTATGGGATTTTGCTTATGGAAATGTTTACGAGGAAGAAGCCGATAGATGAGATGTTTGTTCAAGGACTAACATTGAAAGATTGGGTGAGCAAATCAACACCACATTCAATCATCAACATTATAGATACCAATTTATTGCATCATGAAATTCAAGATACCGATAATATATTACCTCATCTATCATCAATGTTTGAGTTAGCATTAAATTGTTGCATTGACTTACCGAGGCACGATGTACCATGACCGATGTTGTAGTATCATTGAAAAACATCAAGGCTTTGTTTATGGAATACACTACAAACACCACTAGTTGAATAATTGTTAAATCAAATTTTAGCTACTATTTCTTTAACCTAATGTTGTTGTTGTTGTTGTTGTTGTTTTTTAACAAGTAATATTGTAAATTGAAGCGATTCTCGTATATATGTTGTGATAATATATAAAGTATATGAAATTTGAAATTTTCCAAGTCGATTGTATTGGTTTAGATTTTTGCATGTTTCATGTTTCTTTTTAACATTTTAGACTTCAATTATAAGAACCCTAGAATGCACTCATTTTCTTCACTTAACTTTATACAATTTGAAATTTGATGTTGGCGAAAAGGAGTTTTAAATTAATAAAAGTGAGACTTACATTTTTCTTTTTCTCCTCTATCCTATTCTTATTTTTGGAAACGCCTTGTTTTCGAATTAATTTCTTAACAACATCAAGTTTGTAAGTGACTTATACATCATGAATAAGTCGAATAGCAACAATGGCATCGATGATTACAATAGACATTTCAACGTAACATTGGCATTGATGATTACAATAGAATGACATCTTCAGCGTTCAAATTAATTAGTACTAGATAATGCAACGTAGCGGCACAACCTAGCTTGTATTCTCTTGCACGGAGTCAATAGTAATTAATTCTCTAATTAATTAGATGTGCAAGACTCAAAAAATAAAATAAAGAGTGGTAATTTTTGGCTTTTTGCTTTTAAATGGTCAGCATTTTCGCCACCGGTGGTGGCCAAGAAGCGAGCTCCGACATCGCCCCTAAATTCCAGTAGCTAGGGCTTCAACGGCAGAAAAATAAATGTCCAATGAATAGGATGGATGAAAAATAAATGTCCAACAAAGGGGCCAAGTGGTGGGGATTCAAACGCACCTCTCTTGGCACCCCAAGTTTGTCATTACAACTGGATTAGCAAAGCCCTCTAGTTAACATATGCTAAAAATATATATTAATAATATTATATCCCTACCGACTTTACAACATAGTTAACAAGTATTTTACACATCATTAATAAGTCGCATAGCCCTATAAACAAGTGAAATATTTTTATCAACAAGATCAAATTTGCAAGTTCCTTATACATCATGATCAAGTCGAATAATTTTATGAACAAGATAAATTAATTTCTTAGTAACTACTCATTTGCAAGTGTTTTTCACTCATGAAAATGGAATAGACCTTTGAAAAAGGTTAATAAAAGTTTAAATTAATTTATCTTATTCTAAAAATTATTTTAAATATAAAAGTTCATAAAGTAGAACCAGAAGTGGTAAAGACTGTCAAGGGACAAGCAATATCTAAAAATTAATTATGTGTTAATTGATTTTGATTGAACTTTATGATGATTTCCATGAATTAATTGATATACCCATTACCGGTCGATTTTTAGAGTCAACCTTCAAAATGTAGAACAAAGTACAATGAAGTGTTTTGTGTAAAACCCTAAAATCTCGATTGATAATGTCTAGTGAAAATAGGTGAATATGAGGTCTCAAACACATTGTATTGAATTTAACTTGTTATTAGGGTAATTTCTCTTGAAATTAGATAATGTGCAGTTAGGTCCCTAAAACATTTGAAAGTTTGCAAATAGGTCCCTAAAATATTTATGGGTTATAAAATACCCAGAAAATATTATAAAGAGGCAAGTAAATATTTAGTTGAAATAGGGAAGAATATTGTCCCTAATTTAGGTAATTTATTAAATTATTACCTTGGAAAAATAAAGGGGGAAAAGTTAAAAAGTATTATAATGACCAAAATGCCCCCGTAAATTATGATATAATGCATGGGACATAAAATACTAATGTCAGTGCAATTGTTGTGAGGAAATGAGTAATTCTAAATAAGAAAATTATCAACAATTAGTGAGAGATTAAATAGATAATTGTTGGCTAATTATCTAGGCACGATTAAGAGAAAATCCAAAGATAATTATGTAAAACCCTATAATTAGTGGTTTATGGCTAGAATTAGCATAAAATATATTTTCTAATTAATTGGAAGAGATGAAGAAAAATTGGTGAGATTAAGTAATTTTAAGCCTAAAAACATGTATGGACCAATAGGAAAATTTTGTAAAAAATTATATAAAATAATTATTAAATAATTATTTTATATAATATTAATTAATTAAATAATTAATAAAATTATACTGCTTGTGAAAAGGAGATGTTACAATTTTGGTATTAGAGCAATAGTCCCGGCATGAATTTAACGGTTATTACGGACGATTTGGTGTCGAAGGCAAGGCTAGTCTACGTGGGTGTGCCAATCGCCGTGAACTCGGTGAGGCCCCATGGTAGACACTTACCCGGCCATCCTGTTCGGTTAACGGAGTTAGGTTCTACGCCTTTTCAAAAACTTGGAGCATATTTTAAAAATGAGTGCGATATAGCCCTAAAGTCAGTGTACCACTTATTTAGGTATACCGGCTTGAGCCGGTATACCATTCGAAAAGGTGCACCACTCTCTGTTGGTACATCAATGCCGATAACCCCGATATCGGTCTCGATAACCCCGATATCAGTCTTTGATAACCCCGATATCGAGTCTCGATAACTCGATAATCGCCGCTTGTACTGGACGATGATTCTAGCCTAGCACGAGCTTATATGTGTAGTAGGCCACACCGGATGAAACTCCGAGAACAAGAAAGATACATACATGTAGTATTTGACTCATGTAGAGAAACTTCCGATACGTGTTTCCGTACCCGTTCCTGAGAAGAACGAACCAATGAGATGATGAACAAGAGAGATATTGCGGGTGTCTGTTCATTTGCGATATGAATACTAAGTGCGATAGAGTTTATATGCGGTATAGATACTAATGCGATAGAGTCTGCGATATGCTAATTGCTTTCCCTGTATCTAACGTTTTCCCTAATAAAGGAAAAAGTATGAGACATGGCGAATTTAAGAGGAGCCGGAACTCCCGAGGCGAGGCAGAGGCCGAGGAAGAGGACGAGGTGAACGTATAGTCCGTATTACAATTAGATGTTAGACACGTGTTCCATGTTTCTTAGTTATATTCGATCGTGATCATGTCATTGAGTAGGAGGTATCTTATGTTGCCATGGTGTATGGGAGCCATGGAAACATTTGAAGTATCTTGTGTTGCCATGGTGTATTCCATGGAGACATTTTGGTATTTGCGGTGTTGGCCGCGGTGTATGGGAATCACGGAAACACCATATATCAAAGTACGAAGTGACAAGATCTTTAAGGTCAAACCAAAGCAAATTCTCAATCACCAAGAGGAGCGGCCGCGCATGAAGTAAAGATTTGACGCCTATAGTCCGAAGTCTAGATAGTACGGAGTTTAGATAGTAGAGGGCAAATTTCGAGACGAAATGTTATTTAACGGGGAGAAATGTAAAACCCTAAAATCTCAGTTGATAATGCCTAGTGAAAATATGTGAATATGAGGTCTCAAACACCTTGTATTGAAGTTATCTTGTTATTAGGGTAATTTCTCTTGAAATTAGATAATGTGCAATTAGGTCCCTAAAACATTTGAAAGGTTGCAAATAGGTCCCTAAAATATTTATGGGTTATAAAATACCCTGAAAATATTATAAAGAGGCAAGTAAATATTTAGTTGAAATAGGGAAGAATATTGTCCCTAATTTAGGTAATTTATTAAATTATTACCTTGGAAAAATAAAGGGGGGAAAGTTAAAAGTATTATAATGACCAAAATGCCCCGTAAATTACAATATAATGCATGGGACATAAAATACTAATGTCGATGCAATTGTTGTGAGGAAATGAGTAATTCTAAATAAGAAAATTATCAACAATTAGTGAGAGATTACATAGATAATTATTGGCTAATTATCTAGGCACGATTAAGAGAAAATCCAAAGATAATTATGTAAAACCCTATAATTAGTGGTTTATGGCTAGAATTAGCATAAAATATATTTTCTAATTAATTGGAAGATATGAAGGAAAATTGGTGAGATTAAGTAATTTTATGCCTAAAAACATGTATGGACCAATAGGAAAATTTTGTAAAAAATTATATAAATAATTATTTTATATAATATTAATTAATTAAATAATTAAAAAAATTATACTGCTTGTGAAAACGGGATGTTACATTTTGGTCTTTCATATATTGGTAGTAAATGACAACTAGTAATTGTTTATCAAACAACAAGAAAAATGCCAAGTCAATCAGCATACGTTTTTTTTTTTTTTTTATAACTTGAAAAAAAAATGTACTGTCCACAGATCCTTTATTTTGACACATTAACTAATGAAGTAATGCCAAAATCTATAATTAACTAAAAAAGCATGCTTTCAAAATGAATATTTAGTTATTTAGTACTGCCTCGATCCTTCATATAAGATCCAGTTGACCTTTTTGGAAATATTAAAAAACCTCAATATATTACTTAATCATAAATTATGTTGTGTATCATTAAATTATATATCATTTTATAAATCAAATAAATTAAATTGAAAAAAGCGATAAATATAAATACTTTAATATAGCTTAATTAGCTATCTTAAACTCTTTAAAAAAAAGTTAACTAGCTTTTATATTTAGGACTGGAGGTAGTTGTTCTTTTAATACATGCCAAGTTAAAAGAAATCAAGATAAGGGTTACTCCTCCGATCCTTAATGTAGGCCCTAATTATGGAGTTGATCTTAGTCTTAAATATAATATCTATTTTTCATATTTGTCTATCTTTTTCTAATTTAACCCTATTGATGCTCTTTATGGAGGGATAAAGAACATAATTAGGGTGTTTAAAAATATAAAATAACTTAACAAACTTCCTCAATCTAATCAAATTAGGTAGATAGGTATTACATTAAGAACTGGAGGGAGCATTTCGGAGAGACATTTCTTAGCAATGATACTATAGAATGAGATATTAGCTTACCACATGCCTCTCCCTAATTGATTACCTTTGTAGTATTAACATAAAGCTTGGCCCTATGAGACTGAACTTAAGTGAGGGCGACATGTTCCTTCTATTTCCAACACCAAATCCAAGAGGCGAGATCGATCACTATAGACAGGAGCCCCTTGTCGAGGCAACCGATACTCAAGGAATTGTTGAAGCTCTTCTATTGGAGGTTTATCTCGCTTGATGAATGAAAATTTAAACCCTTGTACCGGATAAGAGTTGTATTTGAATTCATAAATAAGAGTAAGGTCAAGTAGTCAAGTTATATAATGATTTTCTCAAAAGCATAAATGAAATCTGTCTCAACAATAATAATGAAAAACAAACAAGATGTAAGATGAAAAGCACTTTCAAATATAAGTCAAGCTAAAAGAATCATGAGTTTGAAAAGACTCGGGGCAATCAATTTTCGAACGGCTTAGATAGATGCTGCAGTAGTTCAAAGAATCGACTATTTTCAATTCTCGTGATGGACCCTTTGCGAAGCTGTGCGGGTTGCCACCGGAAAGAGAAAGACACAAGAGTTTTCAATGTTAGAAACTTCTCTCTCCAACTACAATGATGCAAGCCAATCGGTGTCATAGCCTTCATTCTATCTCACTCCAATGCAAAGGATCCAGATTGAAATTATTCTCATACTTCACACAGTCAAAAAATTAGCTACCCTAACTTTAATCAGTAGCAATGTCAAGTCAAACATTTAGAAGAAGACAATAAATAGGAGAGAGACCAAAGTCATCATAATACGTTATCTACTCACATCTCATATACAAATTCATTGCATGACTCACAAACTCATTGCAGGAATGGAGTTCAGAGCATACTAAGAGGCACAAAGGACATTGATATGACATTAGGTGATTGTGATATGGTTGAGAGCCACTAGTTATACGATTGGCGGTATCAATACCTTCCCCTTCGAACCGAAATGCTCACAATATCCTCTACGAAAAACAACATAAATGCTCAAATCCGTGACGTGCGGGAAGGATAAAAGGTATGCAAATGAAAAGCAATGAAATTTTAGACAAATACTAACATCATTCTTGGTGAGACTGTAACATCCCATTTTAAAGCGGAATTTTTTTTTTTCAATCAGAGTAGAACATTGGAGCGAGTGAGTAACTGATTTATAATAAAACATTAACCATAGTGGAATATGATATGGATACAGTTATCCCATTGTTCTCAAAATAAATACGGTAAACGATAAAGAAGTCTCCGGCCGAAAGCTTTGCTCGTCGCTTGCCCCTATGTAATGCTAGTGTATTTATTTATCTAAAATATTATATTTTGATAAATAAATTAGCTATTTCCGATAAGTGAAATTATGGTTGCAAGACTTGTGTAAATATAGTCTATATTTCTAAGTTAAATTCTGTAGGAAATTAGAGAATTTAAGTGCCAAAATGTCAAAATGACGAAAATGCCCTTGTAGGACATAAATAACTTAGGAAAATTATGAAAAATCCTACAAGGCAGTAAAATAATTATTAAAATTGAGAGAGTATATTATCTCTAATTGTGGTAATTTAATAAATTATAAAATTTGAATAATTGTGAAGGAATGTTCAAAAAATATTGAAATGACCGAAATACCCTCATAAATTCTAAAATAATGCGAAGACATGAAAACACAAATGTCAGTGCAAAGTTATGAGGTAATGAGTCATTCTAATTAAGAAAATTATCAACTATTGATAAGAAAGTAATTAAGTAATTATTGGCTAATTACTTAAGCATAAGCAAAGGAAATTCATGAATAATTATGTAAAACCCTAAAATTAGTGGTTTTTGGCTAAAAATTAGTAAAAAAATATTTTTTAATTAATTGAAAATTTTTGAGAGAAAGGGATGAGTTTAGGTATTTTTTTAAGCCTAAATGCAAGAATGGACCAATAAGAGAATTTTGTGAAATTTTTAGGAAAATTGAAATAAATAATTAATTAATTAAAAAATAAATATTAAATAATAATTAATGAAGGGGCCAGCCGAATTATTGGGAGAAAAATGAAGATAAGATTGAAAAACAAATATCATGATATTATTTGCCAACTTGTAATATTATAATATATAATTAATTAAAGTAAATAGTAAAAAAATAATAAGGAAACAGATCCTATCTAGAGAACCAGGAATAGGATTTTCAAAGTCAAGGTAAAATATTGATCAGTGGATTTTTATCTTCCGTTAGACTTTTCCGAATCGGACACCGTCGGGAAATTCTATCGGTGCGGGCATAAAGCAACTTTGAGTCATCATTTTGGACCAATCCTTGGCTGCCAACTCAGCCCCCTTATGTCGACCAAGGGCTTCAAGGGGCAAGATTTTGCCTTCTCCAACAAGTTGTATCCAAGGGTTGTGATCAAATTGGAAATTCTCATTATGTCCTTACACTTTTCTATAAATAGGCCTTGAGACCTCTTCATTTCTCACACAATTTTGAAGAGCAAAACCGAAATCTAGAGAGAGAGAGAGAGAAGGAGGAGCTCGGGAATTGCGGAGCGAAGCTCTGTGTAAGTTTTAGGTACCAAGCTTTCGTAGTTTTCGGTCACAGAGCTTTAAGCTTTAACGCGGAGGTTCCTCACGAAGAGGAAGGCGCCACTGGAACAACAACCGAGGCGGAAATAAGAGGCCGTATCAAGCTGGGCAACAAAACAATCCCAGGCAGCCGGGATCCTAAACATGTCAGAAATGCAAGAAGTACCATCCAGGAGCCAAGCGTGATGGGAAGCATATTTGCTTGGATGTCGAAGCTTCGGACATATCGGCGGGGATTGCTGGAGATGGTCCAAGGTACAATTTACCTTAATGGGAACCTATTGCAAGCATTGTATGATTCGGGTGCTAGTCATTCGTTTATTTCCTATGATTGTGCAAATCGTTTAGGGATGCATGCCTATAGGTTACCATATGACTTGGTAGTATCTACACCACTAGGTGTAAAGTCTTTAACCGATGCGTGTGTTGATTGTCACGCAAATGTGGATGGGCGAGTTTCAAAAGTAGACCTTATCCGATTACCACTTCATGGCATCGACGTCATACTCGGTTTAAGCGGGCGACGGCAAGCGGTGCAATGATCGGCGTGGCGACAAATGGATATCATTTCCCGATTCACCTAGCAGAGACAAGATTGATGTGAGCCTGAACTTTCTCTCAGCTACAGAAGCTGATAGATGCATGAAACAGGGATGCCAAGCGTATATGGTATTCTTTTCGGTCAGGGCAGAAGCTGACCTTTCTCTCGAGGATATTTCCGTAGCAAATGAATTTCCTGATGTGTTTCCGGAGGATCTCACCGAGTTACCTCTGTCAGAAGTGGAGTTCACGATTGAATTGATGCAGTACATGATCAATATCAAAGGCGTCGTATCGTATGGCACCAAGCGAGATGCGGAGTTGAAGAAGCAACTAGAAGAATTGCTAGCTAAGGGTTTCATTCGACCCAGTGTATCACCATGGGGAGCCCGGTCTTTATTCGTGAAAAGAAAGGCGGAAGCTTTCGACTCTGTATCGACTACCGTGAACTAAACAAAGTAACAGTAAAAAACAAATATCCACTTCCATGGATTGATGATCTTTTGGATCAGCTATCTGGTTCTACTGTCTTTTCAAAGATTGACCTACGTTCGGAATACCATCAGTTGCGAGTTAAAGATGGCGATATTCCCAAGACGGCTTTCAGGACCAGGTACGGGCACTATGAATTCCTTGTGATGCCCTTCGGTTTAACAAATGCACCTGCGGTATTCATGGATTACATGAACCGTATCTTCCGGCGACACCTAGACCGGTTTGTGGTGGTGTTTATAGATGATATTCTCATCTATTCTAAGAGCAAAGAACACCATGAAGACCATCTGCGACAAGTATTGTGCATACTGTGAAAAGAAACTCTATGCTAAAGCTGAGTAAGTATGAATTTTGGTCATCGGAAGTAAAACTTGGGCCATGTGATATCAAGTGGCGGAGTTGCGGTTGATCCGGGCAAGGTGGAGCGGTTACGGGTAGGAACGGCCGAAAAGCGATGGCAGAGATACGTAGTTTTCTAGGTGCAGCGGGATACTACCGTAGATTCATACGAGATTTCTCGCGTCTATCCTTACCATTGACGAAGCTTACAAGGAAGAACCAACCCTTTGTATGGGAGGCGACGTGAGGAGAGCTTTCGAGGCGAGGAGAGGTTGACTACGGCCCGGTGTTAATCATAAAAACTCACGAGTTGAATTACCCTACACACGATTTAGAGCTTGCGGCTATCGTGTTCGCTTTGAAGATATGGAGGCATTACATGCGGTGTAACCTTAGAATTATACTATGACCACAAAAGCACAAAGTATCTCTTCGACCAACGAGAACTCAACATGAGACAGCGTATTGGATGGAGGCGATTAAAGACTACGACACGGAGATCAAGTATCATCAAGGGTAAAGCAAACGTTATTCTTGATGCTCTTAGTAGAAAGACGGTGCAGGTGGCATACATGATGATACAAGAGCAGAAACTGCTGGAAGATTTCAGAGATCTGAATCTATCCAATCAAATCTGCATGGGTCTTCACGCACTGGCTGATGCCTATCTTGCAGCTCTTCTTGTGAGTCAAGGGGAGTATGATCTGAGAGACGAAGTTGACAAGGCTTAGAGGCAAGATGGTTGGGCTGTCGAGATTCATGAGAAGATCTCTCGAGTGAGACCCAAGACCATGACCTATCACCTAGTGGTTTGGTCGGTACAAGAAGCGAGTCTACGTACCGCCAGTTGATGAATTGAGGCGGAAGATACTAGATGAGGCTCATAAGAGTAAATATACTCTGCATCCGGGCATGGTCAAGATGTACCCAGTATGAAGTCGAACTTTGGTGGCCGGGTTGAAGAAAGATGTAGCCGACTACGTGGCCAAATGCTTGACTCCGTCGAAAGTGAAGATTGAACACCGTCGACCCCTGGTCTTTTGCAAAGACTTGAGCTCCAGAATGGAAATGGGAGAACATAGCCATGGATTTTGTGGTAGGTCTCGCCCAAAATCGAGAAATCATGATACAATTTGGGTAGTTGTTGATAGATTAACCAAGTCGGCACACTTTATTCCCATCGTATCCACTATTCTCAGGAACGATTGGCGGAGATTTATATCAAAGAGATAGTGAGATTACATGGTGTCCCTAAGAGCATTGTCTCTGATCGGGATACGCGATTCAAATCCCGTTTACGCAAGCGTTACACGAAGGTATGGGGACTAAGCGAGGTTTAGTTCGGCTTATCACCCTCAAACCGATGGTCAATCTGAAAGAACCATACAGACACTGGAGGATATCTTTGAGAGCATGTGCCCTAGATTTCAAAGGAAGTTGGGATCGACATCTTTCGCTAGCTGAGTTTGCATATAACAACGGTTATCATGCTAGTATACAAATGGCCCCGTTCGAGGCATTGTGCGGGCGGAAGTGTCAATCACCATTGTCTTTGACGACGATTCGTCCAAGCGATTACTTGGGCCGGATATGCTTGAAGCAGACCTGCAGCAGTCGCGTTGATCAAGAAGAGACTCCTAGCCGCACATAGTAGACAGAAAGAGCTATGCGACAAAGGAGGAGACCTCGACGTTCTATGTCGGCGACCATGTGTTTCTTAAGTTATCTTGATGGCGGTGTCGGCAGAACGCTTAAGAGGAAGAAACTGAGTCCACGGTATGTGGGACCATTTGAAATTTTGGCCAAACGAGGAGAAGTCGCATCGGATAGCCTTACCCCAGAATCGAGTAATCTCACGACGTTTTCCACGTGTCACAATTGAAAAAGTACCAACCAGACCGTGATCATTTCATTGAGTACGAGGACGTTGAAGTACGGCATGATAATACCTTCGTCGTCGAGCCGGAGCAGATAATCGATCACAAGGAAAAACGGCTCAGAAACAAGACTATACCGATAGTGAAGGTAGTCTGGAAGGGTTTATCACCCGAAGAGGCAACTTGGGAAACTGTGAGAGAGATGAAGGAGAAGTATCCGGAGTTTATGGCCCGAGTTTAGATACTATAGAGTAAATTTCGGGCGAAATTTTTGTTTAACGAGGGAGAAATGTAATACCGTGTATTTATTTATACGAAATATTATATTTTGATAAATAAATTGGCTATTTCGATAAGTGAAATTATGGTTGCAAGACTTGTATAAATATAGTCTATATTTCTAAGTTGAATTCTGTAGGAAATTAGAGAATTTAAGTGCCAAAATGTCAAAATGACGAAAATGCCCCTTTGGGACATAAATAACTTAGGAAAATTATGAAAAATCCTACAAGGCAGTAAAATAATTATTAAAATTGAGAGAGTATATTATCTCTAATTTTGGTAATTTAATAAATTATAAACTTTGAAAAATTGAGAAGGAATGTTCAAAAAGTATTGAAATAACCAAAATACCCTCGTAAATTCTAAAATAATGCAGAAGACATGAAAACACTAATGTCAGTGCAAAAGTTATGAGGTAATGAGTCATTCTAATTAAGAAAATTATCAACTATTGATAAGAAAGTAATTAAGTAATTATTGGCTAATTACTTAAGCATAAGCAAAGGAAATTCATGAATAATTATGTAAAACCCTAAAATTAGTGGTTTTTGGCTAAAAATTAGTAAAAACATATTTGTTAATTAATTGAAAATTTTGAGAGAAAGGGATGAGTTTAGGTATTTTTAAGCCTAAATGCAAGAATGGACCAATAAGAGAATTTTGTGAAATTTTTAGGAAAATTGAAATAAATAATTAATTAATTAAAAAATAAATATTAAATAATAATTAATGAAGGGGCCAGCCGAATTATTGGGAGAAAAATGAAGATAAGATTGAAAAACAAATATCATGATATTATTTGCCAACTTGTAATATTATAATATATAATTAATTAAAGTGAATAGTAAAAAAATAATAGGAAACGGATCCTATCTAGAGAACCAGGAATAGGATTTCCAAAGTCAAGGTAAAATATTGATCGGTGGATTTTTATCTTCCGTTAGGCTTTTCGGAAGTTAATTCGGCTAGGTAGAACATTTTCCTAATAAGACGAAATAGGGAAAATGCGAGATAGTCACATTTTGGATGTGGAAAAAATAAATTCTAACTCAACATCTGTAGATGAGTTTGGAATTATCTGGACATATTTGGAATCGGTGAATTTTTGTCCGAGAGGTTGATGATTCCAGAAATTCGTTTCATAACCGACACGTTTTTCAGTAAAACTTCCGTCAGTAGGAGAAGACCTAGACGAGTTAAAAAGTTAGTTAGACCAGACATTTCTAACGAGGAATGAATTGTCTTGGAATTGTCTAATCCATAATTTTGAGATTTTTCCGAATTACGCGAATCGGACACCGATCGGGAAATTCTATCGGTGCGGGCATAAAAGCAACTTTGAGTCATCATTTTGGACCAATCCTTGGCTGCCAAATCAGCCCCTTATGTCGACCAAGGGCTTCAAGGGGCAAGATTTTGCCTTCTCCAACAAGTTGTATCCAAGGGTTGTGATCAAATTGGAAATTCCCATTATGTCCTTACACTTTTCTATAAATAGGCCTTGAGACCTCTTCATTTCTCACACAATTTTGAAGAGCAAAACCGAAATCTAGAGAGAGAGAAGAGAGAAGGAGGAGCTCGGGGAATTCTGAAGCGAAGCTCTGTGTAAGTTTTTCGGTACCGAGCTTTAAGCTTTCGTAGTTCTTTCAATAGTTAGAGTAGTAATGTTAGATTAGTATTTAATCTTTCAAGTATGATTAGACATCATATGATAGGGTTATTTTAGTCTAGAATTTCGAAAATTATGATTGGGTAGAAATTCGCAAAATTTTGGAAAATCGGAGCCAAAGTAACGAAGTCGTTGGCGAAATTCCGTCGATTAGGGTATAGGGGCAAAATGGTAAATTTTACCTAAAATGCCGATCGTAATGCCAAATCACTAATGAAAGTGATATTACTCTTATAGGATATTACTATTTGAATGCAAGTCGGTTACTCTTTCACTCCAATGCTCTACTCGATTGAAAAAAAATCGCTTTAGAAAACGGGATGTTACACCCTATCTCCAATCCTTGGTCCTTCCGAACCCTGAAGCTACAGCTGAGATCCAATTTACCACAATGGATCTCAGGTAACGGTTAACCTTATGCTCAAATAAAACAGTATACTGATGACATATATTCATGACATAACGGCGAGATGCATGAACAATAATACGAAACATAAACATAGAGCGTAGGTATAATCGGTGACCCTAAACGAGTCTCTATCCGTGAATGTATAATCGGTAACCCTAAACAGATTCTCTATCCGTGAATGTATAATCGGTAACCACGAATGAGCCTCTATCCGTGAATGTATCTCGGTAACCCCGAGCGAGTCTCTATTCGTGAATGTATTTCGGTAACCACTGAACGAATCTCTATCCGGGGATGTATCTATCACATATATGTATATGAACAAGCACGAGTTAGTGTTACAAGTACGCGTCAGTACCTTCATTGACGAGCGTAGGTACTTCTCGGCGGAAAATCGCATTCTTTGACGGAAAACATCGAAACGTCCCGACGGCATGTCGGACAGGCGTAACGACAACAAATCAAGATTACCGATATCTCGAGCTTATTGCAAAATTCCCCGGACCTCTCCTTCTCTCTTATTTTCGGCCAAGGCTCTTGGAAGTTGGATGTGAGAATTTCAAAAGGGGTGATCTCCTATTTATAGGAAAAACTGTGACACTATTCATTGCTTTTTCATACCGGATATCGACCGTCGGATCGCACTTCCGCAAGGTGTCACGATCCTCACCGGGCCACTTGGCGGCCGTCCTTTATCCCAGTTAGGTGGCATGATGAGTCACCATTTTGGTCAATCGAAGGTGCCACCTTGCACCTTCTGGAAGCCTTCGCCAGAAAAAGTGCCGTCGGTGTCCGAATCGCGTAATCGCGTAAAATCTCAGAAATTCGGAATCACAACTTTGAAGACCTTTTCTTTCTCATTAGAAATGTCTAAGTTAACCTAAATTTTGATTCCATACAGGGTTTCAACGGTCAGTCTGAAGTTTTACGGAAAAACGTGCCGGTTACGGAATCAACTTCCGGAATCGTCAACCTCTGACAAAAATTCACCGATTCCAAATATGTCCGGACAATTATAATCTCATCCCCAAATGTTGAGTTATAATTTATTTCTTTCAAATTCTAAATCTGTGACTATCTGCCTTTTTTCACAGATTACCCTATTTCGTCTTATTACCAAAGTGTTCTACCGATCACGGAAATGACTCCGGGAACAGCTCAATTCGAGATAAAAATCCACTCATTCATATTAAATTCTGACTTTAGAAATCATGTTCCTGGTTTCCTAGATAGGATCCAATTCCTATCGGTGTTTATTTACTTTTTTACTTTTTACTTTATTTAATTTTTAATTAAGAGTTTATTATTTACACTCCACATTTATTAATTCTATATTTTTTTCTTTTTCCCTCAAGGATTACGGCACACACACACAATTTATATATTTTTTTATTTTATTTTTTAATTAATTATTATATAATTTAATAATTATTTTTACATAATTTTTTACAAAATTTTCCTATTGGCCCATACTTGTATTTAGGCTTAAAATTACTTAATCTCACCAATTTTTCTTCATATTTTCCAATTAATTAGAAAATATATTTATGCTAATTTTTAGCCTTTTACTACTAATTTTAGGGTTTTACATAATTATCTTTGAATTTTCCTTTGTCCATGCTTAAGTAATTAGCCAATAATTACTTGATTAATTTCTTAATATTTTTGCTAATTTTCTTAATTAGAATAGCTCATTACCTCACAACTTTTGTATTGACATTAGTATTTTATGTCCCATGCATAATATTAACATTTACGGGGCATTTTGGTCATTTCAATACTTTTTGATTTACCCTTTCTAATTTTTCCAAGTTCATAATTTATTAAATTACCAAAATTAGAGGCAATATACTCTCCCAATTTTAATAATTATTTTACTTCCTTTTAGGATTTTTCATAATTTTCCTAAGTTATTTATGTCCTACAAGGGCATTTTCGTCATTTGGCACTTTGACACTTAAACTTTCTAATTTCCAAGACATCTTCCTTTAGAAAATTAGCTAATTATAACTTAATATTTGATACCTCATATTCACCTATTTTCTATAGGTATAATTTTTACCAATTTATGATACAGATTTTTAGGGTATTACATTTCTCCCCCCTTAAACAATATTTCGTCCTCGAAATTTGCTCTTATCCTAACTGGACTTTCAGTTCATAACTCCAAATTGTATCTACCATCCTTTCTCCCAAAACGTCTCATTCGTAAGCAACCTCTTCTAGGCTAGCTTTACAACCGGAATGCTCCGATTACTCAGTTATTCTTCTTGAAAACTAAAGTCTGCCTTATTTTGACCAAAAGAATACTAGCATTTAATACCTTGATACCTCGTACTTTTTTGAGAATTCGTTCCGGCTTGATTACAAAGTTAAGTGTTTCCGTGGCACCCATAACACCGCGTACTACACATTCATCATGTCGTACTTTGATTCACAGTATCCCCGTGGTTCCCATACACCGACAATACCATATATCTCATACTCATGGATATCATGTCGTACTTCGATATATTATGTTCCCATGGCTCCCATACACCATGGCAACATAAGATACCTTATACTTAATGATACTATCGTGATTTGTTTTACTTAAGAAACATGATAATGATTATCACTATGTTATGTGTGGATTAGTTCGACTTAAGAGACTTGAGAGTGGTAAGTCATCACACCTTGTCATGCTTGCAGACTAGACATATCCCGATCCATATCTATTGGTACCACTATAAAATCTACTTGAATTTGGGATAACCAATTTCTTGGTTACGTGACCAACTTCCCCCTCACTTCATGAAAGCTTGTCTCACGTCTTTGTTCAACCTTAATGATTTGATTTCCTACTGTGAACTTTGTTTAAGTGATGAAAGATTTCATCATGAATCTGCGGTACTATCCCGCTAGACCCAAAAACTACATATTTACATTAACATTTCTGGCTATCTCAATTCCAGAACTGCTTCCACTTTCTGAAAACAATAGATAATATCGTTGTGTCATGAAGTAATAACAAGATTTGTATATACTCGAAATTTGGTTTCAGACATGCACTATAAGGAAAAGAGCTCACACTTTGATGGTGTAGGCGATATATATATATATGTATGCATCCTAAAAGGATCTCGTGCAAACATCAAAAGTGATTGATTGGTTTAGCACTCGGATTAGACTATAACGGCAATAGCTTTCTATGGAGCTCTAGTATCGTGGACCACTCACGAAAACCTCTCTAAATATCGTGGATTACTCGCCGGGAGGCAGTGGAGGAACGTACGAAACTTTGGATAGGGCCTTCTCCTAAGAGTTCATTTGTGTTTTCCACCCAGAAGCGGTTTCGAGGGAAGTGGTACAAGGTAGACTTTGCCCAATCTTCACGGGAGTAGGAAGGGATGAAGTACACATTCCTCCGATCATACGTTGTCTTCACATTCGTCAAGTATTGGTAATATTCATCCTTCAATGTTGTCGTATCTTTGAGCGGCTTGTCCATAGTCGGTGTTGAGGATGTCTACGAGCACTCCGTTTTGGTCTAGGACATGGTTCAGAAAACAGGTTTACTATAAGTACATGATTCACTATCGAAATCTCATGGTTACTAGATTGAGAATTTTCGAGTTGTCACGCATCGGAAGAATGGCCCGATGAATCACGGTTTCCTGGCTCGACGGAGGTTGAGCCATATTCGGGAGTGCAAAGTTTATGAGTTCAGATTCATAAATAGGTTCAAGTGGATACTCCGGTCCAAAATGGTACACGGTCCGGGTTCTGAATACGTGTAGGGGTGTATAGGTTCAAGAGTTCGGGTCATACTCGGGCAGGAAGTATCAAGTTTAGGGTTATATTCGGTAGAGAAATTGGTATTCGGGTTCAGGAAAGTACTCAGGTTTAGGATTGTATGTCGGTCCAGAGTCAATCTTGATCCTTACACGTCTAGGGTTTACTGATATCCGTGCGTAAGTTTCATTGTCCCTTGGTGCTTCACGTGGAAGGGTCCTTCTCCATCCATTTTCTTGTATCCCATGAAAAATGTGAGACATATATAAAGAAGACAATGATTAGTATATCGCACTACCGTATATAGACTTTATCACACGGTATCTACATTGCAAACAAACGGATACTGCAATATTTTCCTCCATCGAATTTCGTTGGTTCGTTCTACTCGAAACGGTACAGAAATACGTATTGGAAGTTCCTACACATGAGTCAAATACGCATGTACTTATCTCTATTGGTCTTGAAATTTCATCTCGGGTGACCTAGCTCACGTATGAGCTACGTGCTAGAATAGAATTACCGTCCGGTACTGCGGCGGCTATCGAGTGATGCAACAACGAGTGTGGTACACCGGTTCAAGATGGTCTACCGGTACAGACTGGTATACCAAAATAAGGTGGTACACCGACTTAGGCTATATCATTCTGCTATGGTATGGCTCCTATTTGAGGTTGTCTCCTCTTCCTCTACCTCGACCTCGGCCTCTCGCCTCGGCCTCGGAAGCTCCGGCTCCTCTTAAGATCGCCATTTTATCTTTCCATATTTGATATATCAAGAATGACAAGTCGGGGATAATATAGTTTGCAAATCAAACATATATTTCATATAAGATATAGTGTACATGATAAAATATGTTACACCACTCAGTGGTTTATGACCCGTGGTTATATCTTATATTCCCACGTTGTCGTATTTCACGACTCCTCGTTTACATGTTGTCTAAAACTAGCCCTTAAAGATGATTTAGATAAGAATAGAAATTGGTCGTTCGTTCTCGGTCTAAGAGCTTATTCGTCTGTTCCATCCAGAGTCGGTCTCGGAAAAAAGTATAGGGTTGATGTTACCCAATCGTCTAGTTGTAAGGAAACTCATTGCGTTTTCTCCGCACATAGATCGTTTGACTAGTTCTAGATATCGGAAATACATCCATTAGTTAGTCTTGATGCGTCGCTCTTGCCATCAAGCGTTTTGTTCGTAGGACGCCTATCGCCTTTTGTTTGAATCAAGAACATAACGTAGGATATTTGGTTCGTAGAAAGATTCACTTTCAGAATTCTCTCGGCTTGACCTAACAGCAACAAATACTCACAATTGTCATCATCGGACGAATGATCGATCCGACGGAGTTTCCCGATTCAAAAGGCATACTAGCCATTGGCTCGGGGTAGCTGATATGCTCTGTTTGCGGCAAACTCGAGCTTGCCTAGTTAGGCTCGAGTTTTGCGATGACACGAATGTTCTGACTCTTTTGTCTTATTAAAACATTCATACTTGTTTACAATTGTTATTAATCATCAAAACACATAGAGAACTAACATTCTTCCCCTTTTTGATGATGACAACACTTGTAAACAATTAACTCCTTTTAAAAGCATTGTTTGATCATTTGAAATCAATGAAACATAAATGTTCGGTGTAAATGCATCGAATTGGATTTTAACATTAGAAATTGATTCGATGATCGAGTTAGCAACGAGACATAAACATGAATCAAATAGGCATTGTTCATAATGATATGAAAAGCATAATACATATTGTCATTTTGCATAAACTAAAGTATTCAAAAGATTACAAAATGACATTAGAATTTCAAAGATACATATAAGAAAAATGATCAAAACATTAAAGAAATTGATTGCTTCTTCACTTCAACTCTTCTCCCCTTTGTCATCGACAAACAAGGGAGGACTAGATGGGGTCGAGGTTGGCTGAAGAGCAGGATCAGGTATAGATGGTTCAGGGGCTATGGAGGTGGTTGGTTGGATTGGGATAGAAGGTTCAGAAAGAGGTGGAGGAGCTGAGGTGCTAGGTCCAGCTGTATTGATCTCAACACCAGATGCAGACATGGATCGATTTTGTAAGATTTTGTCCATTTTGTCATGGAGGCTAGACATAGACACCAAAAGGGTGGAGATCTTGATTGATCTCCAATTTGGTCACGGAGGCCTTGAACTTTGTCTTTGATAATTTCATGCTCAAGAATTAGATCTTCTTGGGCATCGGTCAACTCCTCATATCCTTTCTTCACTTGCTTGAATTCGATTCCATCTTGGAAGAGATATCGAAACAACTTGGGCAATGTAAGTCTTGATCCTTTCATCCAAATCGAAGGAAATGATTGTGGTGGAGGTGGTGCACTCTGAGCCTCTTGAACTCTGGGCCGATTGGCTCGGATCTAGCGGGTCTTGATGGAGCTGGAGTGATCACTACCTTGATCAAAGCTTATCCTCATAAGGTTCGGGATATGTTGACCAAACTTTGCTGGTTTTCGGGTTTCTCATTGGCGGTAGGTACCATACTCTCATGGAACATGATTACTGAGATAAGACTAGCAAAGGGAATTTGAGATGTTTTCCTCCCATGAAAATGAAATTTGAACATCTCTTTGAAGATCCAATCTCCTATATTGTGAGGAACTTGATCTATGATAGAAGCAAAGATAGGGAAGTCCTTCTTTGCAAAAAGGGTGAAGTTACCTCCTTTTTGGACGAGATTTCTAGTGTATATGTACCAGGCAGCTCTTTGCTTAGGGGGCATTGATACTGGAGTGAAATCAAGAGTTTCTAAGACATCAGGTACAGGCTCATCGGGTCTGAGGAGTGAGAATATTTGCTTATTGGTGTATTTTGGGGATGCAACGGGAGGGGATTTTGGATTTGGAGGAGGGAATTAAGGTATGCGGCGGTGATAGTAATATGTTTTCCTCTAATGGTGGTTGTAATCCTTTCCTCAATTAGATTTCTATCATCATCCAATAAATTGTCACTTTGCATACAAGAATAGAAAGCTTTGACAAAGGATGGACTATATGAGGCTCTAATGGATATGAGAGGTTCAAATTGTCTAAACCAATGGGTAAGATCAATGCTACATTCCTCTTTTAAGGTATCTAAATTGACATAAACGAGAGGACGAAAACTCTTAGCCTCATAATTCTCCTGGAATCTTATGGCATCCTCACCAGTTAGAGTGACAGCCTCACTAGAGAATCCCTTAGGAATGGAAGAGTGATTGTAAATTTCAAATAAGGCTGGGGTGTCTCTAGATACCTGAGGAACAGAGTGTTGTTGATGATGGGAGGATGATTGAGCTTGAGAGCTAGCCTGACCGGTTGCAAGAGGACTCGTTGTGGTCTTTCTCGTTTTATAGACCTTCTCTTTGCCCCTTCTAGGTGGTGTTTCGGCAGTTGGAGGTTTCTTAGGGGTGTCCATCTTGACTGTGGTTATCGGGGTAGCACGGGTCAAAGGAATACCAAGAATTTGCTTGTCAATTCCGTGTTTGAATCGTTTGGGAAACGATTTCGCTCGGGAGGACGGAGAGACTTTCGGTGGGTTGGATTGAGGTTCTTGATGTTCGAGAGGATTGGGAATCTTGAGTTGCGGATCGTTTGGAAGCCATGTTCTCTCGATTTTCGTCGAGGAGATTGAGAGATTTTTGAAGAAAATTAGGTTTAGGCTCGAGGGTGAGATAAAGTGAAGACGAGCGATCGGGTTTTAAAAGAAATTTATCGACGCAAACTCAAGTTCACAAGTGTAGGCTCGAGTTTGTGTAACGGTACTAACACGGAATTCAAGAGTGTATGTGTGAACCCTTGAAGTTTCTTGCTAGGCTCGAGTCTAGCAACTTTCGGGTTCGAGTCTTTCGGGTTCTACGAGCTAAGTTGCTCTGTTTCCCGCGAACTCGAGTCTTTTAACTAATAGGCTCGAGTCGCGTCGAGAGGTCTCAAGGCGAGTTGCTCTCTGTCTCCCCCGAACTCGAGTCCTTCAACTAATAGGCTCGAGTCTGTCAGATTCTCTGAGATGGGTTGCTCTCTGGCTCCTGCGAACTCGAGTCCGTTAACTAATAGGCTCGAGTTTGGCGACCAGAGATAATTGCATTTCTGTCTGGTTCTCTCGAGCTCGAGTCTAACTTTGGTAGGCTCGAGTTTGTGGCAGCTAACTTGCAGTCGATGGTTTGGAATATCGATTTCAATACACATCCTGCACAAAACATATCTACATACTCCGATGCTTAAGTTAGTAAATAATAAACATCAAAAACGTAACTAACATTCAATTGGGTAGAGATTACTCACAACTCATTGGGATTTACCATTCCCAATTCTCTTCTTATGAACACAAATTGTTCTTTTGCTAATGGTTTGGTGAAGATATCGGCAAGTTGCAAGTGAGTTGGGATGAACATGACTTTGACATCTTTCTTTTGAACATGATCTCTTATGAAGTGATGTCTAACATCAATATGCTTGGTTCTAGTGTGTTGAACAGGATTCTTCGCCAAGCTTATTGTGCTTGTGTTGTCACAAAGAATTGGGATTTCTTTGAGATGAACTCCCAAATCACACAATTGTTGTTTGAGCCAAAGAACTTGAGCACGGCAACTTGAGGCAGCAACATACTCGGCTTCAGTGGATGACACGGCCATTGTGGTCACGCTTTTTCTTGAACCAAGATACTAATGAACCTCCAAAGAATTCACATTGGCCACGGTGCTTTTACGTCGGTCTTGTAGCTTGCATGATCGAGTCGAGTATAAGCTACCAAGTGTTCAAGTTGATCTTTGGGAAACCACAATCCAAGAGTCTTTGTATCAGCAAGATATCTAAAAATCCTTTTAACATGTTCAGCATGAGACTCCATGGGTGCAGATTGGAATCTAGCACACATTCCAACACTAAATTGAATATCTGGGTGGCTTGTTTGTAAGATAGAGTAATGATCCAATCATTCCTCTATATTTAGTGATGTTGAAGTCGATCCCTTTTCATCGGCATCCGAGTTGCGGTTGAGCTAATTGGAGTATCTGCTCCATTACGGTCAACTAGACCATACTTTTTCAATAGATCTTTCAAATACTTGGTGCAGGAAATGAAAATTTCATCATAACGTTGCTTGATTTGAAGTCCAAGGAAGTAATTGAGTTCTCCCATCATGGACATCTCAAACTCTCCCTGCATTGTCTTAGCAAATTCTTCACACATAGTATCATTAGTAGCACCAAAAATAATGTCATCAACATAAATTTGAACTATTAAGACATCACCAAGTTTATTTTTCTTTATAAAGAGAGTTGTATCTGCTTTACCTCTAACAAATCCTTAATCAAGAAGGAAAGTGCTTAACCTCTCATACCAAGCTCTAGGAGCTTGCTTAAGACCATATAAGGCTTTCTTGAGGTGATAAACATGATCGGATGATGTTCATTTTGAAATCACGGAGGTTGTTCAACATAAACTTCCTCTGTATAAAACCATTTAAAAGGCGGATTTCACATCCATTTGAAAAGTTTGAATCCTATAACACAGGCAAAGGCTAAAAGAACTCTTATAGCTTCCAATCTTGCTGCTGGAGCATAAGTTTCTTCATAATCAATTCCTTCTTCTTGATTATAGCCTTTTGCAACTAGCCTTGCTTTATTACGAATGATTATGGCGGATTCATCACATTTATTCTTGAATACCCATTTAGTACCAATGACCGGATGGTCTTTAGGTCTGGGTACCAAGTCCCAAACTTGGTTTCTTTCAAATTGATGTAACTCCTCTTGCATTGCTATAACCCAATCATTGTCTGAAAGGGCTTCATCAATTTTAGAGGGTTCAATTTTAGAAATGAAAGTTGAAAAAGTAACTTCATTCAAAGTGCTTTTTCTGGTTCTTACTCCTTGATTTGCATCACCTATCACTTGATCCAGAGGATGGCTCCTACTGTATCTCCATGATTTTGGTTGAGTTTGAACACTCTTTTCACAAGCATTTTCACAATGTTTTTCAATTCAGAATCATTTTGCAAATCTTTTTCACTATTTGTTGAAATAAGTTTGGTTTGTCATAGGAAAATCATCATCATCATCCAAGGACTTGTTAGATTTGGTTTCACGAGAAAACAACATGCATAGATTCTTCAACGGTGTGATTGCGGGTATTATAAACTCTATATACTATACTTCTACTTGAATAACCCAAGAATATACCTTCATCGACTTTGGGATCAAATTTTCCCAAGCTTTCCTTACCATTATTGTGGATGAAGCATTTACATCCAAAGATGTGCAAGTGAGCTAAGTTGGGTTTTCTTCCTTTGTAGAGCTTATAGGGAGTTTTGTTCAATTTCTTCCAGAGATATGCCTGTTTGATATGTAACAAGTAGTGCTCATAGCATCAGCCCAAAACACTTGAGATGTTTGGTTCTTATTTAGCATTGACCTTGCCATTTCAGTAAACACTCTATTCTTTCTTTCAACAACTCCATTTTGCTGTGGGGTTCTTGGAGCTGAGAAATTATGATTAATTCCCATACTATCACAGAATTCTCCAAAGGCATGATTCTCAAATTCTCCACCATGATCTGTACGAATACCTACAATAGAGAATCCTTTCTCGTTTTGGACCTTCTTGGCAAACACAATAAATTGATCAAATGTCTTGTCTTTTGATGATAAAAGAATGACCCATGTAAACCTTGTGAAATCATCTACTATAACCAATGCATAAAGATTGCCACCAAGGCTTTTTACTCTAGTTGGTCCAACTAAATCCATATGGAGTAATTGGAAAGGTCTATTAGTTGATATTTCTGTTTTTGATTTGAAAGAAGATTTGGTTTGTTTACCTTTTTGGCATGCATCACAGATCATATCATTCTTAAAAGAAAGTTTTGGTAAACCAATAACCAATTCCTTTTCTGTAGTTTATCAAGTTGAATCATATTGACATGTCCTAAACGTTTATGCCATAACCAACTTTCATCTAAGTTACCAACAAAACATTTTTCGAATCGAATTGTTTTTAGACAGATTAAGAGTGTAGCAATTACCTTCTCTTGGAGCTACGAATAATGCTTTAGGCCGGACTCATTTCCACCAAATGTTACCTTGCCACCTTCCTTATGTTTGATTGAAGCAAACTTGGATTGTCTCCAGTCATGTGTCTTGAGCATCCACTGTCAATGTACCACTTATTGGGATTTGATGCTCTAAGACAAATCTGCATAAAAGAGATCATCTTTTAGGTACCCAATATTCTTTGGGTCCTTTTGGGTTAGTTTGTGTCTTAGGAGTCATATAAGATCCCTTAGGCACCCATTGGTAGTTTCCTACAGGTTTAATTGTTCTATCATTTCTATGAAAACATGAAGAAGTGGTATGACCTTTTCTATTACAATAGTTGCAATGTGCAAAAGGATTTGAAGTATGGACAGATTTTTGAAAATAATTCATGTAAGATCTTTGTCCATGTTTCTTTTTGACTTTCTTTTGTCATAATCGGGCTTGTAACCAATGCACGATTTGTCATTTGTGAATCTTTCTTTGTTTCAAAATTATTTCAAGCATTTCACTTCCTCTAGTGAATTTTTCAAGAGTCTTCGTAAGATATTCATTTTCTTTTTCGAGAATAAGGCATTCATCACATATGATATTTTCGGGAACCGAAAGATTTTCTACTTCTTTGTTCAAGTGTTGTATTCTACCTTTTTAAAACAAAATATTTTTCAGCAAGTTCATCAAATTCATTTTGAACAAGTTTATATTCGATAGACAATTCATTATAAGTTGGTTTTGTATTATGATTAAAACAAATAGAATTTTCCTTTTCCAAACAGAAACAGATGTAGGAATCGTTTGAACCTGTTCTTCTAATAGTTTGATTTTTCTTTTTGAAAATAAGAGCTCTTTTGCAGTTTTCTTAAATTCAGTGTAAAGAGAATCATATGTAGATGATAATTCATCATAAGGTAAATCAGAATTACTTACCTCTTCGTTATCTGATTCCTCTTGAGCCACAAGACAGAGATTGGCACTTTGTTCCTCTTCTGCCTCATCTTCATCGGATGAGCTGTTGCCCCATATAAGTGACACATAAGCTCTTTTCTTGAACTTATTGAATTTCTTTTCTTTGTTTTTCAGTGAGGACATTCGATTTGATGTGGCCTGGTTTCTCACACTCATAGCATATAATTGGTTTCTTAGTTTGAGTCTTGGAATTTCCTTTGTGAAACTTTTGTGAGATTGGTCCTTTTTGTAGAATTTCTTGAACCTTCGGACCATCATTCCTAGCTCACCATCTTCATCTTCATCTTCTTCATCGTCATCGACTTTACCTCTTTGATGGTTTTAAGAGCTATTCCTTTGTTTTTGACATTGATGTCATTTAGCCCTTTCTTGAATTTGATCTTCCCTTCATACTCGGAGAGGTGCCAAATAATCTTGCTACCGAGGCCATTGATTCGCCTCGAGATTCTTCAATTGCAGGTGACCTTGGCTTCCAATTCCTTGGTGAGAATATTTAGTATTTTCCTCACTTGGGCAGGTTGTTCATATTCTTTTCTCAATGCAATGAGTTGATTGATCATATGAGTGAACTGAGTTGAAATTCACCAATAGACTCTCAGGGCTTCATCCGTAATAAATCATATTCGATCATGAGAGTATTGATACGATTTTCTTTGATTGCAGTAGTTCCTTCATGAGCTATCTCAAGAGCATCCCACATTTGCTTAGCAGATGGCAAAGTGCAGATTCTGAAATACTCCTTTTGGCCAAGAGCACTCTGCGGCATGTCGATTGCTTTCATGTTGAGAGTGACTAATTTTTATCATTGTCATCATACTCTTCTTCTTCCTTGGGAGTTCGACACCATCTTCTCTCGAAGAAGGAACATAGTTTCCTTTCTCAAAGACCTTCCATAAACCAAACTCGAGACCATTACGTAGACCACGAACTTAGCCTTCCGGAATGAGTAGTGTTCTCCATTGAAACACAGGTGGTCCTGTTGATTGAGGCTCCATCGGGTGGAATTCCTTCCATTGGATCTTTTGTCTAGGATGTTAATCCTTTAAATAGACAACCTGGCTCTGATACCAAATGAAAATGAAAGGAAATCACCAAGAGGGGGGTGAATTGGGGATTTTAAAACTTTTAAAATAACTTTGCACCCAAGCTGAAGCTAAACGTAAAGAGATAGAGAAGAAGAGCTTGACACGAAAGTTTATCCTGGTTCGGTCCTAACTCTTGACCTACGTCTAGTCCCCAGACTCTCTGGGTTTTTCTACTATCACTCAATTCAGATACAGACTCTGTACTCAAGGATTATCCTCTCTCTAGGATACACTCCCCCTTACAAGTTGTAATCTGAAATCCCAATCTCCAAGTCCCTTGACTTGAGATTATTACAATGGATGAATAATTTGTATAACAACTCTCTCACAAAGTAGATATTGATAAACACTGAGGCTCTTTGTATCTCAAATACAATACAGAAAGAAAACTGAATGTATAAGTAACTCTTGAGCTTGCTTTTCGTTTTACGCTTGATTTTTCGCGTGTGTGTCTTTTGAAGTTTGTAATCTGCTCTTTATATAGTGGTGACTTGCTATGTGACCGTTACTTCTCAATTCTGCATGTTCTTCATTTGAAATTTAGTTTGATGAGGATTATAGCCGTTGGGTTCGAATTTGGTGATTGAATTCCAAACGCGTGAAATCCTTCGTCATTCGATTTGTCGCGTGAATTCAATGTCTTGGTTGATCCAACTAATACCTGAAACATTCTGAATTTAGAGTGGTTAAATTCACATATGAATTCTCTAAATGAATGTAATCAATTCGCATAGAAATGGTAAATTTGTAGTTCAAACTAATCAGGATGAAACCAGTAACGATCATATTTGCTGTCGTCTTAAACTCGAGTTCGCCAAGTCAGGCTCGAGTTCGTAAGGCACTTTGAGTATCTGGTTTATCTTCTGTGAGGAGCAAACTCTGGAGTTTGCTGTAAACACTGGAGTTTGTAATTTGTATCATCATGTAAACTCGAGTTCACAAAGGTAGGCTCGAGTTCGAATCATCGATGAGCTTTTTGTCGTGCGCTATAACGGTGCTCGAGTTTACCTGTTTTGTAAACTCTTCTTTGATTGTCAAACCATAGAGTAAACTCTACACAAAGTATTAGGCTCGAGTCCATATATTTAGGCTCGAGTTTTCATCAACTTATAGCCATAGGAATAAGCAAACTCTACACAAAAATATAAACTCGAAGTTTGAAGAGATGGTTTTCAATTGGAAAATATTTCCCGCGAGAGGAAAACTCGAGCTTGTCTATACTGAGCTCGAGTTTACTCATTTGTAAACTCTTTAACTTTATATCATGGAGAGTTTAGGCTGGAGTTTATTTATTCAGCTCGAGTTCGTCATCTTGTGAAATAGCCCGATATGCTCTCTGTTTGCAAAGAAACTCGAGCTTGCCTAGTTAGGCTCGAGTTTTGCGATGACAGTAATGTTTTTGACTCTTTTGTCTTATTAAAACATTCATACTTGTTTACAATTGTTATTAATCATCAAAACACATAGAGAACTAACAGTTCAAGTAACATAGTCAAATTCATGCGAGAATGAATGCTCGATACCATAAATGTAATATCCCATTTTAAAGCGGATTTTTTTTTTTCAATCAGAGTAGAGCATTGGAGCGAGTGAGTAACTGATTCATAATAAAACATTAACCATAGTGTAATATGATATGGATACAGTCATCCTATTGTTCTCAGAAGTAAATACGGTAAACGATAAGAAGTCTCCGGCCGAAAGCCGGCTCGTGCTGCTTGCCCCTATCTCCAATCCTTGATCCTTCCGAACCTGAAGCTATAGGCTGAGATCCAATTTACTATAATGGATCTCGTGTAGCAGTTAACCTTATGCTCAAATAAAACAGTATACGGATGACGAGATATTCATGACATAACGTGAGATGCATGAACAATAATGACGGAACATAAACATAGAGCAATAGGTATAATCGGTGACCCTAAACAGTCTCTATCCGTGAATGTATAATCGGTAACCCTAAACAGAGTCTCTATCCGTGAATGTATAATCGGTAACCCTGAACAGAGTCTCTATCCGTGAATGTATCTCGGTAACCCTGAACAGAGTCTCTATCTGTGAATGTATCTCGGTAACCCTGAACAGAATCTCTATCCGGGGATGTATCTATCACATATATGTATATGAGCAGCACAGAGTTAGTGTTACAGTACGCGTCCGTACCTTCGTTGACGAGCGTAGGTACTTCGGCGGAAAATCGTACTTTTGACGGGAAAGCAGCGAAACGCCCTGACAGCGTGCACGTCGGACAACGTAACGGCAGAAGAAATCAAGATTACCGATATCTCGAGCTTCGTTGCAAAATTCCCCGGACTTCTCCTTCTCTCTTCCTTCTCTCTTATTTTCGGCCAAGGCTCTTGGAAGTTGGATGTGAGAATTTCAAAAGGGGTGATCTCCTATTTATAGGAAAAAGCTGACCTTATTCATTACTTTTTCATACGGGATATCGCCGATCGGATCGCACTTTCGCAAGATGTCACGATCCTCACTGGAGCCACTTGCAGCCGTCCTTTATCCCCTTATGTGGCATGATGAGTCACCATTTTGGTCAATCAAAGGTGCCACCTTGCACCTTCTAGAATCCTTCGCCCGCAAAAGTGCCTGATCGGTGTCCGAATCGCGTAATCGCGCAAAATCTCAGAAATTCGGAATCACAACTTTGAAGACCTTTTCTTTCTCATTAGAAATGTCTAAGTTAACCTAAATTTTGATTCCATACAGGGTTTCAACGGTCGATCCCAAGTTTTACGGAAAAACGTACAGTTACGGAATCAACTTCCTGGAATCGTCAACTTGGACAAAAATTCACCGATTCCAAATATGTCCGAGACAATTATAATCTCATCCCCAAATGTTGAGTTATAATTTATTTCCTTCAAATTCTAAATGCGTGACTATACGCCTTTCTTCACAGATTACCCTATTTCGTCTTATTACCAAAGTCTTCTACCGATCACTCCGAGAACAGCTCAAATCGAGATAAAAATCCACTCATTCATATTATATTCGACTTTAGAAATCTTGTTCATGGTTTTCTAGATAGGATCCAATTCCTATCGGTGTTTATTTACCTTTTTACTTTTTACTTTATTTAATTTTTAATTAAGAGTTTATTATTTACACTCCACATTTATTAATTCTATATTTTTTTCTTTTTCTCAAGGATGTCGGCACACACACACAATTTATATATATATTTTTATTTTATTTTTTAATTAATTATTATATAATTTAATAATTATTTTTACATAATTTTTTATAACATTTTCCTATTGGCCTATACTTGTATTTAGGCTTAAAATTACTTAATCTCACCAATTTTTCTCCATATTTTCCAATTAATTAGAAAATATATTTATGCTAATTTTAGCCATTTACCACTAATTTTAGGGTTTTACATAATTATCTTTGAATTTTCCTTTGTTCATGCTTAAGTAATTAGCCAATAATTACTTAATTAATTCCTTAATATTTGTTGCTAATTTTCTTAATTAGAATAGCTCATTACCTCACAACTTTTGTATTGACATTAGTATTTTATGTCTCATGCATAATATTAACATTTACTGGGGCATTTTGGTCATTTCAATACTTTTTGATTTACCCTTTCTAATTTTTCCAAGTTCATAATTTATTAAATTACCAAAATTAGAGGCAATATACTCTCCCAATTTTAATAATTATTTTACTTGCCTTTTAGGATTTTTCATAATTTTCCTAAGTTATTTATGTCCTACAAGGGCATTTTCGTCATTTGGCACTTTGGCACTTAAACTTTCTAATTTCCAAGACATCTTCCTTTAGAAAATTAGCTAATTATAACTTAATATTTGATACCTCATGTTCTGGTGTAGAACACAAATTGTCTAGCCCTGAGGGGCTAGGATGTTGGTGTTGATTGGGACTTGACCTAGGAGCGATTCCTAGGGCCTACGTACCCTGAAGAGGGATCAAAGTCCACGTAGTTCGAGGATTGATGGAGGCATTTAGCCAAAGGGAGTGGGGTGTGTGCTCTGTGTGCAGTATATGCAATTGAGAGAGAGCGTAGAGATAGAAGATGTGTACCTGTTAGGTTAACCATCTATATATAGAGGTTACCTTAGGGTTAGGGGTCCTGCGAAAGAGGTAATAACCTCCGGTCCTAAGAGTGTTGCGGTAAGAACCGACGACCTAAGGGTCCGAGGTGGTAACCTCTGGCCTTAGGAATGCCGTGGTGAAGACCAACGTCCTCAAGGTCCGAGGTGGTAACCTCAGGCCCTAGGAATGCCGTGGTGAGGACCGACGACATAAGGGTTCGAGGTGGTAGTCATGGGGCCAAGAGTGATCTCGGATGAATCACGGTGCGGGTTAGTGTCCCGCCCTACGAGGATCGGGTTAGCGGTGGCCGCCGCCGCGTGACTCTTGGGAACACCCTCTAGTTCGCCATGATTGTCTCGTGACACTGGCTCCCACGAACCGGGATGGATTTCGTCCATCCATCTTAATTTGCTTTCGTAGCAATTTTCCGGCTAATTGTCTAGTTTATATTCCTGCATTTAATAACATGTAAGCAAATCATAATAAATGGAAAATACTTACTTGTTTGTGCAAATTCTTCAATGTGCTCATTTCGGATATTTGTCCAAGCTTGCATTAAACTTTCTAGTAACACGCTTTTCCGCTTAATAAATCGTTGTCCACTCGTTGCCCCCCAGCCTGGTAGTTCATGTTTCTGAGGCGACGGGATGTGTTACTTTCCAAATTCGGACGAGGTGCTCGCGACTTGTTGGGATTCCGTGGCCCGCTTAGGGGTTGGCTCAGGGTGGCGGGGCGCTGTGGACGAGGCAGCCCCTTCAAGATAGAAGTTCTTTTCTTTTATTCTTCCTTTTCCTTTTGTTTCGGCGTAGGATGCCGGTTTTGTGTGTACTTTTGAACAATTATCCTTATGAATGAAAATTCAAGTAATTGGTCCATTGTGTACTTTTAACTTTATGCATAAGCTGCACATAGTCAAGTTCTAGACCTAGCCGGTGGTCTTTAAATAATTAGAGTCCGCTTAGTACTCTTCTCGGTGTCGAAACCAGGTGCATGAGTAGGGGTGTCTAAATATACCACGCTACGAGGTTCGGAGTCGTTATCCGGGATTTTAACCAGGGTAAGGGCAAATTGTCACATGCTCATCCGTGGTCGTCGTCGGGACACACTTTGACCAAGTGGACCTGATCAGGGTCCAGTATGACTATTCGCCTTCTTACTTAGGTGTCAATTTCGATGCATCAAAATATATACCGGGTGCATGGGCCTCGGTGTCGGTCTGCTTATTTAGCTAAATCATTTGAGTACTCATAGAATTGAACATTCGGTTAATAAACCTTTATTAATTCAAGAGATGATTAGCTTTATAAAGCTGACAATTTGAAAGGGAAATTTACCGGGTGCATGGGCCTCGGTGTCGGTTCTGGGCTTATAGACCTCGGTGTCGATACAAGGGCGATGACAGCGGCCTCGTGTAATTTAAATACACAGGCTCGTTGGCCCCAAAGTGTTAGCTTTGTGCCCAGGATCGAAGTGTGACTTGGGTTGAAGTAACTGAGTCTTTGTCCATTTCTTTTAGCATATCGTCAAGTATTCTTGAACTTGAACTTGGACACGTTGTGTTCGTCGTGGATGACATGCCATGTCTAGTTGGCGACGTCGGCCCTTCGTAGGACTAAGTCTCCCGATCGAATACCCCGGGCCCGTCCTTTCGTTGTGTTTGGCCGTAATGAGTTGTTTGGCCGCCATGTCTAGGCCGTGTGCCGTGGTTCATCTTTTGTTTCCATCAAGACTTTACGCTGAGCCCGGTTTTAAGCGGGATCGGTGTAACCGGTCGGCGTTCTTCTATTTTTTGGAGGTGGATTCCATCCAGTTTGATACGGCACCCTGACCTCCATGAATAAGATCTCGTACCTCGCAATTTATGCAAACTTTAGCATTGATGATGACGGTTTTCATATCGAAGCAATCCAAGTTGATGTACGTATTAAGTGTAAACGAGGTCTGTTCTGGGTGTCGTGACCCGGAATTCGTTTCTCCATATCCATTATGGGTGTCGTAACCACCGGATTTGTTTATCCATTATGGGTGTCGTAACCCTGAACTCGTTTTACGATCCGAGGTACACTTAAGGAGCGCGGATTTAACTGCATGAAATAGACTTGGCGGCATTGCCGTCTTAACACGGAGCCCGAGTACCAGGGTGCGCCTTCATCCCTTTTGTAGGGACAAAACTCCACAGCTCATCCGGGTCCAATTGAGGAGCGCGGATTTACCGTATAAAGTAGACTTGACATAATTTACGAAGACGGGTTTCATTACCCTAAATTCATACCTGTTTAGCTCAGATTCCTGCATGTTTAGCTTCGACATGATCTTCAAAGACTGGTTTCTTTACCATGACTTCATACATTTTTAACTTGAACATGATTTCTGGAAACGGGTTGATGCACCTCAGGTTCCTACATGTTTAATTTGAACATGATTTTCGGAAACGAGTTTATTTACTCAGAATTCCTACATGTTTTATTTGGCGGTCGTAGCCATCACATATGGATCCCGGACTTTAACCAGATTCAGTTTAATCGGGTCCGCCTTTTCTCCTTTTGGAGGTGGGCTCCTCCTTATAATATTTGCATCATATTCTAAGTCCTTTGGTCTTGCATAAAATGAATTTGCGCTCCAAAGTCTTAAAAGGGGGGTAGGCACGTGGTTTCATTATATCCAACCGTGTGCTTTTCCATTAAACTTTTAGGCAAGTGCAAATATCAATTCCATGCCATCTCGGAATAAAAACTTGTAATTGAAACTTGGTCAACGCTATGGCAAATCTCATGCAAGCAAGGTCGATAGATCCCGTTGCAAGCATTCTTAGAAAATTACTTCGACTTTAACATTGTGGATTATCTCGGCCCAAAGAAGGAAACGTCATCCCAGCCTTCCACGAATCGGTCGCGACTTTAGGTAACGGGTCCCTTTTATGATCTTGGATGTCGACTTTAGGGAGTGATGCATGACGATTCTAGCAAAAGAAAAACATCATCGTGGCGGTCCTGTGGTTGGCGGTGCCCTTGGTGCTAGCAAGCTTAGAGAGAATGTTCGCTCTTATATTTTCCCCTCTTGGCATATGCGTTACCGTTACCTTGTCAAACTCCGCCCGGATTTCCTTGATTCGCCGAGGTATTTGGCCATGAGAGGACCTTTAGCTTGATATTCTCCGTCTACCCGGGCGGCGACGAGTTGCGAGCCGGTAAAGACCGAGACTCTTTGGGCTCCGAGATCCTTGGCTGTTGGAGTCCGGCTAAGAGCGCCGTACTCGGCCCGATTGTTTGATGTGGGAAATTCAGCCGCAAAGAATATTCAATCGTGACTCCTTCGGGCTTTCTATGATTATCCCGGCGCCACTTCCCTTGGAGTTCGATGAACCGTCGACGAACACCTTCCGTAGATCGATGTTGTCGAGATCACTCTTGGTTGGGGTTAGCTCCCGGAGGAAGTCAGCTAAAGCTTGTGACTTAATGGTATGTCGTGCTTCGTATGCGATGTCGAACTCGACAATTCGATCGCCCAACTAATCATCCTACCGCGGAGTCCAGCTTATGGAGTACTGCTAGGATTGGTTGACCCAGTCCGAACCGTTATCTTGTGAGCACGAAAATAAGGGTGTAGTCTTCGCGCCGTCATTATTATGGCGAAGGCCAATTTTTCCAGCTTACGGTATCTTAATTCCGAGCTTTGTAATGCTTTGCCGACGAAATATATGGGTTCTTGACCATTCTTTTCTTCTTGGACTAGTACCGAACTCACCGCCTCCTCCCCAACCGATAAGTAGAGAAAGAGGGTTTCACTGGGTTGTGGCTTCAAAATAGGACCGGTGGAGTTGCCAAACATTGCTTGATTTTCTCGAATGTGGCGTCACACTCCGGGGTCCAGTGAATTTGACGCGCCCTTAGTTTATTGAATGTTTGCTCTAGGTCTCGGATATGGTTATTGGGATTGTACGATTTAACGATCATGTCGTCAACGTAGACCTCAATGTTGTGGCCGATCGATCCTCAAAACCTTATTCATCATTCTCTCGTACGTCGCCCTGCGTTTTCAGACCGAACGGCATGACGTTATAGCAGTAATTTCCCTTCTCTGTGATGAAGGAGGTGGCTTCTTGGTCATCGGGGTGCATGGCGATCTGGTTGTACCCGGAATAGGCGTCCATAAATGATAGCAATTGATAGCCGGACGAATTATCTACAAGTTGGTCGATGTTTGGCATAGGATAGGCGTCTTTTGGGCACGCTTTGTTCAGGTCTGTGTAATCTGTGCATACTCTCAACTTGCCACTTGGTTTCAAAACCATTACCACGTTGGAAAGCCATGTGGTATATTGTACTTCCCTGACGAAGCCGGCCTCCAATAGCTCGTCCACATGCTGGTTCAAGGCCACATGCCTATCCGGGGCCCTTTTTCTTTTCTTCTGGGCTACCGGGGTTGACCCCGGCCGAATGGCCAATCTGTGACAATAGAAATTGGGATCAATCCCGGGTACCTCAGCCGCGCTCCGTGCAAAAACGTCTCGATTCAGAGCCACGAATTCTTCCATCCTCAATAGCAAATCGGAGGTCAATGCCCGGCCTATTTTTGTACTATGGTCCGGGTTGTTCCCGAGTATGAGATTTTCTACTTCTCCTTCTGGTTCTGGCCGAGGCTTCCCTTTTCTTCTCGTAAGTCCAACTCGACCATATAAACAGGGTCGTGGGTCTTTTCGTGCCCTTGGTTCGTCAGTTCGGACTTGTGGTTCCCGGGTCGGGATTGAGGCGTTGTTGCCTTTGTGTTAATCGTCTCGACATAACATTGTCGGGATTCTTTCTGGTCGCCATTGATGGTAACGACTCGGTTGGCGTTGCCTATCATTTTTATCTTCTGATGCTTGGTAGATATCAACATGTCCCATTTATGAATCGTTGGTCTTCCCAGTATGATGTTGTAAGGGGATGGGAAGTCGGCTACAATAAATCTAACTCGCTCGATTTAAATCCTTCATTCGTTCCAAGGGTGAGCCGGAGGTCGGTGGTTCGCATGGCTTCGTGTCTTCCCGATCGAGGTTCATCCTTTTGAAGGCGTCCCAAATGATGATATCTGCCGAGCTCCCGAGTCTATAAATATCCTTTTGACTCGGCGGTTGACCGGGGTTCCGGTGATTACCGAGACAATCCCGATGACCTGGCAAGACGTCGGTCATATCTTCTTTGCACTAGAGGCTTGTTGTCCTGGACCTCGCCTCGGTGGTCTTGCCGGCGGACCTCGGACCGGCTTCGTCCCTTGGCGGGGTGTTCTGTCCCGCATCTTTCCTAGCATTTGCTTGTCGCATTTGCTCAACCTCGAGGTATTTCTTCGACCGAGTCATGAAATCATTGATACCTTTGGCCGGCGCCTTGAAGAACGATTCAGCTAGGCGGGTGGTACTCCCCTATCCATCGGCCAAAAGATGTACATGAACCTCCTCTTTTAAACCTTGTACCGTAAGGCTGCATGGTTAAAGGGATCCAAATAATTTTGGAGTAATTCGTCGGGCATTGCGCCGGATTTTGGATAGGGTATATTGAGACTTCGGTACTGCCGCTTACTAGTCGCGAATTGGAGCTCGAAAGCCTCGGCAGTCATCAAACTTGTGGACCGACCCCACCGCAGAGTGTTGAACTCGGTAAGGTTTAGCTTCTCCGGAAACGAGCGTTGAGGATCTCGTCGGAGAAAGGACATTGTCGACATTCCCGACATACATTTTTCTCGCCGAAACCTAGGAGGAGGCCGTGGTGGTCTATCGGTCCGGAAATTGGTAGGAGGAGGCCGGGGTGGCTGTCGCTCCCGGCGGACTTCTCCTTTCTTGACTCCCGGTGGAAGAGGGCGTCCTCTGGTTCGGCCGCTCTCGTTCTCCGCATACTTTTCTGACGTCGAGAACTGTCAACCTCTTGGTCTTCTTGCCAAGTCTTATCATTCTGATGGTTGATGGTGTTCCTGGAATCTCTTCCTTTGGGCCGTTTCTCCAATCGCTGGAAGTGGAGAGTATAGCGCTTGTCCATATTCTCGATATGCCTCATCATTGCGAGCATCGAATTCTTTGAATTGATATAGCTTCTAAAACACTTTGAATTGTCATGGGTTTGCTCAATCGGCAAGAAGTACTATGCAATTGACTTGCTCCGTGCGACCCCATGATTTGTAGGGGTTTCATTTTAGTCCCTCATTGAAAAACCTTTTAGGAGTTCTACTTAGGTCCCTGTGAGAAACCTTTTGGAGATTTCATTTAGGTCCTTTTATGAAACTTTTTAAGAGTTTCACTTAGGTCCCTGTATGAAACCTTTTGGAATTTTCACTTAGGTCCTTTTATGAAACCTTTTGGAGATTTCGTTTAGGTCCCTGCGTTTTTAGGTCGGCTTCTTCATTGCTTCTTCCTGCCGCCGCGAAAATTAACACGGATCCTTGATTTAAACTAGATTCAACTTAATTGAGTCCGCCTTTGAAACATACACGGATCCCGAATATTAACCGTTCGGTTTAATCGGGTTCGTGGTTTGAAAGCCCGATGGCTCTAAGAATAACCTTGCGGTACACAAGCATGTATGCCCCTTGAGGAAGCACCTCCTCCAACTCCACCACACAGTTTAATTGAACTTTAAGCTCATAAAGGCCGAAAGCTTTAACGAATTGGAACTTACATTCGCAATTTGACTTCAAGAATGGAGCCGAAGGTATATATGGCAACTTCCCTTCTATTTAATTGGAACTTTACATTCAACTTAATTGCAATATGGTTTTGTTATATTCTCTTCAATATGAAGCAGAAAAGAAGAGAAATATAACACCACCGTGCATTAGAGCCTTGGAAAATAATAGAAACAAGCTTGATGTTGTGACCTGTGTAACTTCATTGAAATCCATGAATCGCCAATTTCAATCATGGGGTGGAAGCATGTATTCATTGCCAAAATCCACATTGTTTAAACTCATTTCAGAGTTCCATCCTCTCGATTTGAGCCGCACTTTCTTCAATAAGAGAACAGCCATAGCAGGAAGAATTTTCGCTGCATTTAGTAGTGCCCATTTTAGAAATCCATTCACGATTCCCAAAGACTTAAACAATTGCAAATATACATAGACCGTGCAACTCAACTGAGCATTCCACGTTGTGAACGATTTCGAGGTGACGCCACCTTCTTTCTTCAATTTCTCGGGTGTTCCACTATTAACATTGCAAATTCGAAGAATTGGCATCCGAATTGCTGTCCATGGTCCTGCTTTAGAAGCATCTCGGGCATCTTGGACCTGTGGCATTAGACCTCGGCCTCGGGTTCTTGGATCTTCCAATCATAATGGAACTCGGTTTCTCTCATTCCATCCTCAATCTCGGAGATGAAGAATTTGAGTGGTGGGGAGTCTCGGCACGTACCAAGAAACTCGAATAGACCAAGAAACTCGAATTTGAGTGGTGTGACTATCGCGTGACTCTTGGGGAGTACCCTCTGATTCTACCATGATTGCGTGTGACACCTGGCTTTCGTGGATTGGATTTCGTCCATCCAGCTTAATTTGCTTTTGTAGCAATTTATCCGGGCTAATCGTCTGGTTTATATTCCCATTTCGTTATCCACTCGGTTGCCCCCACCTTTTAGGAGTTTCACTTAGGTCCCTGTAGGAAACCTTTTAAGAGTTTCACTTAGGTCCCTATACGAAACCTTTTGAGATTTTCACTTAGGTCCCTATGCAAAACCTTTTGAGATTTTCACTTAGGTCCTTTGTGAGAAACTTTTTAGGGTTTTCACTTAGGTCCTTTTATGAAACCTTTTGGAGATTTCGTTTAGGTCCCTGCGTTTTTTATGTCTGGCTTCTTCTTCGGCTGCTTCTTGATGCCGCCGTTTAACCCAGAAGGAATCTCCGGTTCGACCTCTGGTTCCTTTTCCATCTTCGATCTCGGCTTTGAAGGATTTACGGCATGGAGGACATCCACGGCGCTGATGAAGAGTTCGTACAGATCTGGTTATGAGAGGGAGGCAACGCTAATTCGAAACCCAATGGTGGCGAGGCTTAGATGGCGACTGAGAGTGGCGATGAAATTAAACCAGTGGATCGGAGGAGGTTCGTCAGAGGGGAGAGATTTGAGGGTTTTACAGCATGAAATTGAGATTGTCTCGGAGGAGGGATAGAGATCCCCAATTCGTTCGTGTCGATTCAGGAACTTGCTTCTCCGCACCCAACCGTATAGTGTAATTTCCCTTTTCGATTTCTGTGCAACTGCTTTAGGTATTGATTTTCCACCGCCCCAGATTTTCTTGCGTCTTTGTCTTGGGAGATTTTGCTTTTTGTATAGACCATTTTTGGTCATGGGAATCGAAGTTTATCGTTCCCCACAGACGGCGCCACTGTTCTGGTGTAGAACACAGATTGTCTAGCCCTGAGGGGCTAGGATGTTGGTGTTGATTGGGACTTGACCTAGAGCGATTCCTAGGGCCTACGTACTCCGAAGAGGGATCAAAGTCCACGTAGTTCGAGGATTGATGGAGGCAGGGGTCCTGATTTGGTGCAGAGATTCCCCTTGATTATCTCCTTGATTGTAGGTTGGTTATGATCTTATCTAATCTGTTGGCGATCATGATAGATCCCCCTGTTATTGGGCCGCTAATGGGCCTTATATAAATCCGTAACACCTCATATTCACCTATTTTCTATAGGTATAATTTTACCAATTTATGATACTGATTTTTGGGTATTACGTAGACTTTACAACCGGCTCGCCCCCAACATGAAAAGGCCTTTGAGCCGCCAAAAGGTTCGAATGATGATCCCGAAAAGAAGGTCTCAAATTCTTTTAGATGAGTACAAACCAGAAGTGTTAGGATTTCCATAGTTTTCAAGTTTTACATAATCGTAGATTATCTACTCCCTTATCACTAAAATTACTAATGACAAGAAAAATTTAACCCGAATGCCCGCTTCTTTGTATTACATCAAGAGATAAAGCATACGGTAAACCGTGCCATATTCACATGAACTATCCGCAAAATGTAATCCATTCAAATGAGTTCTAGTTCTAGAATTAGGAACACTTCAAGAGATTGACATATTTGACCTCTTCACCCGATGAAAAAGACTTTAAATTATGAAACTTCACAAACAAATAGTGTTGTAAGTCAGTAAGCCAATTAAGAATCGATGCAAGATTCAAAATGAATAATCAATTCTTAGTAGAATAGAAAACATGAGCTTAATACATTTAACATCATCCATTGGCACTGGCATAAACATCATCACTCACAAACATAAAAGAGATCATAAATTCATAATTAACTATTCCAAAGATGGTATAAACTTGAGAATCTTTAAAATCGAATCTTTACTTCATTTTCAGAGTGAGTAACAAAATAGGATGCAGAGAGTCCAATTTCAGAAAATTTAGAATCTTATCTATTACCTTTAGTTTTCCTCATACTTCGCCAGATAACTTAGTTTTGCATCCTCGAAAACCTCTCATCGCCTAATTGCTTGAGCAGTTTCTGCACTTCGGTGGGCTGCAGATCTGAACTTCTTAACTTCTTCATGTGAACCACATCCTTACCCATCTTCACCCCAACAACAATATGAGTTCCATATTTTTCAATGAACCCGAGGAGTCATGTTTTATGTGGTTCACTGTTAAAAATCCGAGAAAAACCATTCATATTTTCTTATGAAATAAACGAAGACAATTTAAACAGATCCAAATACAAGTAAGAAGCTTCAACTCGTCAATTAATATCTTGAATTGAAAAACCACGGTTGTTTATCCCATATATGATACATTTATTTAATTAAGAACAAAGTGCAAGCATATAAATTATGACATTACCTATGATTTAGTATCTTTAAGGATAAATGCCAGTCTTTATATGTTGTTTTAACATATGTACAAAACAAACCCTCCATTCTAAAATGCTTCATGATTAAATGCAAAGGATATTGTCTCGTAATTCACACATGATTCATGTACACTGCTAAAATTACCATCATAGCATTAAAATAACATTACAATTTCAGCTAGTAAATTGAAACATTCAAATTCATTTACCCTCCACGTGATACATAAACCTTACAGTTACAGTTATAGCTACAACTATAATTAGTTTGCCGACTTAAAAATTCATCTTTCAGCTTCTAAGTTCTAAATGATTTATATAGAACTTACACATGCAAAAGTCTCCCATTATAAGGTCAGCAACCTCTAAGGGAAAAATTGAGAGTGAGTATTCTTCAGTTCATCTCACTCATCTGCATAAATAGTACTTTCACTAAGAGAGCAACAGAGACCTTAATGCCCCATGTTTTCTTAGTGTGATCTCATTCTTTATTATTTCTCATCATTGTCATCATCAGTATTAGAACTGCTGATGATAGGAGAAATGGAACAATAACAAAAAAAAAAAAAAAATCAAAGACATAAGTTTGCAACTTGCTCAACAGGAACTTTAATATAAATAATATTCAAATGTTGATTGAGGCCTTTCATACGTTGTTGAGATGTTATTGTAACAAAAACCCATAATTTAGGACGCACCACTGACACCAGCAAGCTAAAGATATAACCAAAAAAAAAAAAAAACACCAATGAGTAACGTGAATTTGGTTCTGGCAGCTCCTTATTTAGTAAATTTAATAATTTCAATAACTCTACTCAAAAGTAAGGCCCTCCAAAAATATATTTTTATAAATATCAAAGAATTTTTTATGATTTCTTATACCTCAGTACTGTTAATGTTTCAAATGCAACTTCCGGACAGAAGCATGGGTATCAGATGACACAATACAAGAATATCATAATGTTTTATATTTTAACATTCAGATATGGTGTGCACATGTGTATGTACATACTCAATGTGTAACATCCCATTTTCAAAAGCGGAATAATTTTTTTTTATCTAAAATCATCGAGTAGAGCATCGGAGTGAGAGTAACTAATACATATATTCAAAATGCCAACTGTGTAGGTCGGCTAATTGCCGCAACGGTACATTAATCCTTATGTCTATCATAAACGTAAATACATAACAAAAAGAAGTCTTCACTGGGTCTCTATGCGTGTTGCTTGCCTTTATCCTCGATCCTCCCGACCACGAAGCTATGTTAAGAGCCGAGGTCCAACGCGCACGGACCTCGAGTAACAGTTAATCTCATGTTTACATACACAACATATGTATTACGTATATTCATATCATTAACGGTATATGAGCACACAACAAATGTATCACACAAACAAGTGTATCCCAACAAAGACGTAAGCCCCCGGCGATGTGTCACACCCATCAATCGTGTCACACCCAAGAAGCGTTTTACACCCAAAGATCCGTTTCACACCCAAAGATTCGTTTCACACCCAGCAATCGTTTCCCACCCAAAGGTCGTTTCCCACCCAAAGAAGCATAATCATATCAACAGTACATAAACATACCACAAAGCCATCAACTATCACAATAAGCATACAATACACATAACACACATACACATACAATAAACATCAGAGTTGGTGTTACAATACGCGAACGTACCTTCGTTGACGAAATACGGTACGTCTGACGATCGGAACGTGATCACAGATATCCTATAAGGATAATAGCGTTTTTATTACTCAAACAACATTATAACAGTCATTTTAGTCCCAAATGACTATTTTACCCCTGACTTTGCTAACCGGCGAAATTTCGACAGAGCTTCGCTACTTTGACTCTAATCTTCCAAAATTTTGTCATATCTCTATCTCCATCATATTTTTGAAATAAATACCTTATTTAATCTTAAAACATGATATCAACAATATATTGGAAGATTAAAGATCAAAACAACATCTAAGCTATGACTACACTAGAACTTCAAGAACTACCGAACTAAAGACTAGAACTTAAGACTAGGGACCGAAGAATTTACCCAGAGCTTTGCTACTTTTCCTCAAGAACTCCTCCTTCTCTCTTCTCTCTACAAATTTCGAATTGTTTGAGAGGATTTTGGTGTGAAAATTTTGCAAGGAGGTGATGGCTATTTATAGGCATAATTATGGCATTTTTGCAATTTTCTCAAACTTTTCCTCCTTGAATAATGGCCTTAGGATCTAGGGTTTTGATCAACTTCCAATCCTCACCCTCCAAGCTAGTTGATGTAATACCGGATAAATAAAATGGCCATTTTTGATAAGTGAATATGTGGTTTCAATACCTGTGTTATTGTTATGTTATTTCCGAGGGAAAAATCTCTTGAAAATTAGGAAAAAGAGTAAAGAGCCAAAAATGACCAAAATGCCCCCGTGGGCATAAGTGGCCTAGAAATATGATGAAAAATCCTAGGAGGCAGTAAAATAATTATTAAAATTAAGAGAGAATATTGTCTCTAATTTTCGTAATTTAATAAATTATCACCTTGGAAAAATTAAAGGAAAAGAAATAAAAAGTATTGTAATGACCAATATGACCCTGTTATTTTTCATATTTTACATGGGAGGTAAAATATCTATGTTAGTATAAAATTTGTGAGACAATAACTTGTCTTAGTTAAGAAAATTATCAACAATTAGTAAGGAGTTAATTAAGTAATTATTGGCTAATTACTTAAGCATAAACGAGGGAAAATTCAAAGATAATTATGTAAAATAATTAGTAGTTTATGGCTAAAATTAGCATAAAATATATTTGCTAATTAATGAGAAAATATGAAGAAAAATTGGTGAGATTAGGTAATTTTAAGCCTAAATGCAAGAATGGACCAATAAGGGAATTTTGTGAAATTTTTAAGAAAATTGAAATAAATAATTAATTAATTAAAAAAATAAATATTTACAAATACAAAAAATGGCCAGCCGAATTTGGGCAAAAAAATGAGGATAAGAATGAGTTAAAAATATCAAGATATTAATGTTGCAACTTGACATATTTTATTAATATAATTTATGTAAAAAACAAATAGGATAAATGACCACGGATAGAAATAAAATCCTATCTAGAAAATCATGGATAAGATTTCTAAAGTCAGAGAGGAAAATAAACGAGTGAATTTTTATCTCGGACTGGACTGTCCCAGAAGTCATTTCCGTGATCGGAAAAATACTTAAGTAATAAGACGAAATAGGGTAATTTGTGAAAAGGGCAGATAGTCAAAAGTTGGAAGTTGAAGAAAATAAATTATAACTCAACATCCGGGAATGAGTTGAGAATTTCTTGGACATATTTGGAATCGTGAATTTTTGTCCGTGAGGTTGACGATTCCGAAGTTACTTCAGTAATCGCACGTTTTTCCGTAAAACTTCAAGAGACCGTTGAAACCCTGTATGGAATCAAAAATAGGTTAACTTAGACATCTCTAATGAATGAGATAGGGTCTTCAAAGTTGTGATTCCGGGTTTCAAATTTTACGCGATTACGCGATTCGCACGTCGTTTGGGGAATTTTACTGGGCGGAGCATAAAGTACCATGTGACATCATCAAAGATGATGTCACAATATGCCACCTAGGGGGAGGTCGGCCAAACACATCCAAGGCCCAAGAAATTTCCACTTCATCCGTGTGCGATCCGACTGGCCGATATCCTATTCGGTAAAGCATGAATAGTAACCTCCAAACCCCTATAAATACCCCTCCACCTTCATTTCATTCTTCACATCATTCTCTCCTATCTAGTTCAAATTGGAGCAGCAAGGAAGGAAGGAAGAAGTCCGGGGAATTTTGCAGCGAAGCTCTGAGTAAGTTTTTCGGTCCTTAGTCTTAAGTTTCGGTAGTTAGAGTAGAAATGTTAGATTAGTCTTTAATCTTCCAAGTATGATTAGATATCATATGATAGGGGTATTTTAGTCCTGAATTTCAAAAATCATGATGGAGTCGGAGTTCTGGCAAAATTACGGCGATTAGGGGAATAGGGGCAAAATGGTAATTTTTACCTAAAATGCCTTTTATGATGTCAAATATTGATAATGGTGATGTTATCATTATAGGATATCAGTAATCTTGATCTGTTGTCGTTACGCTGTTCGACGTATGCATTGTCGGCCATTGTTTCGTCAAAGTGCGGTTCAGTCAAACGTGCAGGCAAGTACCGTAAATCGTCAACGGAGGTACCTACGCGTACTGTAACACTAATCCTGTGCTGCTTAAGTACATATATGTGATAGATACGTTCAGAGATTGATATACGTACGCTTTACACGGGTTATAGTCATAATAATGCCGTTATGTTTTCCTAGCGCTGAGGACACGAGTGATTATCGTGGCACTGGTTTTTGTGCAAGCTATTGTTATTGTTTACCTTATGGGGCTTTACATACTGCTCGTGCTTATGTTCTCGTCGTCATATTGATCATGCATCTCGCTGTATGCTTATGTACCGATATACCGTTGTATTGTCTTGAATATACATTGTTGTCAGTATACCGTATTGTTTGAGCATAAGGTTAATTGTTACTCGAGATCCAATGTGGTAAATTGGATCTCGGCTATAGCTTCAGGTCCGGAGGACCGAGAATTGGAGACCGGGGAAAGCAGCAGGAATAGACCACGAGCCGAGAATCTATTTTCCGTTTCTTTTGTACTTACTTTTGAAACAAGTAGGATAACCTGTATTATCAATACTCTGTTACACTCTGGTTACTGTTTGAATGTAAATCAGTTACTCTTTCGCTCCAATGCTCTACTCTGATTGGAAAAAAAAAAATCCGCTTTTAAAATGGGATGTTACAGTTGGCCGACCTCCCTTACCTCACCCTTCCAAAATGATGTCATCCAAGTGATGTCATCTCCTTGCTTTATGGATTTAGCCGATAAATCCTCCCGTTCGATGTTCCAATCGCGAAATCTTAAATAATCTCAAATACCTCTTGAGGTAACTTTGGAGGTCTATGACATAACTTGAGAAATATCTGGATTAACAAGAATTATGGTCCCACTAAGGGTATTTTCCAACCTCTTAGTCATTTTAGGATAAACTCCGTCTGTTACGGAAATGACATCGGAGGTAACCCACTTAGGGACAAAATTCACTTGTTTATAATATGTCTTGATGTTAGACACTTAGTTCATAGATTTCCGTATATGATTTAATTTCTATCTGTTCTCATTTATCCCATTAGCTCTTTGGCAAAATATCTCTCTTTGGCAAAATATCATGATATTATCTCAAAATGCATTCACACACACTCCCATTTTTTCCAAAATTTCGGCTCCCCTCCCCTTTTCTTATTTTTCATTTTGTTTATTTAATTATCCCACAATATCTTATATTAATTAGCTAGAAATTCCCCCATTGGCCAATTAATTCACACATGGATTAAGGCTTGATTTATTTAAACCATTAGATTAGCTTTATTTCTTTTAATCCAAACCCTTGATTTGTGTTAACTTGTCAAAATTTGTTACTAAACTTGTTTAGTGTCTTAATCAAATTCTTTGTTTTTTAATTAAGCTTAGGGTTTTTACATAATCCATCTTATGCATTACTTAACCATGCTTAATTAATTAGCAATTATTCTTATGCTAATTTTAATCCTTTATTGGTCATTAATCACTAATTAGGGGTTGCATATAATTAACTTCGGATATTACCTTTATTCATGCTTAAACAATCAATAATTAATTACTTATTTAATCACTTACTAATTGTTGACAATTTTCTTAAATTGGATTAATTATTTCCTCACAACTATTGTATTGACATTGGTAATTTATGCACCAAGTATTATTTAAAAATCACGGGGCAATTTATGTTCCTCAAAATAATATTAAATTTTGCCTCATTATTTTCCAAGGAAAATAATCCCATAAATTACATAAATTAGAGACAACATACTCTCTAATTTTTAATAAATATTTTATTGCCTCTTAAGATTTATCATAATATTCTTAGGGTATTTCATGACCCATAAGTTCACTTAGGGATTTTTGGCATTTTATTTCTTCTAATTTTAAGAGAAATTACCTAGAGAATAAGATAAATATACTACTAGATTTTGAGATCACATATTCACCTATTTCCAATAGGTTTTATTTACTAAATTATGATACTTATCATAGGTGATATTTTTAGGGTATTACACAACGAATTAACACATGAAAACAAGACAAGAGAAAATTGAGTTTTCAACAAGTAGCGTTGGCCGATGTATGATGTCACTACTTTCGTCGCTAAAACAATCAATTAAACTAGGTCCTAAATTATTATGCGGTTTAGGGTCAACTCTGGCCATTCTCCCAAGGAGCAAGTGTGGGTTTTCTTTAGGTTGAATTTAGGTGATGAAAATGCAATGGAATGAAACTAAACTAACTAAATGTAAGATGAAAATATAATCTAAACCTAAATGAAAGTGAAACTAATCTATATGAATTTGAATGCAATTTTTGAGGGGGTTTTGTTATGAGAAGAGAATTTAAATCCTAAGAAAAATATTGATTAAAAGCAAATCAAACACTAAATTAAAGATCTAGTTCAATTATGAGTGATAAAGGGGATAACTTAGGATTCACATGGAGTTAACTTTCTTAGCCCGGATCAATTAATTAGACCAAAGAGAGATTAAAGAGAGTGGAATTAATGAATTTAATTAACTAATTGAAACATGGGAAACCCTCAATTCCAATAACACCTAATCCACTAGAAAACTCATAATGGAATGAGCACTAGTTAATTAAATCCACTAAAACCCAATCACATTCAATTTCAAAATATTTTAGAAATCTTGTTTACAATTATCCAATTGAACACTTAGACAATTTATCAATTTAATTAAACAATTAAATGATAAACCTAATTGACAATTAAGTTAATAACGAAAACTCAATTATTAAATTAATTGACAATCCAAAGGTTGCAAACAAGAATCCAAGAATAAGCATAAAAACTTTAAATTATCGATCTAATCCAATAAAAATAAGTTTACAATATAAAACTAGATTGTTCTCAATTAACATAATTTGAAACCGTTTAAAACTAAACTATCTCAAATCTCGAATTAAAAGATAAAAGAACAACACTCAATTGTAAGTCCTAGGCTCTAGCTTCCTCCATGCTCCTCCCAAGTTGCCTCCTAAAGAACTTAAGCTTCCATGACACTATTTCCTCCTTCGCATAGTACGCAACTCACGGCCATGAAGAAAATCTTGAGAGGAGTTGATTAATTCAATTGCCACAACACCACTGGAGAGATATGCGTTGAATTAATGATTGTAGAGGTGGGTCCCGTGAGAGAAAGAAAGAATAGATGAATGAATGAATCAATCCGCTCCCGCTGTGGCTGCGTCCGTCTTTCCTGCGGCTGTCCTCTGCGTGATTCAGTTGGCGGCCAGCTCTTCGATAGTCTCCTTTTGGTGTTGGAGGTTAGGTTAATTAATAGGAGGAGAAGGGGTTTTTTTGTACCAAATTGAACCCATTAAAATATAAAATGCCCAATAAAATTCCACCATTAGATTCTCTTTTAGCTTCCCTGAAAAATTCTGCACCATAGGATATTCTAATATGATAAGATATGATCTATCATATATTAGAAATGTTATTTAATCACAAGATATTAAAGACCAGAAGAAGTAATATTTAGGAGTTAGTTTTATTTCTAATTATAGAGCAATATTCTAATTTTTATCAATCTCTTTCTAAAATGCCCCTACTCTTTTTTTTTAGGTGACAAATACCCCTACTCTTTATTACCTTCTATTCCACATATTGATGTTCGTTGTGTGTTGCAACTAACGCCTAAGTTTCATTGCAACCGCCTGATACTTACCTAACTTCAAGGTTCCGACATCTCACGCGATCTGTGACCCATGGGATTAGCGTCTAGTAGATTGCTTTTGATTGGTACGTGACATCCTCGCCTCCTTAACGAGAGCCAGGCTGACCTGCATTTACAAAATTCCACAGCATGGCGGGCTCGTCAGCGCTCCACTGCTAAAGAACCCTGAAGAGAACTTTATATACAAGGGTATTTTAGGAAAATAAGTAAAGTTAACTAATTTAACATTTATCCTTAATCCCTCTAAAATCAGTTAAATATGTCTTATAATTAGGATCGGAGGGAGTAATAAACTTGATATTTATGTTGACCAAATACACACACACACACTACCTCTAATCCTTATTATAAGGCACTAACTAACAATTCTCACAAACCAATAAAAATAGTTAAAGTCAATAAAATTGTTCTAAAATTTAAGTAACTTCCAATATTACCCCTACTAATTGCATTAAAATCTAATATTATATTAATTATTACTCTCACCCACTACTCTTATTAATTATGGGCATACACAAGTATGTGCTTTATTAAAAAAAAATCAAATATACTTTTTAGTTAGGACTTTATAATAAAAAGATTAGAGGAAATACACACACTTTTATTTACCGTCCATAAGAAGTGTTGAAAGGCATTAGCCACCAATATTGAGTAAACAAATAATTGGGGTTCAAACACCACCCCAACATAAATTGGACCCTCACATCTCATAAGGAAATTAAAATTAGAAGCACCCATCTGTCTTTTACTATTTTTAATTTTTTTTATAGTATTTAACTATCTTCTTTCCTTATTTTTGCCATCAAAATAAATCCATTAATAGAAAATCTACTTACTTTCTTACGCTAAATTTTGCAGCTTGTGAGGGAAAATCCACGATCTGACCGTGGAGAGAGAAGAGAGCATTGGGGAAATGACAAAAATGTGGTCCTATGTAACCAGAAATGGCACGGAGAGGGAGAGAGGAGCAATGTCAGGAAAAGAAAATATTCCCACCCTCCTCGATTAAAAATAAAATTACTTAAAAGACCCAATAACAATATTTGTAAAATGTTATAAGAAAACAATTTTTTTAAAATAATGTTTCTTTTAAAATAATCACATATATATTTATTTAAAAATTCATATTATTTTCAGTTATTTTATATCTAAACTTACTTTTTAAAATAATTATTCAAATAAGTTTCACTTTTAAAAAGTCATTTATGCAATTATGGTGTCATCACTCATCAATCCAAATATAAATCTCATTATACAATCTTACTTTTATCCAATCTTAAATTTTTAAAAGTTAGATTATAAAAAGTCACTTATGCTATTTTCACAAATATAAAAGTTTAAGAATATTTAATTATCTCCACAAATCCACTATACACTTTGTTCAAAAGAAAAATCTACTGTATGCACTTTATTAACTCTCAATGTCAAATCATCACTATTGATAATTTGAAGATTATGCCCAACACACAAGGCACAAGTATAGTACTCCTCCGTCCCTAATTATAGGAGTAAATTTTGGAGTTGGTTTTGGTCCTAATTATAAGAGCAAGTTTTAACTTTTGTCAATTTTTTCCTATAATACCCTATTTATACTTATTATTAGGAGCATTATATATATGTGTGTTTACATATATATGTATTTTTTTTTACGTGTGTCAATATATATGTGTAGATATATATGTGTGAACACACACACACATATATAAAACATATGTGTGTGTGTGTGTGTGTGTGTGTGTGTGTGTCGATATATGGGTGTGTGTCTCTATGTATGTAGATAGATCTATATGTATACACATATATATACACACATATATGTATACACATGGCTATATAAAAGCAACTAATATACATATATAAACTAATATGTCATGGATATCTAACGTAAGGCAAATTAGAAACACTTATAATTAGGGCAACTTGTGTCATTTTAAATTTATATAAGGACATTTTAGGAAAATGAGTAAAATTAACTAATTTAATTCCTCTCCTTAATTCTCCCAAAATCGGTTAAATTGCTCCTATAATTAAGGACGGAGGTAGTAATAAGTCCAGTGTATACTACCACATAACAAAAGTTTACGGTTCATATTAATATATAAAAACTACCGTAAGCTTAGTCCCAATTTCGTCTTTCATATTACAGAAAAGTAGTTGGCCAATTCATAGAAAATTCATGAAAGAATTAAAAAGGAGTAGTTTTTACTATATTTATTAGTTCTAAATGGTAGGACTTATTTATCGTACAGTATTTTGGCCAAAACAAATTATGTTATAGTATTATACCATACATTAAGAAAATTGTACATCGTAATAAAAAAATTTAATGAATAGTCTATAAATTCTTTGTCCATTAAAAAATTTTGTAATAAGGATTTCCAAGTGACCAAAAATTTTATTGTGTACATATTGACTAGCAATATATTTTCTCAAATAAATAAACGGAAATCCTTTTAAGTAATCGATGAGGACAACATTAAGGATTATCAAAATTCGGGAACGGCGAAAATGTCTAAATGAAAACTCCAAAAGCAAAACCGCCATAGATTAATAGAACCCAGTGAAATGAAAAATTTGCAAGTTACAATGGCAGATTACAAGGTTAGTTTATCTCAAGAGTCATTATTGCAAGCTGGAATTTTTATTTTTTTAAGTTCAAATTCTAAAACACATTTTATTATAAAATTTCTATTGATTAAATATATCACCGTCAACAATGTTTTGTCATAATAATCTTCAATTAGTTTTCAATGATAAATAGTTAGACCTAGATACTTATACCCTTAAGTTAGGCTATTATATTCCATCAAGGTCAGTCAAAATGACACATTAATTCATATTACCAACTAACAGTGTGTTTGGTTTGAAGAGAGAGAGAGGAGGAGAGAGAAATTTTTCTCTCATATTTACTAAATAGCCCATGGATCCCATTGTGATTCTAATATCTACCTCCCATAAACCCCACTGGAGAGTAGAAATATTTACCAAATTTCATGGGTAATGTGGTAAAAGTTACATTCTCCTCCTCTCCCTTCAAACCAAACATATGTAAAAATATAATATAGCAACCAGCGTATGCATTAATGATGATTAGACAATAACATATTGTGGAGGATATGGTCCCTAATCCCTATTACCTATTTCCTTGGTTCAGAAACTACTAGCTCTCATTTATTCCAAGTTAGATCTCATCTATGTGCAACACATATACACACTCAATATACACACACACGTGCATATATACATACATTCATATATACACACATATATGTATGTACCCACACACATATATTTATATATGTATGTACGTGCGCGTGCGCGCACACACACACATATATATGTATGTATATGGCATATATACATACATTCATACACACACATATGTATGTACACACATATATGTGTATGTACGTGCGCATGTATGTATATATATTTGTATATAAATTATTGCTCAATTCTACAAGTGGATAGGATTGGATCTAATAATAATAAAGAAAGCTATATACAATCACTATATGATTCATTAGTACAATTGATGTATAAATTATCAAAGGAATTGATTGGGAGGAACGTTTAACAAAGTTTAAAAATTCTTTGGGCATGAGATGTGCAAAATCAAAAGTTAACAATAAAGAGTTAAGTAGAAATAAATAATATTCCTCGTACAAGAGTAATAATAATCGTGAGCAAAGTGGGACGATTGTACATTGTTGGAAAATATTGCAACTTGGAATAGCACATTACATTGAGTATTTTGTGATGGAGTTATGAAATTTACGTGGGTGTGTCAAATGGAACAAAGTCTCACATTACTTGAGTCAAAGAATCCAATGTGAAATCGGGCTAGTAAATGTGCCAAGAAGACAAGTGGGCTCACTTACATAACAATGGGTCACCGAGGCAACATACAATGGAAAAATGGTGATTTAGCCCTTGACCAGGCAATTTTTATCAAATATTTTTAGACAATCTAAGATTTATTTTATGAAAATGGCTTACGAATAAACCTAGATTTTGAAGCATTTGAATTTGTGACCTTCATGTTTCAATTACAAGGGCTATAAATCAAATTTTATTTTGCCTTAAGCAGTTATCTTCACAAAAACTTGTTAGATCGGGTATAGTTTCAACCCAAGGCCCAGTTTGAAATTACTCCGTGCTAAAATATACTGCCAAAGTCTGATCCAATTCGAGATAAACCTAGTGGTAGACTTAGACCGCATTTGGCCTACGGGTTAAAGAATGGTCTACTAGACTATATAGTAGTTTTTTTTTAAAAAAAAAAAAGAACTTGGACCTTGAGTGAGGCAAGAGGGAATGCAACGAATGCTAAGAAATCCTATACCCAAACATGAATTACATATATGTGTGTACAGCTGTGGTTAGTTTGATCATTTTTAACTTCAAAAAGTTTAAATGCAATTTAATAATCAAAGGTGTGTGTTCTTCTTCTTCTTTCCATTCAGAGCAGAAAAATAAGAGAATTGAAGGATGAGAATAAACTAACTTGCACATGTTTGGAGGGCAGAGACCACAGCCATGAGGAGCTTTGTTGAAGTCATGATAAGGCAAAATCCTCAACCTTCCTTCTTCATTAACATAGCCCATCATAAACAAAATTATGCAAAATTATAAACCATCAGTTCCAACTATCCTTCCACAAAAGGCACATAAACAAAAGAAGAATCTGCATGAATTGCTCATGCATATGACAGACGGAGCAAATATGATATAATCTTTAATCGGCAAAACAAATAATTTAGTCAGACCACAACATTCAACAATCAATAATTAACAAACCAAAACAATATGCGTCACTACCTCGCCTCTTAGCTCTGCGTAATAGACAGCGCCAAAACCCCTTGACCAATTTTATTAGCCATACTGAAGTTACTTGTGGCAGCAGCTAGTTCTTCATACGAGAACACCAATGATTTATCGAGTGTGATGCTAGTTGGACCACCATATCCTGAAGTTTGAGATTCAACATTAGCAGAGGCTTCATCTAACAACAAAGTGACAACATGTGAAATTAAAGGCATTCATAATTCATAATATTAAAAATATAGCAGCAAAGTAGAACACTAACCAAGAAAGCTAGTCTTCGATTATGATATAGTGGCCAGAGGGAAATGTCAGAAGGGAAATAAATGTCAGCCACAAGACTATTCAAAAAGTAGTCTTCTTCTTTGTATCTACTTTGGCCCGTGACTCTGCCATCCCAAAGCTGACCCCACAATACTATTCAAAAAGTAGTCTTCTTCTTTGTAGCTACTTTGGCACGTGACAGAGCCATCCCACTACTTTGTACCTACTTTGGCCAGTGGTCCCTGAAAACACACAAACACACATATTATGAAGAAAACTTGCCGATACCCAAAAAGAAACAGTTGAAAATGTTTGGGGAAATCAAAGGCGGACGAAAAGCAAAGAAATGAATAATTTCAGATTAATGTATAAGGATATGAAGAAGTAAAATATATAGGATAGAGATGAGGAAAGACCTAGAACTTGAACTGGGATGCAAAAAAATATACCGACTCATGGGCCAATCGTCGTCGGGATGCACACGGACAGCTTCCCTTGTTGTTCACATCGTCCTAGATTCAGGATGCAACAGCTTCTCACCGCATGAACAAGAGTTGTTGTTCACATCGTCCTGATGGAGGCCGTCTTCCCGATGGTGTAACTGAGATTGTAGTCAGAATGAAAAGTAGTAAACTACATTCTATCTTCAAAAAATCGAAGAACCCAACAGCTAAAATCGACTTACCTAGACATGGTATAAAATACCTCCATTGGAACACAATACTTTAGGAACAGCGCAAGGAGACGACGGAGCTCAGAACGCTTGAGCATGAGCTTGGGAACAGTGTTTTGAGTCTGAATATTTCCACCGATTATGTTGATGTTTTCGTTGTTTTTATTTTGGTTTCGCCTTATAGTTTGAAATTTGAATTCAAAAAGATAGAGGGAAAAATGGGGGGAGGGAAGGCGTGAATTGAGAAATGGATGGAAGAAAAGTCTGAAGACGTGGCACCTGTAATCCGAGTGAGAGGGAAGAAAAAGAGGCCAACATTTCAACTTTTCCTCTGATGGAGCTGGCGTGAAGCCAGAGGAATTTCAGACGGCTTAGGAACAGTATTTTGTGAGAAGAGCCACTGCTAAGCCGTGAGGAGATCAGCTTGGGGATGACTATTTTATATATATATTGATATATTGATAATTGATAATGACACACCGGGTTGGACTGGACTAAATGGTCCTTAGGGTTAGCCTAGAACTTAGTTTGACCTGATGACCGAGTTGGTATGGTCCATCTCGTTTATTTGTTTGGGCTACTTCTTTCAGGGTTGGACTGGATCAGGTTTCTTCGTGCTAGACCAGGTTTACCTGGATTGAGTATTTTTGAACAGCCCTATAGAAGGCATTACAAGCTACAAAGGGCAAAGAGATGGCCCACTTCTCTCACTATGTTCTGCATCCCCTCATTGGTGGAGCCCTAAGCCAAGACATCGATAGCAATCTCCTCCATTTCAAGCTTGCTCACTTTGTTTGAGGATGTAGACCTTGTGATTTTCTACAAATTCATGGTCTTCATGTCTATTGAAGCCTTGGACCTCCAAAGTATGATGATGGCCAGTCTTGGTAGCCTCATCTTCTTCACCCATCTCCAGATCACCTCTTCTTCTTCTTCCTTGATTTCGAACATAACTTCCATAGTCAGTCAAAGGATGAACTCTTTTTTTTCAGGATTTAATCTGGTTGTTTATTTGTTTAAGAGATTGAAGATATCTTTTCTAGGTTTGATTTGATGTTGTTGAGTTTGATTGGATTGGATTTGATTGATTTTTTGGAGAAAGTGGCTGTAAATCTTAGTAGTGGTTGCCGGTGGTTTGGATTTTTGTTGTCACACCTCAAAATTGAGATGTGACACACCCACATTCCTCAAACCTTAAATATATAAATTTATCATACTTAAATATATACATATTTACACTGCACATTATAAAGTCTTCCCAGTTAAAGAAGCCTCCCTAAAACTATAAATAGCAAAATCAGCACAGTTCAACAATTATACAAAACAATAATAAGGCGAGGATCCTAGTTATGGTCAACGTGGAGCTCCTAATTACATACATAAATTTAGAGGTTGCTATGGTCAACGTGGAGATCCTTGTTCTTTTTTTCCCTAATTTGATAATATGCTACCTCCCCTTTGATATGCTTCTTTGATTCTCTCTTAGCTCTGCTTATTAATTGTGGAGGTCTTATTCATCTATGTTTGCTCATATGCTCAATATATGTGGGTGGGTGTGGTGGTATTTAAGCAAAGCTTCTCTCTTTTCCTAAATTGGCGTAGATACTTGGTAATTTATCATGTGTAGTTTGATAATTAAGAGGCATGCTTATTGGATCCGAATTGTACGTGCAACATTTACTTTTGAACTTGTGGGAACATAACAGAATATTGTCTAAACATGTTGCCCGGAATGATCAATTTGGTATACCATCTATTTTGCAATAGCATCTTGCTGATCATGTTTAATGCCAATTCTGAATGTGGCAAATTTGTTAGTTTTGCCTCCAAAATTTATTTAATTGTATCCTGTAACAACCCGACTTTTCAAAAGCGGTATAATTTTTTTAAAACATCTTTTCACATCATCAGAGTAGAGCATTTGAGCGGAAGAATAACTGATATATATATATTCAAAATGCCCACTGCTAGTTACGTAAAACGGTATAGTAACCGAGAGTTTTCAAAAGTAAAAGAACAACATTGGAAAGTCTTCACGGAACCATGACCTCTTCGCTTTCCTCTCTCCTTGGTCCTCGATTCTTCTCCACTGACGCTATAGCGAGATCCAATTTAACACATTGGATCTCGGTAACAGTTAACCTCATATTCATATATACAGTATATATTCCACAATCATTCATATTAACAAGTATAACGGATGTGTGTCACACGGAGTGCATAAAGATGGGTCACACGTAGTGCATGTAGATGGGTCACACGTAGTGCATGTAGATGTGTCACACGTAGTGCATGTAATCAAAAGCTCATAACAATACTCACAACATATCATCCGACTCACAACCACAAATACGCATACGATAAACATCGGCGTTAAGGTTACCATGACGCGCACGTACATACTTTCGTAAACCGAACAGAATGGCCGTGTAAGTGTCTATCATGGGGCCTCACCGAGTTCACGGCGACTTAATGGCTTACCCACATAGACTAGCCTTTCCTTCGGCACCAAACTTTTCTAACATATTTGCATTCAATAAACATACCATAACAATACACAAAGCACATACATGCATACTATGAACATCGATTAGTGTTACAAGATGCGGACGTACCTTCGTTGATCTGAGACGGCACTTCCGTCGAAATCGTACTTTTCTACTAAAAACGTGAAATGGCTCGTCGGGCGTAGAATCGGCAAAGAGATTAGGTTTTCGACGTCCTATAAGAGTAATATCACTTCCATTAGTGATTTGACACAATAAGCGGCATTTTCGGTAAAAATTACCATTTTGCCCCTATACCCCTACTTGGCGGAATTTTGCCGGTGCTTCCGCTACATAGGCTATTTTCTTCCCAAAATTTTGCCAGAACTTCGACGCCATCATGATTTTCGAAAATATTGACTAAAATAGTCCTATCATATGATATCTAATCATAAAAATAAAGACTACTCTAGCTTTACTAACTACCGAAAGAACTACGAAAGCTTAAAGCTCTGCATCGAAAAACTTACCCAGAGCTTCATTGTAATTTTTCCAGAGCTTCTCTCTCTAAAATCCTCTCTCTAGAATCGGTTTTGCTCTTCAAAATGGTGTGAGAAATGAAGAGGAAACTTGGCTATTTATAGAAGAAAATGTGACACTATTCACTACTTTTTCATATCGGATATCGTAGCCGGATCGCACTTTGCCACATGTCACGATCCTCACCGGGCCACTTGGCAGTGACATCATCATTTAAAGCTATGATGTCATGGTGGTTATGTCACTTACTTCCTCAAGAAGTCATCTTACCGATAAGTTTCCGATCGGTGTCCGATCGCGTACTTTCGGAGAAATCTCAAAATTCTGGTTAACTAACTTTGAAGATCTCCTCTTACTTACTAGAAATGTCTATTCTAATCTAAACCTTGATTCCATACAGGGCATTCCGGGTCCGGTTACGAAACACGTTTTCGGAATCACCAATCTCTAGAAAAAAATTCACTGATTCCAAATATGTCCATGAAAATTCCCAATTCTTTTCCAAATGTCACAACATAACCTTTTCGTCCTCTTGGCTATCTGGCATTTTCTCAGAATTTCCCTATTTCGTCTTATTAGGAAAAAGCACAAACGGCTTCTCTTACTAATTTTCAACTATTTTCCACTAATTTTTGAGCTTTACATAATTATTCATGAATTTCCTTTACTTATGCTTAAGTAATTAGCCCAATATTACTTAATTACTTAATTATCACAAGTTGATAATTTTCTTAATTACAATGCCTCATTACCTTCATACACTTGTATTAACATTAGTATTTTCATGCCTCTTGCATCATTTCATAATTGCAAGGGTATTTTGGTCTTTTTACTACTTTTTGAACACTATTGTACTATTTCTCCAAGTTCATAATTTATTAAATTACCATAATTAGGGATAATATACTCTCCTAATTCACTTGGTCATTTTACTACCTTTTGGTATTTTTCCATAATTTCCTAAGTCAATTACAAATCCTAGGGGCATTTTGGTCATTTTGACACTTTGACCCTTAAATTCCCGATTTCCTACAGAATTTCACTTAGAAAAATAGACTATAATTACACAAGTCTTGAGTCCTTTATTTCACTTATCGAAATATCCATTATTTATAATTTTCCGGATAATAAATATCCAGATATTACATTTCTCCCCGTTAAATAAAATTTCGTCCTCGAAATTTACGCGTATCACCTCGTAGAAATAACTTAGACCTTTGTCTAACCCTTGTCCATGCATACTTACTTAGTATGCATCCCAACATTCCAACCGGTACTTCGGTTACATACGGGACTCGCATGTCCATTCTTCGTGCTCTCTAGCCGTTGCACTAACCGTGACTTCGAACCATACGCTACGGATACTTATTCTATCAGAACATTCTTAGATCATTTATTTCAGTGATCCGAGAAATCGTTTCGGCTTGATTATAAAGTTTTTATCATGTTTTAAGTTGATATATATAGTGTTTCCGTGGCGTCAAGACACCGCGTACTTTATATATATTCCTTAGTGGCGCCCATAACACCGCGTACTTTAGTATTTTAGCGTTTCCGTGGCGCCCATAACACCGCGTACATAAGTGTTTCCGTGGCACCCATAATACCGCGTACTACACATTCATCATGTCGTATTTTGATATACGGTATCCCCATGGTTCCCATACACCGCAAAGAATACCATATATCTCATACTCATGGATATCATGTCGTACTTCGATATATTATGTTCCCATGGTTCCCATACACCGTGGCAACATAAGATACCTTATACTTAATGATACTATCGTGATTTGTTACTTAAGAAACTTGATAATGATTATTACTATGTTATGTGTGGATTAGTTCGACTTTGAACTACGAGAGGTCTTCCCTTTTTCTCAACGTAGCTCTTCCGTTTGTCCCGTCTTTGCTAAGAGTCGTCTCTTAACTACGCGATTTGTTTGGAATTTCGTTGGTTCTTTCCACCCAACAATGGATATGTAGAAAATGATGATGAGTGGATCCGATCCGGCCTTCGAAGAGTATGGAAATACGTAATGGTTCCGCTGATAGAAATTTTCAACGTGGGTCACGATCAGATATCGGTCCCACTAGAGGTTATCTACCTCGTCCTCCACCTTGGCCTCTGCCTCGACCTCCGGGAGTTCTGGATTTTCTCGCATTTGTCATGTCTCGTTCTTTTTCCTTCGTCGGGAAAACGTTAGATAGGAGTACAACGATGATCATATCATAAATTCCTATCGCACTTCAAACCACTGAGCCAGGTTTCGATCCTTTCCTTCGTTGGATTCTCGTTGGTCCTCTATATTCAAAGATGGGTATAGAAATACGTCTCGGAAGTTCTACATGAGTCAAATACTGCATGTACTTATCTCTATTGGGCACGGAGTCTCATCCGGCGTGGCCTATCTTCGCATATAAGCTTGGTCTTTGGGAAAGAATCACCATCCAAGACAAACCGATGAGGCTAGTTACAGAAACGGTATAGTAACCGAGAGTTTTCAAAAAGTAAAAGAACAACATTGGAAAGTCTTCAGCCGGAACCATGACCCTGCTGCTTTCCTCTCTCCTTGGTCCTCGATTCTTCTGACCCTGACGCTATAGCTGAGATCCAATTTAACACATTGGATCTCGGTAACTAAGTAACCTCATATTCATATATACGGTATATATTCCACAATCATTCATATTAACAAAGATAACAGATGTGTCACACGGAGTGCATAAAGATGGGTCACACGTAGTGCATGTAGATGGGTCACACGTAGTGCATGTAGATGTGTCACACGTAGTGCATGTAATCAAAAGCTCATAACAATACTCACAACATATCATCCGACTCACAACCACAAATACGCATACGATAAACATCGGCGTTAAGGTTACCAAGACGCGCACGTACATACTTTCGTAAACCGAACGTAATGGCCGGGTAAGTGTCTATCATGGGGCCTCATCGAGTTCACGCGACTTAATGGCTTACCCACATGTACTAGCCTTTCATTCGGCACCAAAGCTGTTCTAACATATTTGCATTCAATAAACATACCATAACAATACACAAAGCACATACATGCATACTATGAACATCGATTAGTGTTACAAGACGCGGACGTACCATCGTTGACTGTAGACGGCACTTCCGTCGGAAATCGTACTTTTCTACGGAAAAACGTGAAATGGCTCGTCGGGCAACAGAACGGCAGCGCAGATTAGGTTTTCGACGTCCTATAAGAGTAATATCACTTCCATTAGTGATTTGACACAATAATCGGCATTTTCGGTAAAAATTACCATTTTGCCCCTATACCCCTACTTGGCGGAATTTCGCCGCGCTTCCGCTACATAGGCTATTTTCTTCCCAAAATTTTGCCGAACTTCGACGCCATCATGATTTTCGAAAATATTGACTAAAATAGTCCTATAATATGATATCTAATCATAAAAATAAAGACTACTCTAGCTTTACTAACTACCGAAAGAACTACGAAAGCTTAAAGCTCTGCATCGAAAAACTTACCCAGAGCTTCACTGTAATTTTTCCCGCAGCTTCTCTCTCTAAAATCCTCTCTCTAGAATCGGTTTTGCTCTTCAAAATGGTGTGAGAAATGAAGAGGAAACTTGGCTATTTATAGAAGAAAATGTGACACTATTCACTACTTTTTCATATCGGATATCTAGCCACGGATCGCACTTTGCCACATGTCACGATCCTCACCGGCCACTTGGCAGCTGACATCATCATTTAAAGCCATGATGTCATGGTGGTGATGTCACTTACTTCCTCAAGAAGTCAGTCTTACCGATAAGTTTCCGATCGGTGTCCGATCGCGTACTTTCGGAGAAATCTCAAAATTCTCAAGTTAACTAACTTTTAAGATCTCCTCTTACTTACTAGAAATGTCTATTCTAATCTAAACCTTGATTCCATACAGGGTATTCCGTGTTCAAATTGAAGTTTCTCGAAAACGTGTCCGTGCGGTCCTATTCTTTAAACACGTTTCTAATCACCAATCTCTAGAGAAAAATTCACCGATTCCAAATATGTCCATGAAAATTCCCAATTCTTTTCCAAATGTCACAACATAACCTTTTCGTCCTCTTGGCTATCCGGCATTTTCTCGAATTTTCCCTATTTCGCCTTATTAGGAAAAAGCACAAACGGCTTCGTAATTAACTTCCGCAAGAGTTTAACTAAGATAAAATTCCACCGATCAATATTCTACCCCGACTTTGGAATTCCCATTCCTAGATCTCTAGATAGGATCCGTTTCCTAATTTTAAAATTACTATTCATCACTTTTTACTTTAATTAATTATATTCTTATTATATGTCAACTTGCACACATATATATATATATATATTTTCCTTTTCATTTTCATTTTCATTTTTTTCTGCATATTTTTTTCTTTATTTCGTTTTTTTAAATTCATTATTTAATTAATTATTTAATTAATTAAATAATTATTTTTACATAACTTTTTACAAGATTTTCCTATTGGTCCATTCTTGCATTTAGGCTTAAAAATACCTAAACTCACTTATTTTCTCAAAATCTCCAATCAATTAGTAAATATATTCTTACTAATTTTCAACTATTTTCCACTAATTTTTGAGCTTTACATAATTATTCATGAATTTCCTTTACTTATGCTTAAGTAATTAGCCCAATATTACTTAATTACTTAATTATCACAAGTTGATAATTTTCTTAATTACAATGCCTCATTACCTTCATACACTTGTATTAACATTAGTATTTTCATGCCTCTTGCATCATTTCATAATTGCAAGGGTATTTTGGTCTTTTTACTACTTTTTGAACACTCTTGTACTATTTCTCCAAGTTCATAATTTATTAAATTACCATAATTAGGGATAATATACTCTCCTAATTCACTTGGTCATTTTACTACCTTTTGGTATTTTTCCATAATTTCCTAAGTCAATTACAAATCCTAGGGGCATTTTGGTCATTTTGACACTTTGACCCTTAAATTCCCTGATTTCCTACAGAATTTCACTTAGAAAAATAGACTATAATTACACAAGTCTTGAGTCCTTTATTTCACTTATCAGAAATATCCATTATTTATAATTTTCCGTATAATAAATATCCGGTATTACATATCCTACAAAGACAATCTACTTAAACATCCAATGGTGTGTTTATTTTGATGCCAATTCTCAATGTGACCAATCTATTCGGTTGGCTTCAGGGTTCAGACGTTGAACTATTATTACTTATCAGTGTTGATTGGATCCTCAAGATCATTTTTTATTATGTTTTCACATAGTTGCTTATCTATCTTGAAGGTGTATCTTATACTTGACGAATTCATTCTGGCGGGTGAACTGCAAGAAACAAGCAAGAGGGTATGCATTCTTTTGGAGTTACTTTTATCATATCGTCTCCAAATATGATTGTAATATACTTTGCTATAATGTCTCCAAATATGATTGTATACACTTTGCTATTTTATTTGTTGTATACTTTTTCCTTTTTGCAGTAGTGACTGTAAAAGCTTTGTTACAACAACATATGAAAATATAATTAACAATTGATGTTCATGTTTTCTCTTCATGTAGGACAAATTCTTGTCAAATTTGAGAGTTTGCAACCAGACTAATGTATTACCGCAAAGCATGTGGGAATATACTGCCCATCAAGTTTCCAAACATACCACCATTGGGTTTGTCATTTTTGTTTTACTCTAGTGAAATCAACAATACATTCCACTTGTACTTCCAATACATTCCACTTATACTTCCAATACATTCCTATTATTTTGTCATTGTTATTTTCTATATTAGGATGGTGTCAAAGAAACATGAGTATCAAATTTTTTAATACATTTAAAATTTTCCTTAAAAAAATTCGAGGCAACCTCGAATCCCATCTCATCACTAATCGCGACTCACAAACATAAAATCCTACTCCGCCACTGTTTAGAGTATAGCATGATCTGGCCTCTGTCGCTCTCTCTCTGTCTCTCTTTTCTGAAGGTGTCGAAAATGAATTAAATGAGGTGAGGGAGTGGGTTTTGACTAAAGGTTAATTGGATAAATGTGGGCTAATGGTTCGGTACGAATTGGAGAAAGGTGGAGAGTGTTTAAAGTGTACCTGCGACAGGAAGTAAGTAAGGGAAGGGTAATGTTTTTTTTTTTTTTTATATATATGAGAAGAGTGTGTGTGTTATGCGTGTTGTATCTGGTGGTGGAGAGTGAGAATTGGGCTGAATGAAAATAATGGATGAGTGTGTGTTGGCCCAAATGATTATTTAGTTAAGTGATGGAGTATGGGCTGGGTTGTATAAATGGGCCAAATGAGATGAAAATGGATTTGGCAATGATACATTATTTTTTTTTATCCCACCCAATTCATCTGATCCTTCGATTTCGACTAATCTGCATTTCGCTCCGTTGGGAGCATAGTCGGGAGAAGAGCTTCCAATACCCTTTTTCCATTCTCACGCCGAACCGAGGACATAGTGGTGGGAGAGCAAGTCCCTTACCACTTGCTTCTCAAGGTATGTTGGTATTTGGCCTAGTGAATTAATAAAGTGTGAGAATGAATTGTGAGAGAGAGAGAGTATGCCTTTGACTTCTCAAGGTGGTTTTTACAATAGATACAAATGAGTTTGCCCCTTTATTCACTAAATTGGGCTTTAATTTTGCCCAACTAGAAAATTATCATTTTATCCCCTTCTTAATTTTGACATTATATTATTATAATAAATTCTCAAAATAAATCTTTAATCTCATATAAGGATTTTTCCTATCTCAATTAACTTTTCTAGGCCATACAATATCCATTTTAAATATTCCTCGAATTTATTCTTCTACCAAAATTTCAAGGAATATAGGCATTAAATTCCAATTATTCATTATATAATTATTTTTGGCCAATTTCATAATCAAATTTCCATATAATATTTCAAATTCCAAATCCCAAAATTTGGGATGTTGCATATACAAGTGGAATAGCATATCTTTATTTTTATTTTATCTGTTTATTGCAGAAGTACTGCAATGGTTTTGTATTATCTTGAGTTCCATTATTTAAATATATCTGGTAGATTTTATTTGTTGATGGAATGTTTCTTAATTTTGAGAGTAATGAGTGACAGAACGAGAACAAAAATTTGTCGCATTAATCTCAAACTGATATTTTATACTTTATGTGTAAACTGTATATATGGCAACATAAAAATTCAAATCATGTACACACGCGTTATCAACGGCTCAGCCACGAGATTTTTCACATACAATGTTCACATATTGCTAATTTAAAACCAATTGAATAATTTTAAGTTTGAGATGGAAAAGACTTTTTAGTCATCATATCTTTTCTTTTGCTCAATTTTTTTAGAAAATTCAAATTTTTCGCTGCACCGCGGACTCACTCTGGGAATTAGTAGATTTAATTTTTTTTTTTTTTTTTAAGGAAAATCTTTCCATTGATCCATTGTTATTCCCTCTCCTCATTGCAGGGAGAAAGTATTTATAATTAAGATGAAATTTGTAGTAGAACTTTTTTATAAAATATACATTATAAAAATTACATAAATTAGAAAATAAAAGAGAATAAATTATAGATCATTTGATTTTTAAATGGATATTCTAAATTGTACATATGAATATTAAGATCTACTCTTTATTTCACTAGTAGATCGAAATTATATTGTTGTGTTTTAACTACAACGAATCATTTGTCCAAGTCTTTGCTTTACTCTTGAGTGATTTCTTGGGTGAAGGTGAGCGGGAAGGGTCGAATGTCTCCAAGGTCCTGGAGCAAATCCTTTATTCGCCGCGCTCGTATCTATTTCAACTCTAAATCGGGAAAAGCTCTGACTGATTATTTCTCATCAAAACGCATCAGTTTTGATGGTACTAACTTGGGAAATTTACCAAAATAAAATTTTTTAAAAAATATTTACCAATTTGGAGCATTGAAACTATGTACCAAAGTAATGCTAACGTCACTAGTGGCGTCATACTTTCGATGCCACCTCGTGGTGTCGAAAGTACGACGCCACAAGTGGCGCCAGTAGTCACGACGCCACTGCAGTGGCGTCATACCTTCCGACGTCACTTGTGTAGCCAATCAATTTTTTTTATTTTTTTAAAGAGAGGAAACCCAATTTTTTACTTAAAAAAAATTGATGCTGCCACTAGTGGCGCAATTAGTGTTTAATCATACAACAATATCCTAGGAAATGCATTAAAAATCACAAATTAATTATAAAAATCATATAAAATTATGGTTCAATCATAACCGTAGAAGGAAAATTAAAATAGAAGACCTAGAGAAAATAATATTTATTGTAAGGGATCATAAAAATTTCAATTACTTAGAAAGACCAAACATCGTAATATAAATTTAAAGTTACTAAATTGCCCCAATCAAACTACCTACATTATGTCTTGTATTCATAATTTAAAAATAACTTAAGTTGATACTAAAACTTCCCATCATTTACATATGACATGATCATATATATATTTTTTTAACTTTTATTTTTCACCAAGTTTCATATTCATGGAATCAATATATTATTTCATTAATTAACAACGGTCAGCAAGTATCAAGCGACTAGGATGTTGCATCTCAAATTTAAAGTGTCTATACAATTTATTTTAAATGATTATGCGTTATACAAATTAAATATGTAAACAGAATTTATTCTCATGAAGTTAAAAAATAATTTCATTGATTATAGAGTTTCCTAAACACTCATAAAAATGATCAAAATAATACGTCCTTTAGATTATTTACTTTGTAACCATTGATGTTTTAAAAAAAAAAAAAAAAATACTACATCCGGTCCTAATTATAGGAGCAAATTTTAGAAATTGGTTTTGGGTCCTAATTATAAGAAACAAGTTTTAACTTTTGTCAATTTTTTTCCTATAATACCCCTATTGCACCAACCCCTTCATCTCATGCTCCCAACAATAATATTCTCGATTAACAGATTTGTTGTTTTCTTGCCGTATCTTCTCCTCTTGTATAGCAAGATTATCTGCTATTAGTACCTCTTTGATCGACTTAATTAACATTTTTGAAGAGATTAAGGAAGTTAAATAAGTTATTTAATCATATCAAATGTTATGTACCATTAGATTATATATTAGTTTATAAATCATACAATTTAATTAGATAAAAACGTATACAGGTTTTAATTTTCAGAGGGGTATTTTTGGAAAATACACATAATTAACTAATTTAACTTCCTTCCTTAATCTCTCCAAATTCTGGTAATTTGCTCCTATAATTAGGACCTGGAGTACTAATTACAACAACTTGTGGGAAAAGTAAAGAAAATTGTAAAAACTAAAATGATTAATTTTTTTTCAAGAAAATACCACTTAAAAGAAACGGGCCTAGAGGTGATGCATGTCCAAATGGGAAGTTTGTGACTTTGTTTTATTTTGTTGATTATTGAGTGTAGGCCCAACACATGCAATAGGTTTTGAGGAATTTTTTTCCAGATGGCCCAAAACCACAATTAATGAAAGCCCGTTCCAATATGACACTTGCATTTTAAACTCAAAAGCTTTTAGATACCTTTTTAACAAACAGAAATTGGGTTTTACTGGAAGGAATTAATCCATTAAGGAAGTGCGCATATTTAATATGCCTCGAATAAAAATTATTTTTAATAAAAGATATCTATGTATAGCACAAAGAAAAAAAAAAAAAAAAACTTAGCCACCATTTTTTGGGTCCAATTATTTCAAGTTATCACCGAATTTAGAGAAACAAAAAAATTAAGAACAAATTAATGTTCACACTTCACATGATTAGAAAAGTTAATAGTGGAGGGTTAGCTTCAAGACAGTCACTGCCACACTCTATCATAATAAAAAAAAGGTCATCAATATTTGATTATCTTGTTGGTTTTGAGGAAGATGACCCTCTAACACATTTCGAATCTAGCCAACCAATGATATAGATAAAGTGATAGCTGTTGGATTCTTGTTTAAGTGATGAGCAAAATAAGATGAATAAATATTTGAAACGCCGGATGCCACGTGGAGCATATCACACGAGGCGAGCAAAAGGACGGGAATGATTTGATGGAGGGACGTGATTAGCTTGTTGCATGATATGCGAGGGTAGGTACGATTGTAGAGATACGCTTCCAAATAAATGGCAAATGGCAATGAATAGATGAGTGCCATAACGACGAAGGCAAATTGCAATGTATAGATGAGTGCCATAATGACGAAGGCAAATGGCAAGGCCTCACTCTCTTCCTCTGCCGTCTTTTAAATAAGGGCCTTCTTTAAATATATATTAAATCTATATAATTAAAATTAAATCAATCAACATTCATCATTTATCGTATGTAATAAAAGAATTTTTTAAAAAATTTATATATAAATTTGTTGAACATAATCAAATAAAAAATTAGATGAATTTAAGAGTAAGTTAATACAGTTTTATAAGATAGAAACGTAAAAATGGTAAATCTCGATGTATAAACCCATAAATTTAACCGAGTTTTCAATTGTCATGAGTTGACTAGTGCCTCGACTCATTTTTGTAAGTTAGAAACGTAAAATGGTAAACTCAAAGATTCAACTCGCGAGTTTGACAATGATAGTCAAACTCATCTTTTTATTTTTCCACCAAGTTCGATATCAATATAATCAATGTATCATAAAGTTTCCTAATTTATATTATCAACGATAATATAAATTAAGCTCTTTTATTAAAAAAAAATAAAAACTAAACTCATTTCATACTTTTTCAAGATATAACAGATTACTTAGATTTTTTAAATTTTATTAACATGAATTTTTTAACCCGATAATTTTTTTCTAAAATAGGGAAAAAAATCATATAAGCTTCTTGGCTTGACAAATATAATAAGTTATAAAAGACCTTGAGTTTTATTAAAGTTATATAATTTATTTTTAATTATAATTTTTATTCAAAAAATATATATAATTTTAACAAAATTGTAGAATATGTAATTTTTTCTATAGATATCTATGCAAGTTGTGAAAAATGAAAATTGATAAAAAAATTGATTTAGTGAAATTTAGAATTTTGTATTAGTTTTAAAAATAGAGCGTGGGAGAGAATGAAGATCCTCCTATATTGCCGGGGTAGTTGAGATTCTCCAGGTTAATGGGCAAGACCTGGTCTACCATGCCAGCCCGTGGTTGGGCCTGGTCGCCATTGGGCTTACTCCAGATCCGTAACAGTTTCCCCCAGCCCAGTAGTTCAAAGTTTTGGACTGCCGGGGTGCATGGTGCCCTGGATAAGTTGTCCGAGGCGCTATGATTGCGCGTGACACCTGGCTTTCGTGGATTGGAAAGGCGTTTCGAACATCATGCCTCGCCGCCCCGGCTTTCGTGCGCATTAAATGCTCCGAGAGGCACGTCTTACGTCCACCTCAACTTTTGGGGTGAAAAATCGTAGCTGCCCCCTGACGGTCGGGGTGCTTTGTTTCAAACTTCCCTCTTCTTTTAGTCATGTTAAAAACTGTTAGAACTTCTCATTTCCTCACTTTACTCCCACACCCGAAGATTTCCTCTCGCGCAGCTCTCTTGACATCTGGGAATCCCCGCTCTCTTACAAAGCTTCCTGCGCACTCAAACTCTTTGAGGTATCTGAGGATTCCGCTTGCCTGCAACATACTCCATATTTTCTTGTGCTTGTATTCTACGATCTCCAACTCTTCAGGTATGCTTATCTTCCTTTCTGCCGTTTCAAGTTTCACCCTTTTGGTTTTCCCTTTCTTCTTTCTTCTTTGGTAGTGTATTTCTGGATTTTGGGTTTTTGTGTCTTCTGGGTTGGTTGAATTGGCATTTCTGGGTGGAGTGTTTGTGAGTATCGCTTCGAGCGTGGCGCTATTGAGTCCGTAGGTTTGCTTGGGAGTTATTGAGTGTCTTAGTTTATCTTTACAATTGTAGTTTCCTCCCTTTCGATTATCACCGTGATAATTGTATAGGTTTAAGCTTTTGATGGGTAGGGGTAAGCGACTATCGTATTCAAATCAACCCATAGATCCAACCGACGATGATGCCCTGTGAGACCGCTACCCCGTTTTAGTTTCTTGCTCTTAGGAACTCCACCGACCAGGAGGAGAGACTAGCTTCGGTTCTCCGGGCGGGTCTGCAGCGGTAGAAGCGCTAGGAGGCCCCAGTCATCCATTTCTATACCCCGCCCGCCGAGTCCACCCTATCAAGCTAGATTCTGCGAGTCCACCGAAATTGAGGCCGTTTTTAGCCGAGCCTATCGGCTTCCGAGGCGCGTCACCCACCTCGGGTCGGGTCCCTTCCGATGGGTACGCCGGCCCCCGCCTGGGAATGTGTCGGCCAGAGCTCCTCGCTCATCGCAAGTGGGCAGGATTATATGGCCGAACACGTCTTGGGGTCGTGTCGGCATGGGTCATCATCTCGAACCTACGTCGGCCGCCAGGGTCCCCGTCTTGCTAAGACCAATCGCCTTACCTGTAATACTCGGATAAATAAAAGGGGTATTTTTGATAAGCAAATATATATGGTCTTAATTCTGTGTATATTTGGTCTGTTTTTTCTAAGTTAATTCTTTAGGAAATTAGAGAATTTAAGGGCCAAAGTGCCAAAATGACGAAAATGCCCGTAAGAGATATAAATGACTTAGAAAAATTGTGAAAAATCCTAAAAAGCAGTAAAATGACCAAGTAAATTGAGAGTATATTATCTCTAATTATGGTAATTTAATAAATTACAAACTTGGAGAAATTGAATAAGAATGCTCAAAAAGTAATGTAATGACCATAATACCCTTGTAATTTCTAAGATAATGCAGAACACATGGAAACAAATGTGTCAGTGTAAAAGTTATGAGGTAATGAGGTGTTATAATTAAGAAAATTATCAACTAATGATAAGAAAGTAATTAGGTATTTATTGGCTATTACTTAAGCATAGGCAAAGGAAATTCATGAATAATTATGTAAAACCCTAAAATTTGTGGTTTTTGGCTTAAAATTAGTAAAAATATATTTGCTAATTAGTTGGAAGTTTTTGAGAAAAATGGATGAGTTTGGGTATTTTTAAGCCTAAGTACAAGAATGGACCAATTAGGGATTTTTGTGGAATTTTTGGGAAAAATTAAATAATTAAATAATTAAATAAATAATTAAATAAAATAATAAATATTAATTAAAAAGAAGGGGGACAGCCGAAAATTATGCCCCAAGAAAAGAAAAAAAAAGAAAAGAAAAAGAAACTTAGTTTATAAGTTTTATTATTTTAATAATATAATTAATTAAAGTAAAATAGAGTGAATAGTAATTTAATAATTAGGAAACAGATCCTATCTGGAGAACCAGGAATGGGAATGTCAAAGTGAGGATAAAATATTGATCGGTGAGTTTTTATCTTCCGTTAGGCTTTTCCTAAATTAATCTAAGCCGATTGTGCATTTTCCTAATAAAACAAAATAGGGAAAAATGTAGATAGGCACATTTTTTGGATATGAAGAAAATAAATTCTAACTCAACATCTAGGAATCGTACTTAGATACTCCGTGTCTATGGAACCGTACTTAGATACTCCGTGTTTATGGAACCATACTTAGATACACCGTGTCTATGGAATCGTACATGGATGCACTATGTCTATGGAACCGTACTTAGACGCACTGTGATTAAGGAATCGTACTTAGATCACTATTACAGTTTTTATGTTGTTATTAAATGATCATGTACCGGCTTGATCAATGCTGTAAAATTTGAAATACCTGTTGTACATATACTGTTTATAAGCATGAGGTTAACCGTTACCTGAGATCCAATGCGCTAAATTGGATCTCAGCTATAGCTTCAGGGTCCGGAGGACCGAGGGCCGAGGAGAGAAGCAAGCAGGCCACGTAGATCAAGGACAAGGTAGGGAGCTAGCATGAAGATCAGATGGAGACGTTTTAGCTTTGTTGTACTTACGTTAGATGTAAACACTCGGAGGAATGTATGGCCTTATGAACAGCCAGATACACTGTTATCAATGTTATCCAGTTACTCTTTATTATGGAAGGAAAAAAATTATGTCGCTAAAACTCGATCAAAACGCTATAAAACAGTTGTGAAAACCGGGTGTTACATTTTGGTATCAGAGCATTTTTCCTGGCATCAGATCATTTTACTTGGCATGACTCTAACTATGTTATAAAAAAACCGTTGGTGCCGAAGGCTGGGCTAGTCTGTGTGGGTAAGTCATTCAGTTGCCGTGAACTCGGCGAGACTTCCCATGATAGACACCTACCTGGCCAATAGGTTTGAGTAACGGAGTTAGGTTCAACGCCTTTCTATAAAGGAGCGTATTTTGAAAATGAGTACTGAGATAACTCTGGTGTTATGTTCTAGAGAGGGACATGAATGATGTTCCCTCCGGCCAAAGAAAATGTACCAGTGCGTATGTCTGTAGTTCCCGAGTTAGTAGGGTTAGGATTGAACCCAGCGCGTATGTCTCAGTAGTTCTCGAGTTAGTAGGTTTAGGATTGAACCCAGCACGTATAGTTCCCGAGTTGGTGGGGTTAGGATTGAACCCGGATCCAGCATATCCGCCGCCCGAAGTTAGGCCGATACCCGTATCAAATAACTCTGAAAATCTCCAGCTTGTCCTGAACGGAAATTCTATCCTAGCGCAGAGCTTATATATGAAGGTTGGCCACACCGGACGAAACTCTGAGAACGACAAAGATAAAGACATGCAGTATTTGACCCATGTTGAAAAATTTCTAGTATATTTCTGCACCCTCCGGAAGACTGGATCAGATCCACACTTCATCCTTTTCCCCGTACCCATTGTTGAATGGAAAGAATCAACGAAATCCTGCGAGGGAAATGTTGCGGGTGTCCGAACGTTTGTAGGGTAATTACTAGTTTGGTAAAGTCTGAAATAGACTAATCATTGTCTTCCTAAATCTAACGTTTTCCTAATGAAGGAATAAGAACGAGACATGGCAAAGTTAAGAGGAGCCGGAACTCCAGAGGTCGAGGCGCAGGCTAAGCGAGGGACGAGGTAGACAACCTCGGATAAATCCAATACCGAGACCAGCTGTAACAGAATGAAATGGAGGAGATGAGGAGAACTCTGCAAGAGCGAGGGTTCTTATAAATGAACTCCGCGAGAGGCGGGAATAGACAAGAGCAACAAGTGAACGACAATTAGCAGAACGAAATGCTGAGGAAGAAAGACGAAATGCAGAGGAAGAAGAACACTCAGAAGAAGAAGAGGAAGAAGAAGACGAGCACAACAACGAGCACGCTGAGGAATCTGAGGAGTCAGATAGATCGCGGTCACCCCCTCGACGAGGGAGAGTTGTGAAGCCCACACAACACTGGGTTAACCAATTCTGTAAGCTGAAACCACCAGCTTTCCGAGGTAAACTCGACTCGGCTGAGGATTGGTTGAAGAAGTTGGAGAAGATCTTCAAGGTGATTGAGTGTCCTGATGATCGCAAAGCTCAACTGGCGATCTACCAATTAGAAGGAGATGCGGATCGATGGTGGGAGGTCATAGCAACAACATTGCAAACACGCTACTGTCCCGTCACATGGGAAAAGTTTCTGGAAAAATTCCGTGAGCAATATTTTCCTCCCTCTGTAGAAAGTAAGAGGCCATTTCAACCTAGCCGGCCAAACTTTCCAGAAGCACAAGGACCTCGACCGTGTCCAAAGTGCGGAAGGTACCATAAAGGTACTGACTGCGATGGGAAGCAAATATGCTACAAGTGTCAAAAGCCTGGACACATCGCCGGGGACTGCCCACGAGAGCAACCGGAATGAGGCCGCAAAACCCAGCCGGTTTTTGCTCTAACCAATGAAGAGGCCGGAGAACCTTCGGGATGGTCCACGATATTAGAGCTCGTAGAGATCTAGTCGATTATAGTATGATCCGGGTGTTACACTCGATCAATTACTATTGATACTTGTACGGATCCTTTTGGGATGCATATTTCGTTACGATGTAATAGTAGCTACACCATTAGGTGTGAGCTTTTAACTTATAAAGCATGTTTTGAACCAAGTTGCAAGTATAATATAAATCTTGTTACTACTTCATAATGTCAACAACATTCTCGATTGTGTTGAATTAGCGCCTTATCAAATAACGTCAAACGAAATTAGAGTACGGAGAAGGCAACTTGAAAAAAAAAGGTCAGAAAAGTAATAAAAAGATGTCGTTTTGGATCTAGCGGGATAGTACCGCAGATTCATAAGGAATTCTTTCTAACTTAAACGAAGTTCACAAGTTGGAAACCAGATCATTAATGTTGAACAAAGACTGTGAGACAAGAATTCATGAATTGAAAGAGAAGTTGGTCACAACACCAAGAAATTGGTTATCCCAAATCCAAGTAGATTGTATAATGGCACCAATAGGAATGGATCGGGATATGTCTAGGCTGCAGGCATGACAGTGTGATGACTTACCACTCTCAAGTCTCTTAAGTCGAACTAATATACACATGACATGGAGATAGTCATTATCATGTTTCCTAGTAACTATAAAACAGACTACCTAATGTATCAAAGTACGACATGATATCCATGAGTATGAGATATATGGTGTTGCCACGGTATATGAAAGCCATGGGAATAAAATATATCAAAATACGACATGATGAAAAGTGTAGTACGCGGTGTTATGGGTGCCACGGAAACACTTATGTACGCGGTGTTATGACGCCACGAAACGCTAAAACACTAAAGTACGCGGAGTTATGGGCGCCACGGAAGCAATATATATATAAAGTACGCGGTGTTTTGATGCCACGGAAACACTGTATATATCAACTTAAAACGTAATAAAAACTTTATAATCAAGCTGAAACGAATTCTCGGTCACCGAAAGAAATGATCTAGGAATGTTCTGATAGAATAAGTATCCGGAACGTATAGTCCGGAGTCTCGTTAGTGCAACGGCTAGATAGTACAAAGAATGGACATGCGAGTCCTATATTTAACCGGAGTACCAGTTGGATAAAACTGATGTTGAAATGTTGGGATGCGTGCTAAGTAAGTATGCATGGACAAGGATTAGACTAAATGTCTAAGTTGCTTCTCCGGGTGATATGCGTAAATTTCGAGGACGAAATTTTATTTAATGGGAGAAATGTAATACCGGATAAATAAAAGGGTATTTTTGATAAGCAAATATATATGGTCTTAATTTGTGTATATTTGGTCTGTTTTCTAAGTTAGTTCTTTAGGAAATTAGAGAATTTAAGGGCCAAAGTGCCAAAATGACAAAAAGGGACATAAATGACTTAGAAAAATTGTGAAAAATCCTAAAAGGCAGTAAAATGACCAAGTGAATTGAGAGAGTATATTATCTCTAATTATGGTAATTTAATAAATTACAAACTTGGAGAAATTGAATAAGAATGCTCAAAAAGTAATGCAATGACCATAATACCCTTGTAATTTCTAAGATAATGCAGGAACACATGGAAACAAATGTGTCAAGTGTAAAAGTTATGAGGTAATGAGGTGTTATAATTAAGAAAATTATCAACTAGTGATAAGAAAGTAATTAGGTATTTATTGGCTATTACTTAAGCATAGGCAAAGGAAATTCATGAATAATTATGTAAAACCCTAAAATTAGTGGTTTTTGGCTTAAAATTAGTAAAATTACATTTTCTAATTAGTTGGAAGTTTTGAGAAAAATGGATGAGTTTGGGTATTTTTAAGCCTAAGTACAAGAATGGACCAATTAGGGATTTTGTGGAATTTTGGGAAAAATTAAATAATTAAATAATTAAATAAAATAATAAATATTAATTAAAAGAAGGGGGACAGCCGAAAATTATGCCCCAAGAAAAGAAAAAAATAAAAGAAAAAGAAAACTTAGTTTATAAGTTTTATTATTTTAATAATATAATTAATTAAAGTAAAATAGAGTGAATAGTAATTTAATAATTAGGAAACGGATCCTATCTGGAGAACCGAGGAATGAGAATGTCAAAGTCAAGGATAAAATATTGATCAATGAGTTTTTATCTTCCGTTAGGCTTTTCCGGAAGTTAATTCTGAAACCGATTGTGCATTTTCCTAATAAAACAAAATAGGGAAAAATGTAGATAGGCACATTTTTCTTAAACTGAGCTTTTAGTTTCCGTAGTTAGATTTAGTAAGTAGGGAGTGAGATTTCTACTATTGTTTTAGGCCTCATTGCATTGAAAGATGCCTGAAGAGGTAAAAACTTGGTAGGGATTGAGTTCCTGAAAAGTGGAAGTTAAAGTAGCGAAGTGCCGGCGAAATTCCGCCAATTAGGGGTATAGGGGCAAAATGGTAATTTTTACCTAAAATGCCAGTCGTAATGTCAAATCACTAATGAAAGTGATATTACTCTTATAGGAATCGAAACTACGATCTGCTTTGCCGTTACGTTGCCGACGTTTATGTTTTCCATAAAACGTGCCGTTTCCGCCAGAATTGCCGACGTTCGTCAACGGAGGTACGTTCGCGTACTGTAACACTAGCTCTGATGATTATTGAATGAATATATGTGATAATATGTTATGTGAATGGTTTGGTGCCGAAGGCAAGGCTAGTCTATGTGGGTGTGCCAATTAGTCGCCGTAAAGTCGGTGAGGCCCCATGATAGACACTTACAGCCATTCATTCGGTGCTATTTGCTTCGTGTCTAAGGAGTCGTACTTAGATACTCCGTGTCTATGGAACCGTACTTAGATACTCCGTGTCTATGGAACCGTACTTAGATACTCCGTGTCTATGGAACCGTACTTAGATACACCGTGTCTATGGAATCGTACATGGATGCACTATGTCTATGGAACCGTACTTAGACGCACTGTGATTAAGGAATACAGACTACTATTACAGTTTTTATGTTGTCATTAAATGATCATGTACCGGCTTGATCAATGCCGTGAAATTGGAAATACATTGTACATATATCTTGTTTATAAGCATGAGGTTAACTGTTACCCGAGATCCAATGCGCTAAATTGGATCTCGACTATAGCTTCAGTCAGGAGGACCGAGGGCCGAGAGAGAAGCAAGCGAGCCACGTAGATCAAGGACAAGGTAGGGAGCTAGCATGAAGATCAGATGGGCGTTTTAGCTTTGTTGTACTTACGTTAGATGTAAACACTCGGAGGAATGTATGGCCTTATGGCTTGATCGAATACCTGTGTTATCAATGTTATCCAGTTACTCTTTATTATGGAAGGAAAAAAATTCTGTCGCTCAAAACTCAGATCAAAACGCTATAAAAACAGTTGTGAAAACCGGGGTGTTACAAATTTGATCTTCTGATCTTAGTTTTTCCTTGATCAATTTATCCTTTCTTGCTCTAATTATAGCTTTTCTTGTTGTTTGTT